>JAHRHZ010000264.1:6445922-6481402 GCA_024137785.1 Ginglymostoma cirratum | reverse complement strand
GCTGAATATGATTTGCTGTTCCTGCAGCCTTCGGGTGGCATCACTGTGGCATTGCAGGAGGCCCAGGATGGACATGTCATCTGAGGAATGGGAGGGGGAGTTGAAATGGTTCGCGACTGGGAGGTGCAGTTGTTTGTTGCGAACTGAGCGCAGGTGTTCTGCAAAGCGGTCCCCAAGCCTCTGCTTGGTTTCCCCGATGTAGAGGAAGCCACAACGGGTACAGCGGATGAAGTATACCACATTGGCAGATGTGCAGGTGAACCTCTGCCTGATGTGGAAAGTCTTCTTGTGGCCTGGGATTGGGGTGAGGGAGGAGGTGTGCGGGCAGGTGTAGCACTTCCTGCGGTTACAAGGAAAAGTGCCGGGTGTGGTGGGGCTGGAGGGGAGTGTGGAGCGGACAAGGGAGTCGTGGAGGGAGTGGTCCCTCCGGAAGGCAGATAAGGGTGGGGAAGGAAAAATGTCTTTGGTGGTGGGGTCTGATTGCAGATGGCGGAAGTGTCGGAGGATGATGCGTTGGATCCGGAGGTTGGTGGGGTGGTATGTGAGGACGAGGGGGATTCTTTTCTGGTTATTGTTGCGGGGACGGGGCGTGAGGGATGTGTTCCGGGAAATGCGGGAGACACAGTCAAGGACGTTCTCAACCACTGTGGGGGGGGAAGTTGCGGTCCTTGAAGAATGAGGACATTTGAGATGTGCGGGATTGGAATGTCTCATCCTGGGAGCAGATGCGGCGGAGGCGAAGGAATTGGAAATAGGGGATGGCATTTTTGCAGGAGGGTGGGTGGGAGGAGGTGTATTCCAGGTAGCTGTGGGAGTCAGTGGGCTTGAAATGGACATCTGTCTCTAGGTGGTTGCCCGAGATGGAGACAGAGAGGTCCAGGAAGGAGAGAGAAATGTTGGAGATGGTCCAGGTGAACTTCAGGTTGGGGTGGAAGGTGTTGGTGAATTGGATGAACTGTTCGAGCTCCTCGTGGGAGCACGAGGCGGCGCCGATGCAGTCATCAATGTAACGGAGGAAGAGGTGGGGTTTAGGGCCAGTGTAGGTACGGAAGAGGGATTGTTCCACATAACCTACAAAGAGGCAGGCATAGCTTGGGCCCATGCGGGTACCCATGGCCACCCCCTTTGTCTGTAGGAAGTGGGAGGAATTGAAAGAAAAGTTGTTGAGGGTGAGGACGAGTTCGGCTAGGCGGATGAGGATGTCGGTGGAGAGGGATTGGTCCATTCTGCGGGTCATGAAGAAGCAGAGAGCCTTTAGGCCATCAGCATGGGGAATACAGGTGTATAGGGACTGGACGTCCATAGTAAAAATGAGGTGTTGGGGACCTGGGAATTGGAAGTTCTGGAGGAGGTGGAGGGCGTGGGTGGTGTCACAGACATAGGTAGGGAGTTCCTGGACCAAGGAGGTGAAAATGGAGTCTAGGTAGGTGGAGATGAGTTCAGTGGGGCAGGAGCAGGCGGAGACAATGGGTCGACCAGGGCATTCAGGTTTGTGGATTTTGGGGAGGAGATCGAAGCGGGCGGTGCGAGTTTGGGGAACGATGAGGTCGGAGGCGGTGGGTGGGAGGTCACCTGAGGTGATGAGGTTGTGGATGGTTTGGGAGTTCAGTTAAGGGACCCTCCTAGTGCCTCAATATATGTAAATATTAGTAACGTATGTGCGAGATCTCTTTGGTTTTTTTTGGATAGAGTCAAAGTCCAATGTTTTGTTTATTTACTTGATATGCAACTGTACAGAACCGAACTGCTTTTGCAACAATGTATATATACAACGTGATTTTTTTATGAATGAAGTATATTTTTGAAATATTAAAAAAAAGACAGACCTCCATATCAGGATTGCAGTTACAATGGAGGATTGGGAGCTCACACAGAGAGTCATCTCTGGCAAGTTAAGTTTAAGTGTTAACATATAAAGCAGTGCATACATTTAAAAAAGTCAGGAAGCAAAAACATAATATTCTGATAAAAAGATCCGTTTCTGAAACATCCATTTATCTGTTCTATCTTGACCGGCTGTGTGTTTCCAGCATTATTTTGCTTTTGCTTCAAGTTTTCACCTCTTCCGGTTTTTTTAAAAAGCCGCTTTATTTTACGCAGCGCTTAGGTCAAATAAACTCCCGAACAGTTTCAAATTAACAGGACACTGGAGTTATATTCCAAGTGGTGTAAATCATAGACCTCTGGATGGTTTTCTGCTTTTGCAAACTAAATGATCAGGCCAGAGCATTTCATTTTTTCACACTGCTACAAGAAATTGCATCTCGACTCCCTGGGAAAACGCTCTGCGTGCAACTTTCCTGACCTTGGGACCCCTGACCCATTCCTGCAGATTTTGTATTAAATACTGCCTAGACAGCTTTGTCAAGTTTCACACAGCATTCGATGTAATCGGCGAGGCCAGCATTTTGCAGCTTTCTTTTCTAGTGATGAGCAGTTTTTGTTGTGTGTCTGGAAGCTGAGATTACTGCTGGAGCTGCTTTGACCCGGCCTGCTTTGAACAATGAGTGGGAAGCTGCTGAAGGAATCCCACCCCACCCTTCCCAGTGCTTCTCCCTGGCGGACCTGCTCTCTTTTTACCTTGTTGAGGTGGGGGTTGCGAGTGATTTCATAGCCCCGTTTCTTGATGTGAGGCTGGCGGTCGGGGCTTGGCCCTGGGCCGCTGCTGCTCCTTCTCTCCAGCCGCAAATCGCTCCGGATTCCCACTTCTGTCAGCCGGCTGAGCGGCTGAGCGCTGAAGGTCTCTCTGCCGAAGAGACGCCGAGCAAACGCCAAAGCGCTCATGTTCCTAGTCGCATTCATCTGCGATAAGAGAGAGAGAGGAATGAGGAACATGGGGAGAGGGGTCAAATCCGGACTGTACAAACTGACTCACTTCCAACCCTGACCATAAAGCGGCTGCTCCAGGATGCAGAGCCGATCAATGTAGTGTCGGAGATGTCCGACTACTGCTGCCAGCTGTTAGTGCCCCGCTAGAGGGCCAAGGTTCACTTGTGATGAGCCTGCACGATTACATCGGTTAGTGACCCGGCTCAGCTCTCCTCATTCCGGCGGTAGTTTTCTCCGCACGCGCCCTCCCTAACCGCCGCAGCTGGTGACGCGCTCACCCTCGCGCTTCAAATCACCCGACAGAGTGTCTTCAGTCTGAGGGCAGTCATCGCGCAAAGTGGCTGCTGCTGCTGTTTTTATATTTCGACTTTATTTTGAGCTTTTTCATGAAACCTAAGGGACTTAACTTTGACAAAGGAGGAGTTTGCAACGTCTGTTTGGATTTTAATTATTTCCTTATGTTAGACAAATTAAGGAGTTTGCATAGGCCCCCTATCTTCAAGCGTTGCGCAACCATAGGCCTGCTATGGGATGTTAAGGAGTCATAGAGTAATGCAACATGGAAACAGGCCCTTTGGCCCAAACTGCTCTGTGCTGACTGTGGTGCCCACTCAGCTAGTTCCAAATTGGCCGCATTTGGTCCATAACCCTCTAAATCCTTCCCATCCATGTACCTACCCAAATGTTTTTTAAAGTGTTGCTATTGTACCTGCCTCAACCACTTTCTCCGGCACCCCACTCCAAATATGCACCACTCAATGTGTGAACAGGTTGCCGTCAGGTCCTTCTTAAATTATTCCCCTCTCAGCTTAAACCTTGGCCCTCTAGTTTTCAATTCGCCATCCCTGGGAAGAACACAATATGCTTTCATCCCCTCATGATTTTATATGCCTCAAAAAGGTCACCTCTCATTCTCTTACATTCCGAGCTATAAAGTCCTATCTTGGGCAAACTCTCCCTATAACTCTGGCCTATTAGTCCTGGCAACTTCCTTGTAAATCTTCTTTGCACAATTTCCAGTTTAACTATGTATTTCCTTTCACAGGGTGACCAAAATTGTACACAATACTCCAAGTGCAGCCTCACCAACGACTTATACAACTATAACATAACGTCCCAACTCCTATACTCAATGCCTCAACTGATGAAGGCCAGCATGCCAAATGCCTTCTTCACCACACTGGCCATTGAGGCCGCTTTCAATGAATTATATACTTGTAATCTTAGGTCCCTCTGTTCCACAACACTCCTTGGGACTTTACCATTTACTGTATAAGTCCTAACTTGGTATGACTTTCCAAAATGCAGCACTTCACACTTATCTGCATTGAACTGCATTTGCCAATCCTTAGCCCACTTCCCCATCTGATCAAGATCCCTCTGTAATTTTTGATAGCCTTCTTTGCTTTCAATGATACCTCCTAATTTTGTATCATCCGCAAACTTACTAATCATACCTTGTACATTTACTACATATATTCATTAAATCCATAGTTTATGCATTCGATCATGGATCCTCAACAGGAATTTTTATTTATGTAATAAAAATAATCCATTCTAAGGAGCATGGTGAAATAAAATAAAACACGTCACTGTACAACATAAGGTGATGTGATCATGACCAAAAATTTGGTCAAGAAGGAATAAGTTTGTGAGTCAAGTCTTAAAGCAGAAAGCGGGAAGAGAGGCCAGGGAATTCCACAGTTTAGAACGAGGGCAGGGCCACTAATGATGGGTTGATTTTTTAAAAAAGAAGATGCTTAAGAGATGAGAATGAGAGAGGTTAACATACTTTTGAGGATTGAGAGTTTGTAGGGGTTACAAAGATAGGAGTAAGGCCATGGAGGGACTGGAAAACAATGATGAGCATCTTCAAATTGAACCATTACTCAACAGAGACAATGTAGGTTATTGAAGTCTGACCAGTGAACATACGGAACTTAGTTATCAGCTTCTGCTTGTTTCTATATTGTTATTTATCTCGAATGCCGCCTTGAAGGAAGCTTACCCAAAGATCGGAAGCTGAACGTTCTTGACCGCTGAAGTGTGCCCTGCAGCAAAGAGACTACACCATGATCTTTGCAGCCATCGACATGTCATCGATGATGATGAGCATCGTGCCAAGATCATCCCAATGCCTCCACTTCTTGCCTTCAAACAACGACCAAACCATAAACAGACCATCGTTCACAGCAAATTACCCAGCCTTCAGGACAACATTAACCACAACAACACACAAGCCTGCCATGGCAACCTCTGCAAGTCATGTCAGATCATGGATATGGACACTACCATCACGTGTGGGAATGCACCCACCATGTACACGGCAGATACTCACATGACTTGGCCAATGTTATCTATCTCATACACTGCAGGCAAGTATGCCCCTATATATTGGTGAAACCATGCAGATGCTATGACAATGGATGAACGGACACCATACAACAATCACCAGACAGGAATGTTCCCTCTCAGTTGGGGAATACTTCAGCAGTCAAGAACCATTCAGCCTCCAGTCTTTGGATAAGCGACCTCCAACGCAGCCTTTGAGACACACAACAATGCAGAATAGCCAAGCAGAAACTAATAATCAAGTTCCATACCCATGAAGATGACCTCAACCATGATCTTAGGTTCATGTTATGCTACATGTGACTCCACCACACCATCATGTATCTATAAAATTTTACTTACTGTAATGTTTGACAACATCACCCTGATAAATTGTTATGATCTCTCTATCTTAATTAGCCTGCACAGTTTTGCATTACTTATTACTCTGGTTAGACCCTTGACATGTGACTCTTATACCTACCAGATTATTCCAGTCATTTGGTTTGTCTCCAGCACCACCTTATTTTCTATATTTTGTAATTAGCTCTCTGCCTCATTTAACCAGATTATAAGTCATTCCTTCACTTTTTATTCAGCTGTGAACACTTTACTCATATCATCTGACAATTTTGATCACCTGCAGGGACTTATGATTCTCACACCAGTTGTATGATCTTTTGATCTCTCTATCTATAAGTTCTGTGCCTGTATGCTTCTCTCTCATTTGGTCTGACGAAGAGGCTACATTCTGAAAGCTTGTGATTTCAAACAAACCTGTTGGACTATAACCTGGTGTCATGTGACTTCTGACTTCTACAAAAATTATGTGTGACTCCATAATAACTGTTGATGCCTAAAACAAATTCATTCTCAAAGCAACCACATAACCTAGTACACTAGGCACATTACATATTTTAAGTTACTCGTTTAAAACATAGAGTGCCTTCGAGTAAAATACTAAGTTTACGTGAACTTGACCTATAAACAGCAAAAAAAGTATAAACTTTACTTAATACTTAGGCCATATCTTTTATTCACTCCAGAAATGATTTATTAACTAACCATACCTAAAAAGGATATAATTTAGTTCCTCACTTGCTTAATCAAGTAAAAATGGGTGAGAAATTATGTGCTTTACATGCCTAAATTTCTAGGAAATTTCTAGGAAGTTATGACGCATTGACAAGGGTTCAAAATCAGAGCATTGGCCCTTAGGACTACTACCTAGTTTGGCTCTTTCAGAAGCATAAATAGCTGTTGTTCTCCCTGGTTCTCTTCCGATTAAGGGTTGATTTGCTACTGTTTAATTAATTATTTTCTTATCATTGTTAATTCTGTTTGAATCCCCTGCCAAGTTGCTGTGCAGGTCAAGATAATGTGTAGGAATCTAGCAGGCCCTGGGGTGTCTCCTGGAGTTTGAATGAATAAGTTCCATCCTGTATATTAAATTGCCATTTTTGTCAATATGCGTTAATTGCAATGGCGTACACATTTACCATAATAAAGTGCACCCTTCTAGTTTTCCAGCACATTACATTTCAATATGCCAATTAATGCAGTCCACAAACTCATCTAGTGTCTCTTAAAGTTCAAGAGATATGTTATCAACCTGATAAAGCGCTAAGTTTTGATTATTGCTGCTCAACATTGATTAGGTGCCTTATTTTTCTATCAATGTTTGGCTTTAGCTTTTGGTTTTTGAAAAACACTGATAGGTGCAAGAAAAACAGCTTAGCATTTCATGTACTGCCTTACAGAGCTCATATCTTCCCAAAATATTTTATGACTGATTAAGTACTTTTGAAATGCAATCACTAGATTAATATGGGAAACAGTTTGCTCAAAGCAAGGTCCCAAAAAATGCCTTTATAATAACCACATATATTTGTATTGACGTTGGCTTTAGGATAAATATTAGTGAGGACACTGGGAGAATTCCTCTACTTGTCTTGAAAACATATAAAGTGTATCACACAATTGTGCAACAGCTTAAGTCTCTTGAAAACAGAGAGATAAATTGTAAACACATTACAATTCAGAAGTATATACATACAACCTTAATTACATCGCAATGAGAAAAGGACAATTGATCCCAGGAGCCCCAGAGATGAATTTAGAAATTCCAAATCAAACCAACCTAAATTGATGGATACTGTAAGATTTTCAAACTCTATACTATCAACTCTGGGAGTATGAAGTTGTATACTTGCGCTCAGATCACCAATGGATGGTTTTATTGTTCAAAGTTGGCAGCCTATCAGCAACATGCTGAATTCAACTGTAAAATAATCTTGCTAAATTGTACAGTTACCTTGAACATTGAATATATCTTTGTTCATTGTAATGAAATGAAGTATGCTGACACTGCAATTCTGTAATACACTTTAATTATATTTCTGCCTGAGATAAGTTATTAATATAATCTTGAGCATTTTTGTAACTTTATGGTGGCATTACATTCATTAGATATGAATTAAGAAATAGCACCGGTTTGTGTATATCTGCATCCAATCCTCTCTTTGAAATAGTACTCAGCAGTACACTATTCTTCACTTGAGGTTATTTTGATTTGTGTAACTCTAAATATATTATTACTCTCAGACAATGTGGTTCAGAAGTCACCTAAGTTTCAGATGACTAATAATCTAGTCTATGGATGGTACAATTTATTGGATGGAATCTTCCCAGACCATGAATGATGTGGACTGTGGCGAGGAAGTTGGGAAAATTGGGTGAGATGTCTGGCAAGAAGTTTCTTGACATCGGGACCTTCAAACAAATGTTGAATAAGATTTTTGCTAGTGAGCAGCAAGAGCTTATTTGCATTCATAAGCATATATTAGCATCTCATATTAACATGGGGCACAAAGCTGGGTTGGGGGTTGAAATGCAATGAGGATGCAGAGAAGACTTTGTGTCATTTGTACAAGTTTAATAAGTAGGCAAAAGCATGGAAGATTAATTATAATGTGGATAAATGTGAGGTTATCCACTTTGGTAGCAAAAACAGGAAGGTGGTTTAATATCTGAGTGGTGTTAGATTGGGAAAGGAGGAGATTCAATAAGACCTGAGTGTCTTTGTATGCCAGTTGCTGAAGATGTGCAAGCAGGTGCAGCTGGCTGGGAAGAAGGTAAATGGTATGTTCACCTTCACAGAGAAAAGATTTGAGTACAGAAGCAGAGATGTCTTGCTGCAATTGTACAGAGCCTTGTGAGACCACATCTGGAGCATTGTGTGCAGTTTTGGGCTCCTTATCTGAGGAAGGACATTCTAACCAATGGGGGAGTGCAGCAAAGATTTACCAGACTGATTCCAGGGATGGCAGGACTGACATATGAAGAGAGACTGGATTGGTTAGTACTATATTCACTGGAGTTTAGATGAATGCGGGGTATCCAATAGAAACCTATAAAATTCTAACAGGACTGGACAGAGTAAACATAGGAAATGACAATGGAGGCCAGAACCAGGGTCACAGTCTAAAGAAATGGGGTAGGTCATTTAGGACAGAGATGAGGAGAAATTTATTCACCCAGAGAGTGGTGAGCCTATGGAATTCTTCACCAAAGCATGTGTTTGAGGCCAAAAGAGTGAATGTTTTTGAAACAATTTAGATATAATTCTTAGGGAAAAATGGGTCAAAGGGTACAGTGTGAAAATGAGAACGGTGCTATGATGGATGATAAGCCATGATCATATTGAACGGTGGAGCAGACTTGAAGGGCCAAATGGCCTATTCCTGTTCCTATTTTCTATGCTTCTTTTATTAAATAATCTCACCTCCTTTTCATGTAGTTTCCCATTCTCCTACACATTGGACAGAAATTAGATGGCGAAAATTCCTGAATTCAAAATCAGACTAGTAACCTGACAATTCCAGTCCACTGCTTGCTCCACCAGCCCTTCATCTAAGGGGAGTAATCGTCAGTCAAGGGGCCACTGTCGATTGGGAGTTCCTGTAAAATAAGTTAAGGGCACCGTCCAACCTGAATAAAGGGGCTTGGGCACTGTCAGTAAACCTGCTTCGGGCAGGCACAGTTAAGGGCCCTTATTGCAACAGTCCATTGAATGGGCCGTGGTTAGTCCTGGAGGCCCAGTGTAAACATTGAGGGAATTTGCAGTAAGTCAGTTGGGGAACTGTACACAATTCAGTCTGGAGTCTAGGCACTCATCAGTAAGGGCCGTCCATAGAAGCAGGGCGCTGGGCCATTATCAGTCCTGGACTCCAAACTTAATGAAAGTTAAATTGCATCGGGGTTTGGCAGGGTAATAGGGAAACAAATGGAATGTTGGTATTTATTTCAAAGGGATTGAAGTATAAAAGTAGGGAGGTTTTGCTAAAACTATACAAGGCATTACTCAGACTACAGTACCAATAATGTGAACAGTTCAGGCCCTTATCTAAGAAAAGATATGCTGGCATTGGAAGAGATGATTTACTAGAGAAGATTTACTAGACTGATACCAGAAGTGGAGGGACTCTTTTATGAACTGACATTAAGTAGATTGGGACTGTACTCATTGGAATTTAGAAGAATGTGAGCCAACCTTATTAAAATGTACAAGATTCTGAGGGGATTTGATAGAGTAAATGTGGAAAGATTGTTTTCCCTTGTGGGAAAGTCTAGGACCAGAAGGTAGAGGTCATAAGATAGCATTAGGCTAAAGATGGGTAAGCTGAGTGGCTTGGTTCTAAAACAGCTATAGATGTAAGACTGTGCAAAGAAGCAAGTACTGTATCACCTATGTGTCCAAAGAAGCATTTGTTTGTGGTTGCTGTCCCACTACCTGCATGATGAAGGATAATTTTGGACTGCCAGTACTTGACTAGGTGCATAGCTGAGCTTCAAAGTTGACACCAGTGCAAGAGATCCCGAGCTGTCCCAGCAATGGTTGGTACTTCAGCCTGTAGCAATTGGGAGAATACAACAAGTGGGATGGCATGTGTGCATGGCGCATAGGTAATGAAACAAGTTCGGGACAGTAATGTGAAAAAATACATGAGGCCGCACTGAGAGAAGCCCTCCACAAAACTCACAAAAATGTTTACTTAGCCATGTTCTGGTAAGATTCATTCCATAATATATGATTCTGAGGTAGATGTAGCGAAAGGAAGTAGAGATTTATTGAATATTCTTTGGTTAGCCGTGCGTAGATAACTTGCAGATTTACTATTTCCAGCATTATTACACAACTGTATTACTATTTTTTGGAATTTTGAACAAGCTTCAACTCAAGAATGAGGAATATTACCATCTTAATTTTTGATGAATTATATGCAGATTGGCTACCCAGCCCTTCTGGTATTGGGCCTGCTTGCTGAATTTTGTGGCATCCAGGCGCACCTTTGGAATTGGTATCCAATTAGCTGCAGTAGATAGGAGGAGCACATTCATACGAGCATGGAATAACAATAGGTCAATTTGGCCTTTCAAGATGGCTCTGCCATGCAATTTCTTCGTGGTTTCCCTGATTTTAACCTCAATTTTGCACTACTGTGTATCCCCGATAATCTTTCATCCCCTTGTTAATTGACAATCTATCTATCTATCTACGCTTTAAATTATTTAAAGATCCTTTGCTCTTTGAGGAAGGAAATTCCAAAGACTCACAACCCTCTCAGAGAAAATATTTTTCCTTATCTCTGCCTTAAGTGGGCGACCACTTGTTTTTAAAATTTTAAACCTGGTTCTAGACTCTCCCATATGTGGGAACATCCGAAGGAGAACATTCCTACTCTTACATTTAATTCCCCTTGCAATAAAACACAAGATTTGATTAGTTTTTCTGATTACTTGCGATACCTGCACACTAACCTGTTATTTATGCACGACAGCCCACAGATCTCTCTGCATCTCAAAGCTCTGAAACCTCTCACCATTTAGGTAATATGATTTTGTAATCTTTCTGCCAAAATGGACAATTTCACATTTTCTGACATTATACTCTATTTGTCACTCATTTAAGCTTAACCTATCTACATCCCTTTGTGGGCTCTTTATATCCTCTTTACGACTTATTTCCCTACCCATCTTTGTGTCTTCAGCAAATTTAGCTGGACCCTTCATCCAAATCATTTATATAAATTGTAAAGTGTTGAAGTCCTAACACTGATTCCTGTGGCACATTATTTGTGACATCTTGCAAGCTTGAAAGGGACTCTGCTTCATGTTAGCCATACAATCTTCAATCTGTGCCAATATGTTACCCCCTAAATCATGAACTTTTACTTTCCATAGCAACATTCGATGTGGCTCCTTTTGAAATGCCCAGTGAAAATCTAAATATATACATCCACTGGTCCCCTTTATCCACCACACAAGTTGCATCTTCAAAAAACTTCAATTAATCAGTTAAACATTTTGACAAAACCACCTTGGCTCTGCCTGGCTGCCTTGAACTTATCCAAGTTTTTTGTTATAATATCTTTAATAATAGCTTTTAACATTTTTCCCTATGATAAATGTTAAGCTCACTGGCCTGTAGTTTCCTGCTTCCTGTCTCCCTCCCTTTTTAAATAAATGAGTTACATTAACAATTTTCCAAATTAAAGGAACCTTCTCTGTATCTAATGAGTTTCAGAAAATTAAAACCAACAGATCATCAACTATCTCACTAGTTACTTCATTCTAGATCCTAGGATGAAATCCAACTGGACCATAGGACATGCCAACTTGCCGTTCCAACATTTTACTCAGTACTACTTCCCTGTAATTTTCTTGAGTTCCTCCCTCCCTTCCAATTCTTGATTTATCACTATTTTCAGGATGTTATTTGTATCCCGTCTAGTGAAGACCAAAGCAAAATATTTGTCCAATTCTCTTCATTCTCCACTATTAATTTCCCAGGCCCAGAAATATCTGAAGAAATGTTCCTATCTGTCAGAGTAGATATCTGAGCAGTCAAAAACTGGAAGGATCTCTGATTGTTTAAAGTGATGCTGGCAGCAAGAACAATGACAGAACTATATATCTGGACAGCAAATTTGCAGCAGCAAAAGTTAGCTTCAGATTAGGTCAAAAGTATATTCCTGAGTAAGCACACTGTCTTAAAGGCCATTACAGCAATTTTATTTCTCCATGGTCTCAAATTACACTAAGATCTTCAGACTGCAAACTTTAATGTAATTACTTAAGGAATTACTTCCCTCAATGTTAGCTTTACACTATGATTGAAACCTTAAATGTTAGTTTTTCCCTTAATAGTCCTGTAATGATGGCAAGCTGCCAATGACTGCCCCTGCACTCTTGCCTTCCTTAATGCCCACATTGCTGACATATGATACGACCCATATGCATTGAGAAAGAGCCATTTCACCCATTAGATGTGTCTCATTGGCTTCTTAAATCGTCCAAATTAACTGCATTTCATCCACGCTAGCAGCCACTTGAAAATGTAGAGAATGGGGGTGGTGGGAGTGGGGGGAGGGTGTATGTGTGCAGAGAGATGCAAGATTATTAGTCCAACATCTCTTCCACATTTTCCAGACTCCCTCCATGCCTCTAAACCTGCCTTCAAAGCTATGAAAAGGTTCATACCGAAGTGACAGCATTAAAATCCTCAGATGTAACAAAATCTCAAGGGAAATGCCTTCTCTCACATCAGTTTCACTCCAACCTCCAAAAGTGACCACTGAATTGTAAACTGTTGCTTTAAACCTAAAATTTCTGCAATTAACCTGTGATTAAAATACTTTGATGTCTAAAGTGACCCTGTACCACGAACAAAAGGTGCTCGCAACACCTTTATTGACACAGAAATTGGTGCAGTGACAATGGCTTCAGGTCCTTATGCATCTGGTGGAAGACCTCGTTATTGCCTCATTGTTGAAGTACACCATTATGTACATCTCTGCACTAATATTCTCATATGATTTCCTTATTTGTACATTCTGTAAGGGTTCATGGATGTAAATATCTAATAAATCTATTGTGCTTAAATTTTGCCTGACTTTGCTGTACTTATGCTATTTCTTTTCCTCCATGATACAGACGTGCAAACTTATGCCATAGGAAATACTTTATCTGTTCTTAAGAAGCCTTCATTGCGTAGTCTAATATTCTCTAATTTATCAGAACACCAAAAGAAATTACTGCAAGAAATTGTTCCTAGCTCAAAAATCACTGTCAAAACTCATGGCATCCTAAATAATTGTGACAAAGGTAAATTATTTCTCCTTGCCATGATCAACCTGTCTGCAACTTTATATGGTCCTCTTTCAACACCTCTCCACTATTGTCCAGTGCTATGGGACCACACACACTGAGTTCCATTCTTATCACTTCAGTTTGAGCTAGAGAATCACATGCGGTTCTTCTCTTGGTGCTCCGACACCATTAGTTCTTGGGTTCCCCAAGCTTCTATCCTTGACCCCTGCCTATTTCTCACCTACATCTGAAAGCAAAGTCAGTATCTATGTATCTATTAATGACACACAGCTCTACTGTACTACAATCTCTCTCAACTCCTCTGTAGTGTCTAATCTTTGAGATTACTTACCTGGCATCCACTACTAATTCCTTAAAAATTAAATATTGGGGAGATTAAAGTCATTGCTTTTAAGACATAGTAGGAACTGCAGATGCTGGAGAATCTGACATAACAAGATGTAGAGCTGGATGAACACAGCAGGCCAAGCAGCATCAGAGGAGCAGGAAGGCTGATGTTTCGGGCCGAGGCCATTCTTCAGAAATGGGGGAGGGGAAGGGGGTTCTGAAATAAATAGGGAGAGTGGGGGAGGCGGATAGAGGATGGATAGAGGAGAGTATAGGTGGAGAGGAGACAGATAGGTCAAATAGGCGGAGATGGAGCCAGTAAAGGTGAGTGTAGGTGGGGAGTTAGGGAGGAGGTAGGTCAGTCCAGGGAGGACGGACAGGTCAAGGAGGCGGGAGAGGTTAGTAGGTAGGAGATGGGGGTGGGGCTTGAGGTGGGAGGAGGGGATAGGTGGGAGGAAGGACAGGTTAGGGAGGCGGGGACTAGCTGGGCTGGTTTTGGGATGCGGTAGGGGGAGGGGAGATTTTGGAGCTTGTGAAGTCCACATTGATACCATTGGGTTGCAGGGTTGCCAAGCAGAATATGAGGTGCTGTTCCTGCAACGTTTGGGTGGCATTGTTGTAGCACTGCAGGAGGCCCAGGATGGACATGTCGTCTGAGGAATGGGAGGGAGAGTTGAAATGGTTCGCGACTGGGTGGTGCAGTTGTTTAGTGCGAACCGAGTGTGGGGGGGTTCAAAGCAATCCCCAAGCCTCCGCTTGGTTTCCCCAATGTAGAGGAATCCACAATGGGAACAGCGGATGCAGTATACCACATTAACAGATGTGCAGGTGAACATCTGCTTGATGTGGAAAGTCTTCTTGGGGCCTGGGATGGGGGTGAGGGGGGAGGTGAAGGGGCAAGTATAGCACTTCGTGTGGTTGCAGGGAAAAGTACCGGGTGTGGTGGGGCTGGAGGGGAGTGTGGACCAGACAAGGGAGTCACAGAGAGAGTGGTCCCTCCAGAAAGCAGATAAGGGTGGGGAAGGAAAATTCTCTTTCAATTCATCCCACTTCCTACAGACAGAGGGGTTGGCCATGGGTACCCGCATGGGCCCAAGCTATGCCTGCCTCTTTGTAGGTTATGTGGAACAATCCCTCTTCCGTACCTACGCTGGCCCTTAACCCCACCTCTTCCTCTGTTACATTGATGACTGTATCAGCGCTGCCTCGTGCTCCCACAAGTAGCTCAAACAGTTCATCCACGTCACCAACACCTTCCACCCCAACCTTAAGTTCTCCTGGACCATCACTGATACCTCTCTCTCCTTCCTGGACCTCTCTGTTTCCATCTCTGGCAACGACCTAGAAACCGATATCCATTTCAAGCCCACTGACTCCCACAGCTACCTAGAATACACCCCCTCTCACCCAACTTCCTGCAAAAATGCCATTCCCTATTCCCAATTCCTTCACCTCCGCCGCATCTGCTCCCAGGATGAGGCATTCCACTCCCGTACATCTCAGATGTCCTCATTTTTCAAGGACCGCAACTTCCCCCCTCCTCAGTGGTCGAGAAAGCCCTCGACGGTGTCTCCCGCATTTCCCGCAACTCATCCCTCACATCCCCTCCCCGCAATAACAGCCAAAACAGAATCCCACGCGTCCTCACGTACCACACCACCAACCCTCGGATCCAATGGATCATCCTCCAAAATTTCCGCCATCTGCAATCCGACCCCACCACAAAAGACATTTTTCCCTCCCCACCCTTACCTGCTTTCCGGAGGGACCACTCTCTCTGTGACTCCCTTGTCCATTCCACACTCCCCTCCAGCCCCACCACACCCGGCACTTTTCCCTGCAACAGCACGAAGTGCTACACCAACCCCTACACCTCCCCCCTCACCCCCATCCCAGGCCCCAAGAAGACTTTCCACATCAAGCAGAGGTTCACCTGCACATCTGCTAATGTAGTATACTGCATCCACTGTTCCTGTTGTGGCCTCCTCTACATCGGGGAAACCAAGCGGAGGCTTGGGGACCGCTTTGCAGAACACCTACGCTCGGTTCGCACTAAACAACTGCACCTCCCAGTCACAAACCATTTCAACTCCCACTCCCATTCCTCAGACTAAATGTCCATCCTGGGCCTCCTGCAGTGCCACAACGATTCCACCCAAAGGTTCCAGGAACAGACCTCATATTCCGCTTGGGAACCCTGCAGCCCAATGTTATCAATGTGGGCTTCACAAGCTTCAAAATCTCCCCTCCCCCTACCGCATCCCAAAACGAGCCCAGCTTGTCCCCGCCTCCCTAACCTGTCCTTCCTCCCACCTATACCCTCCTCCCACCTCAAGCCCACCCCTATCTCCTACCTACTAACCTCTTCCCGCCTCCTTGACCTGTCCATCCTCCCTGGACTGACCTACCTCCTCCCTAACTCCCCACCTACACTCACCTTTACTGGCTCCATCTCCGCCTCTTTGACCTGTTTGTCTCCTCTCCACCTATCTTCTCCTCTATCCATCTTCTATCTGCCTCCCCCTCTCTCCCTATTTATTTCAGAACCCCCTTCCCCTCCCCCATTTCTGAAGAAGGGTCTAGGCCCAAACCTTCAGCCTTCCTGTTCCTCTGATGCTGCTTGGCCTGCTGTGTTCATCCAGATCTACACCTTGTTACCTCATTGCTTTTAATCCTTACTGCAAAATCAACTCCCTGACCACCAGTTCCAATTCTCTCCCCGGCAACTGACCGAGCCTGGACCAGGTTGTTCGCAATCTTGATGTCATATTTGATCCCAAGTTGAACTTTCAACCATGTTCACACCATTACCACACCGTCTATATCTACTACTGTAACAAACAGAATATATTAAGAGCAGGGGTAGGGCCCTCAGGCCCTTAATCCCATTGCTTTTTATAAATTTATGTACTTCTGCTCTAAAGTTAACAACTACTTTTTGTGGATGAGACTTCCAAAGACCCTTAGATATAGTAGGAACTGCCGATGCTGGAAAATCTGAGATAACAAGGTGTAGAGCTGGATGAACACAGCAGGCCAGGCAGCATCAGGGGAGCAGGAAAGCTGACGTTTCGGGTCTAGACCCTTCTTCAGAAAGGGGGGAGGGGAGGGGGGCTCTGAAATAAATAGAAAGAGGGGGAGGCAATGATGGAAGGTGGGTAAAGGAGTGGAGAGGTGGAGAGAACACGGACAGGTCAAGGAGGCAGGGATGGAGCCATTAAAGGTGAGTGTAGGTAGGGAGTTGGGATGGGGGTTGGTCAATTGAGGGAAGACAGACAGGTCAAGGAGGCAGGGATGAGGCTGGTGGATCGGAGGTGGAGTGGGCTTGGTCAGTGAAGTGGGAGGAGTGGATAGGTGGGAGAAAAGACTGGCAGGTCATGGAGGCAGGGACAAGCTGGGCTGGTTTTGGGATGAGGTCGGGTGTGGGGAGATTATGAAGTGAAGTCCACATTGAGACCATTGTTATTCCAAAGGCCCTTAACCTGGGAGAAAACAATTTTCCTTATCTATGCCTTAAATAGCCATTGCCTTATTTTTAATCAATAATTCATAACACTAGATGCGCCTCGAAGAAGAAAGATCCAGTTCATATCCACCTTGTCATGACTCCTTAGAATCATATATGTTTCAGTCAAGTCACTCTTACTCTTTTAAATTCTAGCAGATACAAAGCTAGCCTTCCTAACTTTTCCTCATCTGTTCCAAGTATTAGTGGTGTAAACCTTATCTGAACTGCTTCCAATGCATTTCCATCTTTCTTTAAATAAGGTAACCAATAATTTACTCCTGATGTGATCTCACCAATGCCCTGCATAACTTAAGCATATCTCCATTTTATTGCGATAAATTAACATTGCAAGAACCAATGACATTCTATTACTCCTAGATTGAACCGTTCCAAACCAATCCTGGCCAGTCTGTCACCTTTGAACCTCCAAAGACTTATGGTCATCCAAAACTCTGCTGCCATATCCTAACTTGCACCAGGTTCTGCTCAACTTTCACCCTTGATCTTACTAAATTACATTTGCTCTCTCTTAAGCAATGGCTCGAGTTTTGAAATTCTTATGTTTATTATAAATCCATCCACGGCTTTGTCCATCTTTCTGAAATTTTCTCCAGCCCTGCTACCCTTTGAGGCATCCGTTCTGCTCCAATTTTGGCCTCAAGAACATCTCTAATTTTAAACACATCAGCCCAGCCTTCCACTGTAATAAGCTCTGGAATGAATGTTCCACTCCTCTCTGCTTTCCTTCCTTAACCTCCTTTATGACGCTCATTAAAATCTACCTCTTGAACCAGGCATTTAGTCATCTGTCCTAATATTATCCTTATATGAGTGGGTGTCAAATTTTGTATGATAACATTTTTGTGAAGTGCCTGGAGATATTTTTCCACATTAAAGGTGTTATATAAAAACAAACGATTATTGTTGTTGTATTTAATCTTAACCAATTTTAACAAAATTATCACTGACATGATGAACCAAAATGGTCTCTTTGAAATCTATGCAATTGTCTTTATTTATCGCTACATAACATACCAATTATTTTAAATAAAGCATAATACTTAGTACAAACAACATAATATGATGTAGTTATGGAAGTGAATTTGTAAAATAAGGGAAATTTGTGGAATGGGTCAAACATCTGCAGGCCTCAGGCCAACAGCCTAGAAATCTGTAGAGTGTGAGAGATGCTTGTGGAGTCGCACTTAGATTCAGAGCAATGTCTAATAGAGGTTTTCTAAATAAACCTTGTAAATGTGATAACACAATCAAAAATTTTTAAAAAGTACTTATCTTTTAAATGAAGGCAGTATCTCTTTAACACATAGTTTGTACAAATCATTCCAGGATTCTATGGTAACTTCTCACAAAAGAATTCTGTGCTGGATTTGCATCATGTTCCACAAATGAGCCTTTGTCTGTATTATCACAGTTTGAACTCTGTCCTATTTTCATTCTTGTAAAGCTTGCATGCCAAATGGTGCCAAAAGACAGAGATCTTGCATTAAATTACACTGCCTGGCCCAAGTTGTCCAATGTCCAGGACAGAGGAATCTGGATGTAAGGCTTCATTATGCAGTGGGACTCTACAAAAGTCCTGCCACACACACATGCATTGTAATTCCCTGGGAGGTTTAAACTTCCGATGAGCTGATTTTCATTCAAATAAAAGTTAAGTACTGCGGATGTTGGAAACAGCTAAGTGCTGGAGAAACTCAACTGATTTGGCAGTATCTGTGGAAAGGGAACCAAAGTTAACATTTTGAGTCCAATGTGACTGCGCTTTGGAACTGATTTTCACTGCCTCCACGACTGTCTCCAACTGTTCTCACTATCATAGAATCCCTTCAGTGTGGAAACAGGCCCTTTGGCCCAACAAGTCCACACTGACCCTCAGAGCATCCTACCCAGACCCATCCCCCTATAACCCATCTAATTTACACATCCCTGAACACTACAGGGCAATTTAACAAGGCCAATCCACCTAGCCTGCACATCTTTGGACTGTAGGAGGAAACTGGAGAACCCAGAGGAAACCCACGCAAAATAGGGGAGAATGTGCAAACTCCATGTAGACGGTCGCCCGAGACTGGAATCAAACCCCGATCTCTGGTGCTGTGAGGCAGCAGTGCTAACTACTGAGCCACCGTGCCGCTATCAAAGACTTGAGCCAGAAACACAGGATTTGCCAGGATACTTAACAAGGAAATGTCACACTGGTCAATACCTAGTCTAACACACAGTGATTAGTCAGCATAACTGAACTGAGCAACCATAATCTATACCTCAAACAACACCCCAAACCCACCCAGGAATCTTAAGCGACCCGGCTGCCCACACACCAACTCCGTCCTTCACTCACCTACTCATCCACCTCTCATCCACCCATTACTTCATCTACTACTGACCCGCTCATGTAGTCACCACAAATTCATCCACCCACTCACCCAACCACTTCTCCACTCACTTATCCATCGACATCAGATGTCCTGTTTGAAATGGACAGTTCCATCAGGGCATAGAAAATTTTACAGGCAGTAGTAGTACAGCCAGAACACAATGTTCATAACAGTAGAGTGAGTTCTTACTATGAAATCAAGTGATGGTATTTCTTCATAATTTCTGTCTTTTTACCTGTTGCAGCTTTCACCATTGGCTGGCCAGGTTACAATTCTTGACTATCTGAAAGGAGAAAGACATGAACGTTTGATTGTAGATATGAAGTGTGAAAAATAAGAGATACATGCTTACATCATTTGCATTTTCTACATCAGGGAATATGGGATAAGGGGCATGAAGGATATGAAAGTGAAGATTGCAATAAGGATACTATTATCTTTAATGATTTTAACCCTGTTTCTATTCACTGACTCAGCAAAGGTGAGTCTATCTCCACCATAGAGAAGGAACATGTAGCTGTGCCAGTTCCCTGTTGATCAGCATGAGCTGCATTTGGATGTCTGGTCTCGAGAGTAAGGTTGGAAAACCTCGCAGCTGCTGTGTTCCAAGTTATACAATTATTGCGTTTTTTTTCTGCATCAGAATGCCTTTTGTTATAACGTCCACCTATTGTTTAAAAGGGCTGGCTGACGTTAAGTAAGGCAGAAATTGCTCGACAACTCGAATGGAGAATCATAGAACTCAAAGCATTAAGTTATGCTGACTCAGCAGCTGATATTGGTTAAGCAGTCTGACAATTTAGAAATGTCTTCTCTTCCCATAGATACTTTCTTCCCATAGATACTGCCAGAGCTGCTAAGTTTCTCCAGCAATTTCTGTTTTGTTTCAGATCCCCAAAATTCACAATTTTTTGTTTTATTTAAGTAAGGCAGGTTAGATCTTCAAAATGTGAGCCTCTTGATGTTTTGGCGACTCTGATGATGCGATGAGCCATACAATAACAACTTTACAACAACAGCAAGAATAACTCACATTTATATAACACTGTTAAACTCATAAAATATTCCAAGATACTTCACGGAGGCATTAAATAAAAAAAAAGGACACCAAGTTACATAAGAAGGAATTGGGGCAGATGACCAAAAACTTATTCAAATAAATAGAATTTAAGAAATGTCAAGAGAGGAAAGTGAGCGAAAAGAGAAAGGATGAGAAATTTAGAGTTAATTTTGTGGTTTAGGACCGAAGTGATTGGAAACATGGTCACCAGTGGCAATGCTGGAGGACTGTTCAGAGATAGGGAGGGCCAAACCATGGACAGATCTGACACAAGGATGAACGTTTTAAAACTGAGACATTAGACCATGAGTCAATGAGCACAAAGGTTAATGATGAATGGGACTTGGTGTGAATTAGGACAGGCTCAGCAGGACTTTGCTTGACCTCAGTTTGACAGAGGATAGAATTTGGGAGATTGGCTAGGTTTATGTTAGACTTGTCAAGCCTGGAGATAACAAAGACAAGAATGAGAGTTATAGCAACAGCTGAGCTTAGGTGGGACAGTTTCAGATGATATTATGCAGGTGGAAATAGGCAGTCATAGCATGGATATGATTGTAATCTCTTCTTGGGGTCAAATATGACACTAAACCTGCAAAACATTTTTTCTCAGCCATAGGCAGTTGCCAGGGTGGCAAAGGAATGCAGTTTGTGTCATGTCCAAAGTTAATAACTTCAATCTCTTAATTTAGTTGGAAGGAAGTTATGCTGACTCAGCAGCTGATATTGGTTAAGCAGTCTGACAATTTAGAAACAATACAGTGATTGAGAAGGGTAATGGTGAGGTAGAGCTCAGTGCCATTGACATACACATGGAAACTGATGTTGTAATTTCAAATGCTGTCACAAAGGGGCAGTCAATAGTAGAGAAATAGGAAGAGCCAAGGACTGATCCCTGGGAACACCAGAGGTAATGTGGCAGGAGCACTAAGAGAAGACATTAATGACTATTTTATGGCCACGATTAGATAGATGATGATGGAACAAGGTAGTGTAGTCCCACCCAGCCGCACAAGTGTGGAGAGCTATTGAAGGAAGATGGTGTGATCAGTGTGTCAAAGACTGTGGACAGGCTCAAGAAGGACAGGGAAGTACAATCCGCTTTTGTTACTGTTCTGTGTACTGTTTCAGCACTGCAACAGGATTGGAAATCTGTTCAAAAGAATTCAAAAATTAAGCTGTTGGAACATTGGTGCAAATGTGAGAAGAAACAACATGTTCAAACTCTTTGGAGAATAAGGGATGGTTGGTGAAAGGTTAGTAACTTGCAAGGATGGAAGGGGTCAAGGATTTTTTTTTTTAAAGAATGGTGATGATAACAGAAAGGGAGGGGGAAGACATGAAGGGAATAATTTTTATCCAATATAGGAACCAGGATAGGAACTCGTGTACTCAGTAGTTCAATAAAAACAAAATGGTCAAGAGAGCAGGATGTCTGTCTCATAAACAAGATGATGGGACACAGGAGAAAAACATGTAAGCTCAGGATTAGTGCAGGGAAAGCCTTGGAGGAAATTCCACCACATGGGCTAGGGGAAGAGAGATGAAGTGACAGAGATAACTGATCAGATGGTGTCAATCTTAATTATAAAGAAGTCTATGTGGAACTTCACCTGTTGTTGGTGTTGAATGTGAAGTAGACAAGGGAGTCAGCTTTAAATATAGCAGCATTCAAAAGAAGTCAAGGGTTATTCTGCTTTCCAGGATAATCCTGGAATCTGCTTTCTTAATGGACTTATCAAATTGTTCTGCTAAATTCAAACAATTTTGTGCGTGAATTCTGTGGTGTCTTTGTTCTGGCAGTCCTTTTAAAAATTATATCATTTAACTTATATTACCTTATCCTATTTTTCCTTCAAAAATGCATCATGTCATAGTCCTCTGCAAATTTTGTAATATCTGAAATCTATTCTGGTTGTTGTTGATGTTGCAGAGGGAGGCCTTTGAGTTTTGCTTCCACACTCATCTTTTTGCAATTTCCCTGTGCATTGAAATAAATGGGAAAGAGAATGCAGTCAGGTGAATTTATAGTTAGAAAGCCTACCTGGAATCTCAAAAGTAACTTCCTATAAAACATAATTATTAACATTAATTTCTCTTCGGTGGCACAGTAACTTGAGACATTTTTAATAATTAAACTACGAGTGCTAAAGGAGTTATTAAATACAAATGGGCATGGCAATTATTTTACCTTGATTAGTGGCTTGGAGTGCTGACTTTCATCGTTCTAGGTGACACCTCCTTAAAAAAAATTTTGAAAACATCAACAATATTCAAGTAAAATTTTGTTCTAATACAATCAAAGGAAGGCAAAGAAATTAATCCCTTTTTTAGAAACTTTGTGTTCTTCAGGGTAACAGACAATGGCACAAATAAAAATAACAAAAAGGAAACAAAGGCATAAATTGCTGGAACTTCACCGATAGTCTGTTGGCATCTGTAAGAAAAAGCAGAGAGGCTTGTAGTTCAAGGAGAAGTTTCAATTGCAATTCAGAAAGGAAATTAGTCAGCAGAGGAAACTAGCATCCCATTAGATTTGGTTGGATTTCCATCTGCATCCCTGAAGGCAAATGTTAATTTCTAACCTGCTGCACAACCCTTGACCTATTCTGACCTTTTCTAACTATCTCATGTTTAGACAAAAGACTTCTTTTTCAGAGCAACAAGTGTCACCACACTTTGGTACTGCAAAATGAGTTGGACTGTGTATCAACAAAGAGAAATGAGAAAGTCCATCAGCAGCACCTACATCACATCCTCCAGATTCAGTGGGAAGATGGCCAAATAAAAGCTGAAGCCAGGTTCACAAGCATTAAGGAAAAAACCCTGGAAAAGCAACTTGAATAGACTGGTCAATGTATCCACATGGCTGAAAGTCATCACTCTGCCAGATTCTTTTCTCTAAAATTGGACAACATCCCACTGGATGACAAAAAAAAACACATCAGAGAAATGCTGAAGCTCTCCTTGATGGACACCCTTAATGAATAGGATCTTACTCTTGTCCTACGTGTCTCGAGATATTCAGGTCAAAAGTTGACATGTTCAGTCATATGGAAATGCACAACAAAGCCTGAGACCCTGAGTAGATGTCATCCTTTAATCAAGGGACAGCCAACGGCAGATTGTTAGAATTTTAGTTGGACGAAGGTCTTGATTTACAAGTTAGTCACTGGCAGGCACAATGGTACTATAAAGTAGCACGACAGGGTCCACTTTCCAAATGCTTGTTTCTATGGCAGACCTTTGCCCATCATGACCACATATCAAAAAGTGATGTTGTAAGTTTATTATCTGGTTTTATTCCAAACATTTTCTGCAATACTTGTTCATGATTTTAATTTCCTCTGTTATGGAGGTTATCCATTGTCCTTTCTTTCTCTGGTACAAAAAATATTCTCTTTTGAAAACTTTTCAATACATGAGCTCACCCTTATAGAATGGTTTTGAATAAGAAGAGATGACTCAGCTTCATGAGCTTGCATTACGCTATAGAACAGAACTATGCCAGCTTGACCTCACAATTGATTGGCATTAATTCATAACTCCTACGTATCCATGTCACTTGAAGTAACTACGTAATATATGTTTTCTCTTTGCCATGGCATTAGGTCATTTCTTCCACTCTCATTTCTCATCATACTGTATATAGCTAGCTGAACTGCTATTATGCAGGTTATATTTGTGCCACTAGTATGTAGGTAGAGTCAATTTGGTTTGAAACAAAATCTCCACTTTTAAAAGTCAGCCAAGTATAGTCTGAGACCATCTATGGCACAGGAAATGTTGGTGTAGTGGCAATATCAATTGATTAGAAAACCAGAGGACCAGCTAATACTCTGGTCAATCGCTAAAGCTGATGATCTAGTGACTCCTGAAGGACCCATCTTGAAATTAGAGAATGATAAACAGGATGTATGTCAGGCCTGCACCACTCAGAAATTTCAGCTTGACTGATGACCCCAGTTAGCTCACCCATTTCTTTGGAGACAGTGGAGGTGGAGTACTCTGCCACCTCCACAGGAATTGCAAATACTATTCATTCTATTGCCATCCTGCCATCCATCTTATGATCCTATACAGTCTCCATCACATTCTTTTTCATCCTAGATCTATCTGAGGACTCCTGTTGTTTGGATTATTGGTTTGAAATTAAAGTATGCCTGCAGTAACAGCGATAAAAGGTACTGCAGATGCTGGAGAATCCGAGATAACAAGCATGGGGCTGGATGAACACAGCAGGTCAAGCAGCATCATAGGAGCAGGAACCACCGAGAGACAGATGTCCATTTCAAGCCCACTGACTCCCACAGCTACCTGGAATACACCTCCTCCCACCCACCCTCCTGCAAAAATGCCATCCCCTATTCCCAATTCCTTTGCCTCCGCCGCATCTGCTCCCAGGATGAGACATTCCAATCCCGCACATCTCAAATGTCCTCATTCTTCAAGGACCGCAACTTCCCCCCCACAGTGGTCGAGAACGCCCTCGACCGTGTCTCCCGCATTTCCCGGAACACATCCCTCACGCCCCATCCCCGCAACAATAACCAAAAAAGAATCCCCCTCGTCCTCACATACCACCCCACCAACCTCCGGATCCAACGCATCATCCTCCGACACTTCCGCCATCTGCAATCAGACCCCACCACCAAAGACATTTTTCCCTCCCCACCCTTATCTGCCTTCCGGAGGGACCACTCCCTCCGCGACTCCCTTGTCCGCTCCACACTCCCCTCCAGCCCTACCACACCCGGCACTTTTCCTTGTAACCGCAGGAAGTGCTACACCTGCCCCCACACCTCCTCCCTCACCCCCATCACAGGCCCCAAGAAGACTTTCCACATCAGGCAGAGGTTCACCTGCACATCTGCCAATGTGGTATACTGCATCCGCTGTACCCGTTGTGGCTTCCTCTACATCGGGGAAACCAAGCGGAGGCTTGGGGACCGCTTTGCAGAACACCTGCGCTCAGTTCACAACAAACAACTGCACCTCCCAGTCGCGAACCATTTCAACTCCCCCTCCCATTCCTCAGATGACATGTCCATCCTGGGCCTCCTGCAATGCCACAGTGATGCCACCCGAAGGCTGCAGGAACAGCAAATCATATTCAGCCTGGGAACCCTGCAGCCCAATGGCATCAATGTGGATTTCACAAGCTTCAAAATCTCCCCTCCCCCAACCGCATCCCAAAACCAGCCCAGCTCATCTCCACCTCCCTAACCTGTTTTTCCTCTCACCTGAAGCCACACCCCCATCTCCTATCTACTAACATCATCCCGCCCCCTTGACCTGTCCGTCCTCCCTGGACTGACCTATCTCCTCCCTACCCCCCTACCTACACTCACCTTTACTGGCTCCATCCCCGCCTCTTTGACTTGTCTGCCTCCTCTCCACCTATCCTCTCCTCTATCCACCTCCCCCTCTCTCCCTATTTATTTCAGAACCCTCTTCCCCTCCCCCATTTCTGATGAAGGGTTTAGGCCCGAAACGTCAAGTTTTCCTGCACCTATGATGCTGCTTGACCTGCTGTGTTCATCCAGCCCCATGCTTGTTATCTGCAGTAACAGCAGCTTGTCTAAAATCACTGATGGAGTCTGAGCATCATTTTCCATTGCCAGAATAATATTTACTCCAACGTTTCCATTCTATGCACATTTAAAAACTCTATGGGCCAAATCTTTTTAGCTAAGTCCAAGTTACATTGAGATTTTTGGAGGGTTTTGTGCCGTGGGTGTTAACAGGTTCTCTCATTTTAACTCACCAAATTCACCTCATTAATTAGCTACCATGCCTCATAGTATCTCTCATGTCTGATATCCATCTCATCTTACCATGTGTCTTGGAACAACTCACTACTTAGCAGATATGTGCTGATAGACTGAAATCCCTTGGGTCTCTACCATTTTTAAACACCCCTGGTGCACCTGGACAAGTACTGTCTGTCTGGCCTTGTTCAAGGTCACCACCATGCTCTCAACTGCCTGAAGGAATGCCAAGCACTATAAATAGAAAGTCAATGGCCTTCTCTACTCCATCAAAGTAATTACCATCATCGTCTCTCCGATATCCACACTCACTCTATCTACTATACCCACATCTCACTAAATCCTGTGCTGGGGCAGCATGGTGGTTCAGCAGTTAGCACTGCTGCCTCACAGTGCCAGATTCCTGGGTTTAATTCCAGCCCCAGGCAACCATCTGTGCGGAGTCTGCACATTCTCCCCCTGCTACATGGGTTTCCTCCAGGTGTTCTGGTTTCCTCCCATAGTCCAAAGATATGCAGGTTAGGTGGATTGGCCAAACTAAATTGCCCATAGTGTCCAGGGATGTGTAATTTAGGTGGCAAAGCAGGGTTACAGGGAGAGGGTTGGGGGGATGGTGCTGAGACAGGGGGTATGTTCTGTGGAGAGTCAGTGTGGACTTGTTAGGCTGAATGGCCTGTTTCCACACTGTAGGGATTCTATGGTTTAACCACTCTAACTATTGACCAAAGCATCTTCTCTTACTTGCTGTCAAAACCCACCCCACTAAACGCATGTGTCCTCATCTCAATTTACCTCATTCACTTACTCGGGTCACCTCCACACTTGCTTCAACAATAATAACTCACTTTCATCTTCTGAATTACCTGCCTCTTTCTCATCCCAAATAGGGCAGAAAGAGTCGAGGTAAATGATGGACTGCCCATTATTCACCTTCTGACCCTGTACAGGGAGAGGATCCTGACACCGACCACTTTGAGTGGTTAATGGCCCTGGATGGATATCAAAAGCTGCCCTTGACTTACTGTGCCAGGAACCCCTGAGTGAAGGCTATCCCTCTTAACTTGACTGAGACCTGCAGACAACCATGACAAGTTTGCTGGCTTTGTGGCTATGCTAAATACTACAACACTGTATGTCTAATATCTCTGGCTAAGATGCCTGAAATAACTGCACAGAGGCCGGTAACCCGTTACCAAGTCACTCGTTATTTACTTGTGCACAGTACACTGGATGTGGCCAGCCAGCTCAGACTCAGTCCCCTGAACTGAGGAGATTCTAAATTCCCGGTTAATACTTTCTTTCCTCCCCTACACTGCTGCCATACAGCAGTAGTGTTTATTTTCCCCAGCACCTGTGTTGTGTGTGTGTGTAGTTGCAAGACACAGTGAAAACACCAGTTGTATAAATAACTTCATTAATATTCCATTACCAGAGAAGCACCCATGTGGCCAGGGAACCAGTGACACACAGAACCCCAACAGGGGCAATGCTCACGTGAAAGAAAAAGTGAAGGGGAGGATAAAGATCAAATCAAAATAGAATTGGAAGGGGAATTCCCCTGTTAATGCTTGTCAGCCAGTGCCTCCTGATGGCCCAGGCAAACAACCCAAATCAAGGACCTTGTAGTCAATGAGGTCCACCTGATTCCAATTATTACAGGGTAAAGTGCAAAAAAACTAAAGAAAGGCAAGGTACTGATGCTGTGAGCATTCAAGTAGGTTCAGAGTGAATGAATATATTAACAACAAGTGAAGAGCCCAGAGAGGCAGCCTGATCCAGTCCATGAGCTGGATTTATGTCCCTGAGTGCATGGTGTCCTTGCTGGACCATTACAATGATAGTTCCAGTGCAGCTTGAGGTGCAGCACTGAAGTACAGAAGCACCTTGTAAGTAGACTAGAGATATCCCAAGACAGTTTTCAGAGGCTGGCACATGTCAATCGCCCATGCCCATGGATGTGGGGTGCATGGAGCTAGTGATCATGGCATGTGCCCCAAAATATTGATTCATGGTGTCTAACATGGAGGTTGTTGTAAGCAAGCAGCACACTGAATCTGCTAGGGGCTTGCTCGGATTTCCATTCTGACTTTCATTGAAATTGCTTGGTGAGTTTTTATGCCATGGGAAACTGAATGTTAATGAAGCAAGTTGGGCTGTTAACAAGGTGCTTAACAAATAATAATCATTGTAACTTGGCAATTGGCCACTGCATAAGAAGAATCTTGCAATGCCACTTGTGAAAAGCATAAAGGATGGCACGAATTGTTCCCACATTGAGATGGGCCTGACTGGACTTATCGCCCAATTCTGCAATACACCTCACGATAGTCCACATTGCTCAGGATCCAAAATTCCTGTGCTACACTCCAATTACTGACAGCATCCATCTTTCCTAGGAACGTATTAAGAAATATTATCAAAGTTTCACCAGAGTTAGTTTTAAGGATAACTTTAAAGGAAAGAAGTTCTTTTTCTGCACCAGTGCACCAGTCTTTTAAAGTAGATACACTGATGTAGCAAGCAATTAGGAAGGCAAACGGTTTATTGGCCTTAATTGCAAGAGGGTTTGAATTCAGAAGTGGAGATGTCTTTACTGCAGTCATACAGGACCTTGGTGAGACCACAACTGGAGTTTTGCATGCAGTTAAGAACAAGATATACTTGACACAGAGGGAATGCAGCAGAGATTTACTTGGCTCATACTGGGGATGTCAGGACTGTCCTACAAGGAATGATTGGTGCAACTGTGTCTGTGTTCACCAGAGTTTAGAAGGATAAGAGGGGATCTGGCAGAAATACATAAAAGTCTAAAAGTACTGGACAGACTCAAAATACAGGCTTGACCATCTAGGACTGAGATGAGGAAGAATTTCTTTATTCAAAGGCCAGAGAACCTGTAGAATTCTCTATCACAGAAAGGTGTGGAGGCCAAGTTACTGAACATATGCAAGAAAGAGACAAATAATGTTTTAAATTTTAAAGGCATCAAGGGGTATAGGGAGAAAGCGGGAATATTGAATAGAGATGGAGAATCGGCTATGATCATAATGAATGCTAGAGCTGGCTCAAAGTGCCAAATAGCCTACTCATGCTCCTGATGTATCTGTCTGGCATGGTGGGGTCACTCTTGTACATTAGCCTAGGCATTTGGAGTACTAGCTCAGTGAAATTATAATCATTGCACTATCATCACCTCCAATGTAGAGGGTTGCAAATTGGGAGTAATGCCCCCTCCTAATCCTGATTCTTTCCCATCAGCTCAGACCCCATGGTGTAAGTAGAGACTCACAATATTTTCCAGTGGTGCAGGTTTCAAAAGTTACCTACAACACACAATTAATAAATTCAATAGGCTTAATGCACATCTTATACATTGTAACATCTAGCGGGGGGCTGGTTAGTTCAGTTGGTAGAATGTCTGGTTTATAATGCTAACAAAGCAGGTTCAATTCCTATACTCACTGAGAGCTTAAGTTCCCACCTTCTTAACCTTGCCCCTTGCCCTTGAGGCATGGTGACCCTCAGGTTAAACCCATCACCTGTAGTGTCTCTCTAATAACAGAGTGGTGTACAATCCACTGGGATTGTGGTGACTTTACCATTATTTTATCACAAGTGTGTACAATCTAAATGAGAACCTTGCAATACCTCACCCACTGTTACTATTGTGTGACCCATTTAAAGCCAACTTTCTTTAATTGTTTAGTTTTCAAAAGTGTAATATTTCTTAATAAAGACATATTTTTACATCCTGGGGTCTGATGACATTTTATTGTTGTGATTAAGTTATAAAGTTGACTTGCCAGGAATGTAGCTTGTTACCATATTTTAATTTCATCCATTGGTGATCTTATTATAACAGTGTAAACATGTCTACAATGGTGAAAGTGACCAGTAGAGACTGCTTTGTAGAATTTGCAGACAGCAGTGAGTTACTTTTTATATTGATGGTTATGGTCATTGTACTGAGGAGGAGTATAACATGAATTTCAGAGTTGAAATCCTGCTTGATCTTTCTTCCTACAATCTTTGCCATAAATGGCATTCTTCCTTTCTCTCATTCCCTATGAAGCAAGTCATCAAACTAGTTTTATTTTGTTTGACAGCAAACAGAGCACAATGGTATTGCATGGTAATGGCATGTGCAACAATCATTTTGGTGTTATTGCAGATTAATTACCATAGTCCAATAAAATGCAAAGTCAGAGGTCAAAAAAAAATGCCCCATAATAACTCTTCACAGAAGTCCTAAAAGGCTCTATTTTACAACTTGACGCAGATGGAATAGAAACCTAGGCCTCTTGACTCAGAGATAGGGACACTACCACTATGTCATAAATTCTTACCAAACAGTAACCCCTGACTAATATATCCGCTACAGCTGCAGTGTTCTGAAATTACTGAAACTGCTGAATAAGAGAACCAATTCATCAAATTGGTTTCATAATGTTTGCATGTTACTAATTGCTTCAACAGCTTTGCATTCCTTGTGCTTAAACTGGTTGGACAATCATTAAATATTTTAATATATACCAACTTTATTCGATAAATAAGCACCATACCTTATTTCCTTCCTAATGATTAATAATACAATCCATGTTTAGTTGAATTTGAACAGTCTGAATGTATAACTGCTTTATATTTGATGCCAATACCCTGGAGTGTTATATTTCTGGGTCATATTCAGGTCACACATGCCAGTCATAGGAGAAAGTCAATTGAGAGTCAATTGATGTCACCAGATTTGGTTTGGAATTTCAGTACATTAGTCATTTGATTCACATGACAGAATATGTGATACGATTCAGGAATTAGACCAGGAAGGCAGTACCTGGAATGAAAAGTAGATTGAACAATCTCAGAGTGATTGATATTCAGCTCCTTCTTTTTCCAATAAAAGAATGTGTTTCTAACAGAAGACTTCAATCAGTCCTCCTTCAGAAATGAAGAGCCATATTTGCAATCTTGGGCAGGTCACTTGTAGCATAGAACAATCAGGGGAAGGCAAACCATGCTTCCCCTTTTTCACAGCTGCTATCTTCTGAAATGTATAAGACTACAATCTCAGCTAGCGACTTTGACAGCTACTGTTGAACAGTAAGTACACAAGGTAAGTGTGAAGATGCTGGGAGATGGGTGGCCAAGTGGGTGCCAGTGAAGTAGAGTGCCAAGTGGGTAGGATGATAAGTAAGTGGGGTTTAAGATATAAGGTGGGTAGGTTGCAAGGTACATAGGTGTCAGGATGCAAGGTGTCAAGGGGGCAAGAGGTCCTGGGATGTGTAAGAGGTTGGGATGGGTGTAGCTGGGTATGTGTCAAGAGTTAGATTAGGTACTTAATATATAACTTTCTCAGAATAACCATTTATTTACCTGCAGCAAAACCGCTTGAATTCTCCAATTTAAATGGATGCTTATTGGGAATTCAAGGCACAGGGTAATTGCCAGCAGAATCTTCAATTCCATTAAGTTGCACTGCAATGGGGATTTTGCAGGGTCTCCATGAGCAACCCATGTTTTTGCTTCAGAAGTGATAACCTGCTCATTAGAAAATCCAGATTGATAACACTGTTTGTCTTGCTACATACATTACTAAGCCTGCTGAGTTTTTCAGCCCTTTCTGTTCATATTTCAGATCCCATTCATCCACAGTACTTTTCTTTAATTGGAGGTTACAGTAGATGGGGGAAGCAGTATATGCATTGGTATGTATTTGATTCACTGAATTGGGTATATACAAGATGGTTCTTGTGTGATCCCAGTTTTAAAAAATGTCTGGTGAACTGGCAGAGGTGGCCAAAACGAAGATGACCTTTGCATTAACACAACAGAAGAATTTAATTAGGTGGAGATCCCAAGCTTCCTTGAGGAAAATCAATTTGAGGAGAATGAGAGAGATACCTTTTTTAATTCACTCATGGAATGTGGATGATGCTAGTTGCCCTTGAGAAGATGGTGCTGAACTGCCTTCTTGAACCACTGCAGTCTATTTGGTGTAGGGATATTCACAATGCCATCACGGAAGTAGTTCCAAGATTTTGACACAACGACATTGCAGGAATGTTAACATATTTTGAAGTCAAGATGGTGAGTGCTGCGACAGTGTCAGTGTTGGTTGGGGTCAATATTCATGGATCTTCTGTGAGTCAAGTGGGTTGTTTTCTCTGGGATGATATCAAATTGAGGGTTGCTGGATCAGCTTTCATCCAGGTTGTTGGGAAGTCAAAAAGTGAGTTACTGGTTTCAGAATTCCTAGCCCTGCTCTTGTAGCCGCAGTACTTACATGGCTAGTGTAGTTCAATTTCTGGTCAATAGTAATCCCTAGGATGTTGATATTAGGGGATTCAGCAATGGTGATGCTATTGGATGTCAGGGGCAATATTTGGATTCTCTTTTGTTGAAGATGGCCATTGCCTGGCACTTGCGTGGGCATGAATATTACTTACCACATATCAGCACAAATCTGAATTTTGTCTAGATCTTGATAAATTTTAACATGGACTGTTTAATATCTGGAAAGTCACAAATGGCAGTGGACGTTATGCAACCATCGGTGAACAACTCCACTTATGACCTTATGATGGAGGAAGGTCATTGTTGAAGCAGTTGAAAATGGTTGGGCCTGGGACACTATCCTGAGGAACTCCCGCAGAGCTGCCCTGGAGCTGAAATGACTGACCTGCAACAACCAATGTTGCAAAATAAATATGCAGTGTGCCAACTGAGTCACTCCTAAGGTTGCAGTTCAAGTTGCTAGAAGGAACTTTGATAGTATTAGAGGACAGATCTGCTGACCAACTTCAAGTCTTTGGAGGCTGGGGTGCTGTTACTCAGGATTTTCAGCATATCATGCATGCTATTAGTCCAGCTGTTCTTGGTCAGCAGGGAAAGACCCAATGGAAAAACTCATGGAATGTAGATGATTGCCCTTGAGGAGGTGGTGGTGAACTGCCTTTTTGAACCACTGCAATCCAGGAATAAACTTCCTTGAATTTGCTGTTCCTGAGGACCACAGCACATGCTGAGCCTTTTGCTTTTTCCATCAATACACCACACCATTGAAGGCCAAGCTGTCTGGAAAAGGAGATTCCAGTCAGCAACAAGCTGCATCAAGATGAGGGCCATCTCAATCCAATGCAGCCTGTAGCATAGAAACAGCCAATCAGTTCTTGTAGTACAGATCCTCTGGTTATAGTGGGAATAATGAGAAATTGGAAGAAGTAAAATCACATTTTTAGGCAGCTGGCAGATTTATCTATGGTACATGGAGAAAGGGAGTTTGTTTCTGTTCATTTTGGAATTTGTTAAAGGAGGAAATGGCACTTGTGTTGTGCTTTGTTACTTATGGACATCAAAATAATTCAGAGACTGATTAGCTCAGATTTCCAGATGCGTAGCATATGGTATGGAATAGTATCAACAGCACAGGGTTCAGTCCCCCTTCTGCCTGTGTTAAACCTCAGCCCTACCATCTTGTCCTCAATCTCTAGTAAAATCAAAGCAACCCTCAAATAAGCAAAGACATAAACTGGAGAAGAAGAATCATCACAAATGGAAAGATTGCACTTTTATTGTGCTGATTTATTCAAATAGATGGTTACTATCGGTCATACATGGCAATGAAGGATATCTGATGTGAAGTTCCCAGATGGGTATTGGATTGAACGATTTGTTCTTTATTCCAGGATGCATTGAATATGCTAAGGAGAGATGACCAAGATGGTTAGTTAAATAGATGAGATCATTTAATGACTCACTTATATTTTGATATTTCTTGCAGTAAACTATCAGCATGAATGTCATCTTCATGTAGTTCTTCTGAAGAAGCTAAAGGCATCGCTTTCCAAGCATTTTTTTTTTCATGGCAAAGTCATTCAAGGCTTAACAGGCTACTTAGATCATTATATTAGGCAAGAATCATGTGCGGAACAATATTCTATCGTCTTGAACCGTTGAAACACTGGAATTATCCATTCAGGACATGACTAGTCTCACATAACCAAACCAGTAGACATAATAGAGCAATCCACTTGCACTTTTTTTTTTTTTTTTTTTTTTTTTTTTTTTTTTAAACAGTATGTCAGAGTGTTTTTACCGAGTGATCAGGGGTAGAGTGGCGGTTGACAATTGGAGGAGTTGCATTGACAACCTCAAGCTATCTGTTCCTATTATGTTGGTTTGAATTGAAGAGGAAGGGCTGAATTCCAAAGAAATATTGGAAACATCCGTCTTATCCAGTGGGTTAAATGCTTTGCTGTTAAGGTCAGATCTGTTTGGATGCTATTTGTTGTTCCTTGCGTTTCAAGGAAGTCAGAATCCTCAAGAACTGGACATAGTCTTCCTACCTCACTGCTGTCGTCTTGTGATACCAGATTTGTTGGCATCCCAATTCTGCAGTAAAGTGTATCAGTAGTCATACAAATGCATGATTGGACCGTATTTGGGCTAACATTGCAGAGAATCCAGTTGACTGCCTGAAGTTACCCGATGCCATTTATTCATTTCATTCAGAGACAATGGCTGCTGTAGCTGGTAAACTCTCCCATTAATTCTCTGATGAAGGAAACACTTCCAATACTGGTCCCTCACTAAAATCTTAGTTGAACTTGAGTTACGTGTTTTTCCTTTGGGGAGTGATAAGATCTTAAAAGGCACACCAACTTACCGCTTCCTCACTCCTTTCCTCCACGCTTCCATGCTCTTTCTCTGTATGAGAATATCATCCAAAGCTGTGTCATTAGGAATCACTCCATGCTGTAGAAAAGTTGTCCCCATGGGCAATACCAAGAGACAAAACTGTTCTCACACTCCTGCAGAAAGAGGTGAGTGCATTGTTAAAGTGTTCAAAAAGTTTAATTTTCTAACATTTCAGTCCTGAGGCTTTCTAATATATTTGAGTCTTTGTCTGCTTCCAGACAATAAGTTGTGCACTCCAGCCCCTTCATTTACAAATAATAGCATCTTTTTACCTTAGCGATAGTGAGAACTGCCAATGCTGGAGTCAGAGATAACAGTGTGGAGCTGGAGGAGCACAGCAGGCCAGGCAGCATCAGAGGAGCAGGAAAGTTGATGTTTCATGTCGGGAC
>JAHRHZ010000264.1:6430052-6445522 GCA_024137785.1 Ginglymostoma cirratum | reverse complement strand
TTTTTACCTTCTCCATTTCTCCATTTGACTTGATTCTGTTGGGCTATCTTGGTAATATCTCTGACTCCATCTTCAATTGAAATAGATTACAAAGAGCACCAGTCTGTCTTTGAGTTGGCATGGGCAAGGTGGACCAAATGGTCCCCTTCTGTACTGTGTTATTTCCGTGGTTCTATTGTTCTATTGTGTGTCATGCTTCAGGTGATCTCTGGCATAAGGTCAAGCATAACAACTTTATGCCCTCAGATCACATGCCACGATACAATAGTGATCTCATGAGCATGTCTCTTAAAGTAATACTGACCAACTTACTGTGAGTCATCACATCTACATTTTTACAAAGATAAAACCTATCTAAACAGATTTACATGGTTGTACATAGGCATGTATTATTACTTCAATAATTATACACAGAAGTAAAACAAAGTTTACGGGAATAATACTTCAAACTTCAATGCAACACTTTGGAGATTTCACAACTTGTCCTGATCTGATGATCATGCACCTGTCTGGAGAGGCACGTTATTGTACTCTGAGGCATTTGTTTGACAGCTTGGTTGCCTTGCTGCTGTTGCTGTCACTCAACATCGCACACAACCACCAGCAGGGTGTTCTTCCTCACACTTGTTGCGCACAATTGGCTTGTTGTATATTGATGTGAAATAGTTTCTGTTCCTTCACAATTTAACACCATGATTAGTTAACTGTACGATTGGGGCTGCTTGCATTTTTTAGAAATTATTGCTGATACCCAAGTATTTGTATTTTTAAAAAGCACTCTGTTAGCAATATACAGTTTGGCTGTTCTTTACCTGCTCACTAATCCTGTATCTCTTTCATTCTATTTATTCCTTAAGAAGAATGTTGCTGGGCAAGATAACCTGCACCTGCTTTCCAAGCGTACATTGGGCTGCGTATAGTAATGATTTCTACATTGGTTTTGAATGAACCTGAAGTAATGCAATGCAAAAACCCTATGTTGTTTCTTAAAAATTAACGAAAATTGTTTTGATTGTATGCATCATTCTAGACCGTTTTGTCACACTGCCATCCACATTCAAACAATGTGATGTGGGTCACTGCCTATCTAGTACACGTCTTGAAACAGTTTGTCAATGAATTTTGATCCATATCAGATGTTATTTAACCAGGACACAAAATAAACTGAAAACAACACTCTTTGTCAACAATTGTTATGCTGCTAAACCATCAAGCAATGAGAAATTCAGAAAAGTCATCCACTGAGCATGATGAATAGGTCTGTGCAGGTTACTGAAGGAGTGTATAGAACATTATATGGATGAAGTAGCTTTCTTCACTGCTGGTGATGCTATGGCATGGTTCACACACATTCAAATCAATGAATGCCCTAATGTATCCCTAGCCAGTTCATAGATTGACTTAGATGAGGGAACAAATTATAATATCGCCAAATTTGCAGATGACATACAACTGGTTAGGAGGGGGAACTGTAAGGAGAATGCAGAGATGCTTCAGTGTGATATGGATCGGCTGAGTGAGTGGGAAAATGCATGGCAGATGCAGAATAATGTGGATAAATGTGACTTTATCCATTTTGGTACCAAAAGCAGGAGGAAGGATTATTATCTGAATAAAAACCGAAAGAACTGCGGATGCTGTAAATCGGGAGTGAGGAAGAGTCACTAGACCCGAAACATTAACTCTGTTTTTATCATCACAGATGCTGCCAGACCTGCTGAGTTTTTCCAGCAACTTTGTTTTTCTTCCAGACTATTATCTGAATGGCTATAAATTGAGAGGGAAATGTGCAACAAGATCTGGGTGTCCTTGTGCACCAGTTACTGAAGGTAAGCAGGCAGGTGCAGCAGGTGGTAAGGAAAGCAAATGGTATGTTGGCCTTCAGGAACAGGGAAGTCTTGCTGCAATTATACAGGGCCTTAGTGAGACTGCACCTGGAATATTGTGTACAGTTTTGGTCTCCTTATCTGAGAAAGGATGTTCTGGCCAAAGGAGGAGAGTAGTGATGGTTTAGCAGACTGATTCCAGGGATGATGGGAATTATGTATGAAGGGAGATTGAATCAGTTAGCTTTATATTCACTGGGGTTCAGAAAAATGAGGGTGGACCTCATAGAAACCTATTAAATTTTAAGAGGGCTAGGCAGGATAGATGTAGGTGTAACCCAAGAGTCCTTGGTGTAACACAGCCATGATATTTTGATATAACTGATTTTGGTATTAGAACTTCTTAGCCCCTGAAAATGATTTGTGACAATATAAGTTTGTGTCCAAAAATGAAAATGAGCAAATCTTATCAGGTACTTCTATACTGTCAGGGTCATCCCTGGATAATGATCTTTAGCAACTTTTGTTTTGTGTGCTCATCTTTGTCGATTACTGAGTACACCTGTTCATGTTGACTATGAGAGAGACTGTTGCGTTAGAACACTCACTGACTGTTCATTATTTTTATTTTTATTTTTTTATCAAATTTAGTTTGGAGTTGTGAACTGGTAGTTATGAGCTAAAGATGACCTTTGACTTTGTGATACAGCCTGTGGTAAAAGGAAAAGAACAGATCAAACAAGCTTTAGTTTGTTTGGGCAGCTAGGCCTGGAGGGTAATCACAGTCTGAGTCCTGATTCAAAGGGTTCCTACAGACACAACGACTCTGGGAAGAGCATTGTCTAAACAGATAGCAGAAGTTGGCTATTAACAAGGTCAGTACCTGGAATTGGAATTGGCAAGTCTAGGAGAGATCCAATATTCAAGCAGAAGACAGATGTTGAAGGGCATCAGGAAAGATCCAAAGAATGTCCTGAAGAAAGATCACTGGACCCAAAACAGTAACTCTAATTTCTCTCCACAGATGCTGCCTGACCTATGTAGATTTTCCAACTATTTTTGTTTTCTTGTTGATTTGTTTGACTTCGATGAGCTACTGGTCACACATCTGCCCTACTTCCACCCACAAAACAAGTCTTCAAAATCTTTCTGTTCCTCCAATTCAGACTTCTTGCACATTCCTGATTTAATTGGCCCACTATTTCTAATCATGCTTTCAGCAGTCATGGTCCTGCACGGTAATTGACTCTAAAATTAAAACACTTTGCTATGTTTAAAGTGCAACATGTATACAAGCTGTTATTTGAATTATAGTAATTAAACTCACAGAAATCCATTAAGATATAAAACTTCTATTTTCTGCATATTTTCAAACACATGATGTGATTATAACATTAATCATCAAAGGACAAAAAATCTGCAGCATTACAACTTATTCCCACAGCAGGAGATAACTGTCATGACTGAAAATTAGGGCAGCACTAGATGTACATGACTGTAGATCATTGTGAGCATCTCTAAATCAGGATGTCACCTTTTAGGGTTACCTCAGTTATCTGCAGTGAAACTCAAATTAAATGTAACCAAATAAGGATCAGCTCTTTTGATTTTTTGTTGTAAATAAGGATCAATTCAAGCAAAATGCACCCAAATTAATACCCCTTTGACTTGCTCAATTTCATTATCTAAAATGAAAGCCAAAATTTCCTGCACGGTAGCTGTGTTTGTAGTTATTGGCTAAAACAATTCTCCAAATACATTTTAAGAACTCTGTTCCTTCAATGGTGTTTCAAAGTAATTCTGTTCAAGCTAATACAAGAGTGTCAAAATCTCCCATTATAACTGCCTTATTGTTTCTGCATTTCTCAAACATATGTTTCCTAATGCTGTTCTACTCTAGTCATTTCTGACGCAGAATGCTCTTGCTCTCCGAGGGAGTGCAGCGAAGGTTTACCAGGCTGATTCCAGGGATGGCAGGTCTGACATAGGAGGAGAGATTGACTAGGTTGGGGATAACACAATGTGGAGCTGGAGGAGCACAGCAGGCCGGGCAGCATCAGAGGAGGAGGAAAGTTGACGTTTCAGGTTTGGACCCTTCTTCAGAAATGGGAGAAGGGAAAGGGAGCTCTGAAATAAATAGAGCAAGGAGGGATGGGGCTGGGGAAGCTGGGTGGGATGGTGATAGGTGAGTGCAGGTAGGCAGTTTATTTTGGAGCTGCCTTCCCCTTCTCCCATTTCTAAAGAAGGGTGCTGACCCAAAATGTCAACTTTCCTGCTCCTCTGATGCTGCCTGGCCTGCTATGCTCCTCACTGTGTTAACACTGACTCCAGCATTGGTAGTTGTTACTCTCTCTCTCGACTAGATTAGGATTGTTTTCACTGGAGTTCAGACGATTGAGGGTTAATGTCATAGAAACTTAGAATTTTCTAACAGGACCAAACAGGGTGATGCAGGGACAATGTTCCCGATGGTAGGTCTGTCCAGAACCAGGGGTCACAGTATGAGGATTCAGGGTAGACGATTTAGGATGGAGATGAGGAGACATTTCTTCACCCAAAGAGATGACTGGATATAGCATTTGGGGCAAATGGGATCAAAGGTTGTGGAGAGAAAGCGGGATTAGGCTTTTGAGTTGGACGATCAGCTATGATCATCAAGAATGGCGGAGCAGGCTCAAAGGGCCGAATGGCCTCCGCCTGCTCCTATCTTCTATGTTTCAATATAGAATGTCAGCCTGGAGCAGACATAGTCCTGAGAAGGATGAGGGGTTTCTCCACTCAGAGTGATTTGCTCTTCTACTTCTATCTGATTGTTTAGAGTTCCTTACAATACAAGTGATTGTCCTTATTTGGTTCTTTGGTTCAAAGTGTATGGCTTCATCCAATTCATTAGCTGTAGCTTTTTCTTTTGTCGATACTGCAACCAACTGTCCTTTTATTGATCACATCTCCTTTTTTGTCTGAAAATCCTGTAATGTGGAATGTTGAGCTGGCACTCCTGCCTTTTTATTTACCTTTTTTATTCATATTATTTATCATAATAACATGTTCATCTGCCTTATTGTACGACAATGTTTCATACTGCCAGCAAGCAGAAATGTGCCCTGGAGTCTTAAATGCAAGATCCTTGCAAACTGAAATAGTGAGGACACTTCAAAACCTTGTCAGGGCAAAACTCAAACATCCTCCATAGAATGTATTCTGAAACGTAAACCACTGGGCAAGTACATGCCTCAGATATAATCCGAATAACACATGTACTCATCGGGATATTAAAACCAATGGACTTTCACTCATCCTCTCAAGTTAATAAATGCCCTTCTAAATACAGATAACGTAATCTTGCACCTAATCTTATTTTCTGGATGAATTAAAGTAAAACTTGCAGAGGTTGGAAATTTGAATCAAATACGGAGAATGCTACAGAAACTCAAAACTCTGGCAGTATCTGCGGAGAGAGAAACAGAGTTAATATTTTGAATCTAGAATGACTTTTTTCGAAAGATATTGGAAATTCTGTTCTTGTTGTTGACTGAGGTGAAAAAGGAGTCCAGGCGTCAATGTCCAATGCAAAAGATAAAGGGATTGTTAAAGATGTGAAGGAGAAAGAAATTTAAATTGAGTCAAAATTAAGGTGTAAAAGGGAAAAAAACAGGACCTGTCTCCTGAGACCAAAGTGAACAAGACATAAACATGACATAGCTGCGGGAAGACGGGATGGGAATGTAACAAAAATGGATATAGCTTGAAAAATGTCCATATTACAGAGGAGGAGGTGCTGGAAGTCTTAAAATGCATAAAGGTGGATAACTTACTGGGACGTGATCAGGTGTACTCTAGAACTCTGGAAAGTTAGGGAAGTGATTGCTGGACCCTTTGCTGAGATATCTGTATCATCAATAGTCATAAGCAAGGTACCATAAGACTGGAGGCTGGCTAAAGTGGTGCCACAATTTAAGGAAGGTGGTAAGGAAAAGCCAGGGTGAGCCTGACATTGGTTTTGGGCGAGTTGTTGGAGGGGATCCTAAAAAAACAGGATTTACATGTATTTGGAAAGGCAAGGACTGATTAGGGATAGTCAACATGGCTTTGTTCATCGGAAACTGTGTCTCAGTAACTTGATTCAAGTTTTTCGAAGAAGTAATGAAGAGGATTGATGAAGGCAGAGCAGTGGATGTGATCTATATGGACTTCAGTAAGGCGATCAACAAGGTTTGCATGGTAGATTGACTAGGAAGGTGACATGAGATGGAATACAAGGAAATCTAGCCATTTGGATGCAGAACTGGCTTGAAGATAGAAGACAGAGGATGGTGATGGAGGGATGCTTTTCGGACTGGAGGCCTGTGACCAGTGGTGTGCCACAAGGATCAATGCTGGGTCCATTGCTTTTCGTCATTTATATAAATGATTTGGATGTGAACGTCTGAGGTACGGTTAGTATGTTTGCAGATGAAACCAAATTAGGAGGTGTAGTGGACAGCAAAGAAAGTTACCTCAGAGTACAACAGGACCTTGATCAGATGGGCCAATGTGCTGAGGATTGGCAGATGGAGTTTAATTTAGATAAATATGAGGTTCTGCATTCTGGAAAGGCAAACAGGGCAGAACTTACATGCCTTAATGTCCTGGGGAGTGTTGCTGAACAAAGAGTTTGGAGTGCAGGTTCATTGTTCCTTGAAAATGGAGTCACAGGTAGACAGGATAATGAAGAAGTAATTTGGTATACTTGCCTTTATTGGTCAGTGCATTGAGTATAGGAGTTGGGAGGTCATGTTGCAGCTGTACAGGACATTGGTTAGGCCACTCTTGGAATAGTGCATGCAATTCTGGTCTCTCCATTATAAGAAGAATGTTGTGAAACTTGAAAGGGTTCAGAAAAGATTTACAAGCATGTTACCAGGGTTGGAGGGTTTGAGCTATAGGGAGAAGCTGAAAAGGCTGGGCTACTTTCCCTGGAGCATTGGCGGATGAGGGGTGACCTTACAGATGTTTATAAAATCATGAGGGGCATACATAAGGTGAATAGCCAAAGTCTTTTCCCTGGGGTGGGGGGGTTCCAGAGCTATAAGACATAGATTTAAAGTGCGAGGGGACATATTTAAAAGGGTCCTAAAGGGCAACCATTTCACACAGAGGGTGGTGCATGAATGGAATGAGCTGCCAGAGGAAGTGGTGGAGGCTGGTACAATTGTAAAATTTAAAAGCATCTGGATGTGTATATGAATTGGAAGGGTTTAGAGGGATATGGGCCAAATGCTGGCAAATGGGACTAGCTTAATTCAGGATATCTTGTTGACACAAACGAGTTAGATTGAAGGGTCTGTTTCCATGCTATACAGCTTTATGACTCTATAACAGACTTCATATGATTAGTTTCTGAAATTATGGAATTCAGTATGAAGACTTGGACACTATAAAGTGCCTAAGTGGAAAATGAGGTGTTGTTTGAGATCGCATTATGCTTCATTAGAACATTACAGCAGGCCTAGGCCAGAAATGTCACCAAGAGGACGAGGTGGTTCATTGAAATGGTAAGCAATAGAAGGTCAGGTTCATTCCTATGGACGAAGCAGTGGTGTTCTTCAAAATGGTCACCCACTCTGTATTTGATCTTGCCAATGTCAAAGGGTTTCTGGGCTGGTATTTCGCACTGATTCTCTGGCTTGAAATGAGGGTATGCGGAGATCCTGTTCCACCAGACTAACGCTGTCGAAACAGGACCCCAAAGTCTTCCGGCCCATTTTTGTAAAGATGAGTCACTGTTACTAATTACAAGATATTCAAACCTTCTAAATAGACCCAAATATCTTTTATCACTGGTCAACATGTAATGATAGAATAGTGTGACCTTGCCATTAGCATTGGACGTTATAATTTTGCAAGAACCTATTTCTCCTCTTCTTTCCCTTCTAAACAGTGATGAAGGTTGAACTTTATTACATGTAAACATACAAAATAATGTTTATAATAAACTGACATTTCTTAACGTTCCTCACTAGTAGCTACTGAGAAAAGTGGAGGGGTTGTCTTCCACTTAAGTGCAGGACCTTTATAAACTGGAATGCTGAGGATACCTCAAATATTTTCTTCACCAAAACCAATGCTTCAACATCATCCTTTTCACTTTCAACTTTATCCTCTTTGTCCAGGTCATCCGCACACTTCAATGCCAGTCTGTGCAATATACAATAGACTACCAACACTATTGAGGCTCACATTATCTGCCACCATGGCACAAAAATCTATGATGACCTCCACTCAGAGGGTGGTGAATCTTTGGAATTCTCTATCTCGGAGGCATGGAAGCTCAATAATTGCACATGATATTAAGATATCATGCAGAAATGCCACAGGAAAGGTAGATGATCACTCATGGTCTAATTGTATGGTGCAACAGGTGCAATGGGCTGACTGGCCTACTCCTGCTCCTATTTTTATATGCTCCACCTCTGGAGAATTTTGCAGAAAGCAGGACCAGAATCAGACAAGCTGCATGCACTAAAGAGGCTGAAAGCTAATTTCTAAGACTAAGGGTTCAAATCAGGGCTGTTTAACAGTGCCAATGGTGGATTAACCTGCTCCCCTACCTGTGTGTGAATAGGCTGCCAAGGTTTGGGAAACAGCCACTGAATGGCAGCTGGAGAGAGAAAAGGGGACAATATTTCTGAAGAAAATCCGAGCCTTCAGGTAGGGAAGGCAAGCCCCAAGAATTTTCCCAGAAGTGCTTTTGAAGTACCTGGAAGTAACACCTTTTCTACCAGGCTCTAGCATTTCAATTAATGCCAATTTACCAGAAACTAATATATGCCGTTAGGAGGTTAAGTCTCAGATATAAACACCCATATTCAAGAGAATATGTAGCACATATCAATAATAGCCAACAAATAACAGCTCAATCCAATGAGTAGCCCATTGAGCTTTTTTTGATAATGCTTGTATAATTATTATGAGGCAGGGATCTTTCTCTAATTCTAAAACAGCTGACAATGGAAACTGGATGGAGCTTTTATTTTAAAATGAAGTTACCAATAGCGAAAACTATTTGGGTGAATGTGCTCTAAATAACATCTGGAAGACTTGGGAATAAAAAGAAGACTGGGTAAATTATGAGAACTAATTAGATGTTTCAGATTCAATCTATATTTTTAGGGTTTGAGTATAAATGCTAATGTTTAGGGAGCAGCAGATGAATGACAATGCATTTGAAATGTGAATGCCATTTGACATTGATTGTGGATCTTTTAAAATTAAATTAGAAAATTCTAATAATGACTGAGATGAAAAATTCTAAATGCAAATATTTTGAGCAATTCCCTGGATGTGTACCTACCTAAAAAATGTTATACTTGCCATAGAGGGAGTGCAGCAAAGATTTCTGGGAAGGCAGGTTTATTTAGAATCATAGAATCCCTACAGTGTGGAAACAGGCCCTGCAGCCCAACAAGTCCACACTGAACCTCAGAGCATCCCACCCAGACCCATCCCCCTAATCTACACATCCCTGAACACTATGGACAATTTAGCATGGCCAATCCATCTAACCTGTGCATCTCTGGACTGTGGGAGGAAACCCACACAGACACAGGGAGAAGGTGCAAACTCCACACAGACAGTCACCCAAGGCTGGAATCAAACCCAGGTCCTTGGCACTGTGAGGCAGCAGTACTAACCATTGTGCCACCATGTGAGATTGGTTATTCGTGAGAGTTTAGAAGAATGAGAGGGGATCTTTATGAATCATAAAATTCTGACAGTTCTAGAAACATTAGATGCAGGGATGATGTTTCCCCTGGTCAGGGATCCATCTCAGAATATTGGGTAGGCCTTTTTGGACTGAGACTAGGAGAAATTTCTGCACTCACAGGGTGCTGAAGGAGTGGAATTCTCTACCACAGAAGGTTGTGAAAGTCAAGTCTTTTAATTTGCTTAAAAAAGAAGTAAAAATCTAGAGGTTAAAGGTGTCATGGTATTGGGAGAGAGCAGGAATATGGTGTTGAGATAAAGGATCAGGCATGATTATGCTGAGTGGCAGAGCAGGCCGAAGGGGCCAAATGGCACACTCCTGCTCCTATTTTCTATGATCTTATGTTTCTGCAAGTCTATATCAATAAGAAGTCTTATTGAAGACATAACCATCTCAGCAACTCTTCAAAGCCGAAATGTAAATTGATGAATTTCAATCCTAAATTAGAAAATAACTGTACTGGCCTGATCTTATTGCATTTCTATGAGAAATAAAAATCTAGCAATACAGAACTTCTGTTATTTTTGAACTGGAAATTTGTCCATTTCAATAATGAGCCAACTTTCTGCCATCCACAGGAGTAAAAGAGCAAACAATGATAAACATGATAAACATCCCACTTCCTACAAACTAAGGGGGTGGCCATGGGCACCCGCTGGGCCCAAGCTATGCCTACCTCTTCATAGGATATGTGGAACAGTCCCTCTTCTGCTGCTACACTGGCACTATCCCCCACTTCTTCCTTTGCTACATTGATGACTGTATCGGTGCTGCCTTGCGCTCCCACGAGGAACTTGAACAGGTCATCAACTTTACTAATAGCTTTCACCCCAACCTGAATTTCACTTGGACCATCTCTGATACCTCCTTCTCCCTCCTAGACCTCTCTGTTTCCATCTCTGATGACTGCCTTGTAACTGACATTTATTTCAAACCGACCGACTCTCACAGCTACCTAGACTACACCTCCACTCGCCCACCTTCCTGCAAGAATGTGATCCCCTACTCCCAATTCCTCTGCCTCTGCCACATCTGCTCCTAAGATGGGGTGTTCCACTCCAGCACATCTCAGATGTCCTCCTGTTTCAAGGACCGTAACTTCCCTCCTCCAGTGATTGAAAATGCCCTCAAATGCATCTCTTGCATCTCCCACAGCTCTGCCCTCATATTGCCTCCCTCCAACAAAAACAAAAAGAAACATAGAATCCCCCTTGTCCTCACGTATCATCCCACCAACCTCAGCATCCAACGTATCATTCTCCGCCACCTGCAATCTGACCCCACGACCAAAGATATATTTCCCTCTCCACCCCTATCTGCCTTTCTTAGGGACCACTCTCTCTGTGACTCTTTTGTCCGCTCCACACTCCCCACCACCCCCACGACACCCGGCACATTTCCCTGCAGCTGCAGGAAGTGCTACACTTCTCTCTACACCTACCCTCTTACCTCCATTCAAGACAAAAGACAAAACTTTCACATCAGACATGGGTTCACCTGCACATCTGTCAATATGTTGTCATGCATCCACTGCACCTGATGTGGCCTCCTCTACATCAGTGAGACCAAGCAGAGATTCAAAGACTGTTTTGTAGAACATCTGCGTTCTGTACACACCTTCTGGCCGTGAAATATTTTAACTCCCCCTCCCCCTCCCTGAGTGACATGTCCATCCTGGGCCTCCTCCAATGTCACAATGATGCCACCCGCAAACTGGAGGGACAGCACTTCATATTCCACCTCGGGAGCCTACAGCCCGATGGCCTGAACGTGGACTTTACCAGTTTCAAAATGTCCCCACCCCTGGCCTCATCCCATGACAAACCCTCCCTCTCATTTCCACCTCCTTGACCTGACACAACCTGTCCACCTTCTCTCCCACCTATCCGCTCATCCCACCTCACTGACCAATCCTGACCACTGCCTACATGCACTCACATATCACCACCCCACCTACCTTTCCCAGCCCCACCCTTCCTCTATTTATTTTTAAGCTTCCCTCCCCTCCCCATTTCTGATGAAGGGTCCCAACTTGAAACGTCAGCTTTCCTGTTCATCTGATGCTTCCTAGTCTGCTGTGTCCCTCCAGCTCCACACTGTGTTATCTCTTTTTTTTGATAAACATGTGTTGTGTGTCAAGGCTGCTATGCTTTTTGTCAGTCAGGCAAACCACTTTGCTGTCTTGTTCAATCTCACACAACTGATATACACAATAGAATTTAGATCCATGTTCCAATTATTTCCTTTGTTTAGGTTTGTCATACATTTGCAAGAAATCAGCATAAAATTACACATCTTTTTCTTCTTGTTCATATGCTTACATAACTTCTGATGAGTGGGTCCTCTTTTTGCTTTTGGCCTAGGCTGAATTCCTGTAATCTTGGTAGCTTGAATGTATCATTTCCTCAAAATATTCCTGACTATGTCTGTGAACCTATATGAGGACAAGGAAAGGCCTTGGGTGTGAGCAATGTAGTTTGGGGTAGATTTTGCTTATTAATTTCTGTTTTGCCCTTTATTCTAAATGAATGAATAAACAAGCACAGAGCAAGATCCTACAAACAATAATTGACATGAATACCAGATTAAATTGTTTGTGTACTGATGTTAGCTGAAAGTAACATTGGCCTGGATACCTCCTCCTTTCTCTGAACAGTGCCATAGAATCTCTGACATCAATATGAGCTATCTGAATAGACAGATGGATCCTCTATTTAGCATCTCATTTGGAATACAGCATTGTGCTCCAGAAACAGGCAGAACTGAATAAAAACCGAAAAACAGAAAATAGGCAAAGATCGGTTGCAAATGATTTCTGCCCATTTTGCATGGCACCAAATATAAAATAAGCACTGGGCCAAGTGTCAAAAACTTTGGATCAAAACAGACGGGTCTCAATTAAAATATTGCAAATGTCCTGCAACCAACTTCCTGACATTTGTGTGCAGCACATCTGCTGAAAAAGTGATCCTGAATCGTTAAAATCTGAGAGAGAATCTGGAGCACTTGATTTAAGGAGCTTTGTTTAAAAGGGTGGTCGTTTTCATGTTTTTTGAACTTTGTATGTTTGTATTACTGCAATATAGATTCTCATGAGAATGTGTCAATTACTAATGCATTGGTTCAGTTTTGGAATAAAAAAGGCCCTTCATTGCTTTTAAAACCTCATCACAACCTTCGAGCAAAGGGACCTGCATTAGTTAAATTGGCTGCATTCATAACTTGAAATAATGTTCTTGTGCCAATTTTTCTCGATATCCTTTTCTCTCCTGAGGACACAGATTCCTTACAGAGATTTAATGATGGAACTTGCTGCCCAGTGTCTCACATTATTGTTAATTGTATTTGTGTGAAGTTTAACAAAAAATGGCTGCAGGTTATTTGACTGTAGAGCATCACAGCTCAGCCTAATGTGGCCTGCATCATCCATCGATATGTGGTACATCCGTACACAAGGCAGGGTTTTTGGAAGGCAAGGTTTCCCATTTTGCCTTGTGATCCCAACAATCCGCATAAATGCATTCCAGGAAAACAGCAGTCCCATGGATAGGCAATACTTTGCAAGTTTTAAAGGCTGGAGACAGGACTTCCTCCTGGGTGAGGGCCCTGCCTCAGAGATTCTGACGTTCAGAGTCCCACAAGCTGCTGCAGCAGTAGTGGTCAGGTTTGAGACGAGAAGCAGGTCCCAGGTTCGAAGTCCCAGAATTCAGGAAAAGGTAAGTGTATGGGTCACATGGAAGGAAGAAGAGATGAGGAAGGAGATGGGAGGATTGGGAGAGGGTGTGAGGACTTGGCAAGGTCAGAGAAGGAGGAAACCACTGGATGAGTGAGCCAGCACTAGGTGAGGGAGGCAGATCCTGTGGGGATTGGGGTGGGGGGAGGGGATGTTGAAAGCATTCAGTATGGGGTGAGAGAGGGGCTCAGCCAATTTGTAAAGAGGGCCTTTTTGGGGGCAATAGTGGCATCTTCCCTTCCTGCCTGAGGTACAAGCAGGGTGAACTGTTGGCCTTCCTCTGCCCTTAATTCCTTCTGCCATTTCAAAATTGAAGTCAAATAGGAACTGCCCCTTAAGTGACCAATATTTGGAATCATGACCCTAGAGATAAAATTTGGAACCTTCCCGGTCTCTTCATGTAGGACTCAGCTCAACCACTAGGGAAACTCTCTAAATCATTGGAAAATAAGAAACATTGTTTGTAAGCCAATCACATGTCTGAGTTCTATAGGTGAGCATGCCCATATCAAAGATCCCTTTATTTGCTTCAAAACAGAAGGAATTTTTTTAAAAAATTGTTTCATGGAATGTGAGCATCAGTTGTGAGGCCAGCATTTGATGCTTGTTCCTAAGTGACCTTGAGCTGAATGGCTTACTAGACCATTTCAGAGGGCAAAAGAATGAACTACAGTGCAGTGGGTCTGGAGTCACATGTCAGTCAAACCAGGAAAGGATGGCAGATTTTCTTCTCTAGAGGACATTAGTGAACTGATAGTCACCATTACTGAGATGAGATTTTTATGACATTCCTGGCTCATGGGAGGATTAAACAGTTATACAAATTGCAGGCAATAAACATTTATAACTTTATGCAGCCAGCTCCAATCAACTCCAGATAAACACATTTTTGACTCAGATGGAATTGCACTAAAACATTCATGTATGGTATGTAAAAGTCCTGATATAAGAATCAAACATTGGATTTTAGTACATGGATAAATATGTTGTTTGATATTCTTATTAATTCTTAACACATGAAAATCACTTCTTTGCCAACTTCCAATCAGAGACAAGACCTAAAGCTTAGATTTTACCAGGTATTCCCCCTTTTAGTTTTATTTAAGTTGCATTAAAAGAGGATTGCATGGTTCATGTGAATTAATGTTTTTACCTGAATATTCATTTAAACAGAACAGATGTTACCAAATCAATTTTGTGTTTATGAAAGTTAAACTAGATGGCACATGATTTGTCGTGAACATTTTTACATTCTATTTAGTGCCACGTTTTGTACTCGGGCCTTGGTTCAAATGATCTAGTAACATAAAAAATAAGAGCAGGAGTAGGCCAATCAATCCTTCAAGACCACTCCAGCAATCATTTTGAGTATTTCTAATCAACCTTTTCAAAGATGCCATTGGGGATGGGACTTGAACTCAGGCCTCTTGGTCCAGAGGTGTGGACACTGCTACTGGGATGCAAGAGCCCCCTAAAATGATCACGGCTGATCGTCCAACTCAATAACCTGTTCCTGTTTATCCCCATAACTTTTTAGATCCCTTTAATCCCAAGTGCTATACACAAATCGTTCTTGAAATCATACAATGTTTTGGCCTCAACTGCTTTTTGTGGTGGCAATTTCCTCAGGAAATTTCTCCTCATCTCTTTCCTAAATGGTTTATCCAATATCCTTAGACTGTTACGACTAGTTCTACAATCCCTGCCATTGAGAACATCTTTCCTCCATCTACTCTGTCTGGTCCTGTTAGAATTTTATAGATTTCTGAGATCTGACCTACCCCCATTCCTTTGAATTGCAGCAAATAAAATCCTAACCGATTCTCCTCCTACATCAGTCCTTCCACCCCAGGAGTTAGTCACCATACAGCAAGAGCATCCTTTCTCAAATAAGGGGACCACAACTGCACTCAATATTGTAGGTACGGTCTCATCAAAGCCCTGCAAAATTTCATCTCTACTCCTGTACCCAAATCCTCTCTGTATGAAGACCAACATACCATTTGCCTTCTGGACTGCTTGCTGCACTTGCAAGCTTATCATCAGCAATTGGTATGTAAGGACACCCAGTCTTATTGCAAGTTCTCCTCTCTCACTTAATAGCAATACAGATAATAATCTGCGTTCCTGCTTTTGTGACTGAAGTGGGTAACCGCACATTCAT
>JAHRHZ010000264.1:6408702-6420052 GCA_024137785.1 Ginglymostoma cirratum | reverse complement strand
CCCCACCACCAAAGACATTTTTCCCTCCCCACCCTTGTCCGCCTTCCAGAGGGACCACTCTCTCCGTGACTCCCTTGTCCGTTCCACACTCCCCTCCAGCCCCACCACACCCGGTACTTTTCCCTGCAACCGCACGAAGTGCTCCACCTGCCCCCACACCTCCTCCCTCACCCCAATCCCAGGCCCCAAGAAGACTTGCCACATCAAGCAGATGTTCACCTGCACATCTGCCAATGTAGTATACTGCATCCGCTGTACCCGTTGTGGCCTCCTCTACATCGGGGAAACCGAGCGTAGGCTTGGGGACCGCTTTGCAGAACACCTGCGCTCAGTTCGCAACAAACAACTGCACCTCCCAGTCGCGAACCATTTCAACTCCCCCTCCCATTCCTCAGACGACATGTCCATCCTGGGCCTCCTGCAATGCCACAATGATGCCACCCGAAGGCTGCAGGAACAGCAAATCATATTCAGCCTGGGAACCTTGCAGCCCAATGGTATCAATGTGGATTTCACAAGCTTCAAAATCTCCCCTACCCCAACCGCTTCCCAAAACCAGCCCAGCTCGTCCCCGCCTCCCTAACCTGTTCTTCCTCTCACCTATTCCCTCCTCCTACCTCAAGCCTCACCCCCATCTCCTATCTACTAACCTCATCCCGGCCCCTTGACCTGTCCGTCCTGCCTGGACTGACCTTTCTCCTCCCTACCCCCCTACCTACACTCACCTTTACTGGCTCCATCACCGCCTCTTTGACTTGTCTGTCTCGTCTCCACCTATCCTCTCCTCTATCCATCTTCTATCCGCCTCCCCTTCTCTCCCTATTTATTTCAGAACCCTCTTCCCCTCCCCCATTTCTGATGAAGGGTCTAGGCCCAAAACGTCAAGCTTTCCTGCTCCTATGCTGCTGCTTGGCCTGCTGTGTTTATCCATCTCAACAATGCCCTCAGCTTTTTTTTAATCTAGATTGTAAAAGTAAAACAAGAACAGTTGTGGTCTGAACGCACACCTGCAGAGCTCCACTCGTCATTGGCTGCCATCCTGAAAAAGACCCCTTTATCCCAACTCGCCACTTTCTGCCAGCGAGCCGATCGTCTCTCAATGCTAGTACCTTGTCCATAACTCTTAGCTTATTCATTTTATTTGCTTTTATCTTATTTATCAGACTCCTGTGTGACACCTTTTCAAAGCCCTTCTGGAATTCCAAATAGATCATGTCCATTAGCTCTCCTTTGTCCAACGTGCTCTTTACATCCTCAAAGAATTCTAAAAGATTTGACAGGCTTCCCTGGATGAAGCCATGCTGATTCTACTCTATATTTTCATGCACTTCAAGTTCTCTGCAGTCTCATCATTAATAATGGACTCTAAGATCTTACCGATGATAAAAGTCAGGTTAACTGGCCTATAATTTCCCATTTTCTGTCTGCCTCCCTTCTTAAATTGGATGTTGCATTAGTCTTTATCAGTCCTCTGGGATCCTCCTGACTCCAGTGATTCCTGGAAGATCACCATCAATACCTGCACAATCTCCTCAGCCATCTGTTCTGAATTCTGGGATTTATTCCAAACGGTTCAGTGATTAGCCACATTCGGACCTTTCGGCATCCTTGCACCTTCTCCTTAGTATAGCCAATACCCTCACCTCTGCCTCCTGATTCTCTTGAAGTTCTGAACTATTGAAGACTGATGCAAAATACCTACACAGTTCTTCTGTAATTTCTTTGTTGCCCACTACTACCTCTCCAGCCTCATTTGCCTGTGGCCCAGTGGCCTCTCTCTTACTGTAGACATTTCTTAAAAAAACTTGCATCTTTTTATAGTGCTAGCTAGCTTAGCCTCATATTTTATCTTCTTCCCCCTTGTTTCCTTTTTAAGTTGTCCTCTGGTGGCTTTTAAAGCTTCCAATCCTATAGTTTCCCATTAATCTTCACCACATTGTATGCTTTTTGTTTTGCTTTTATTCTATCCTTGACTTTCCTTATGAGCCATGGTTGCCTTGCCCACCCCTTAGTATGTTTCTTCTGCTTTAGAGGAATTTCTGCTGTGCGTTGCAAATTATGTCTGCAAACTCCTGCAATTGCTGCTCTACTGTCTTCCACGTTAGGCTCCCTTTCCAAATAGTTCTGGCCTGCTCCTCCCTCGTGTCTTTGTAGTTACCATTACTCAATTGCAGTAGTTATATCTGATTCCAGCTTCTCTCTCTCAAACTGCAGGGTGAATTCTATCACATTGTGTCTGTGGCCCCCGGGGGTTCCTTCATCTTGATTTGATTTTTCATCTTAATTTTCTTGTCACACGTACTCAAGTACAAAAGTACAGGAGTACAGTGAAAAGTGTATAATGTCGCCACACAAGGTGCCATCTTAGGTACAAGTACCTAGGTACATAATCTTAAGAAAAAGGTAGAAAGGAAGAACAAAATTAAAAGTTAAACATTGCAGTAATTATAGTATAGTCTAAAACATGCAAAACAAGGTTAAAAGTTACACATTGCAGACCTTCTTAGCATCAAAAAGAAAATAAAGAAATAAAGCTGAAAGTTTAAACATTACAGTCTTTCTTAAGTGCTTAGCCACGATAGGACTGCACGTCAAGGAATCATCTTGATACCGGAAGTCCATGCTGAGACCCTGACAGCCCGAGAGACCACCATGTAATGCTGGGAGACCATTATGCTGGGCTGAGGGACTAGGTTTCGCCATGCCGGGCTGAGAATCCGCTGTGTCAAGCTGAGAGGCTGCCTTACTGGGTCTGCGCTGAGTCCAAGGCCGGGAGAAGTACAAAGAGAGAAGAAGAAGAAGAAAAAAAAAAACACAAACGAGAAGAAAAAAAAGAGAAAAAGATCATCTTAAGCTCCCTAATCAAGTCTGCTTCATTGCATATCACCAAATCCAGAATTGTCTGTTCTCTAGTGGGCCCTGCTACAAGATGCTCCAAAAGATCATCTTGTAGACATTCCATTAATTCCTTTCCTTGGGATCTGCTACCAACCTAATTTTCCTATTTCACCTGCATATTAATGACTCCCATAATTATTGTAATATTGTAAGCAAGCAGTGACAGATATTTAAGGAGGTATTTCATGACTCTCAGCAAAAAATATATCCCAGTAAGGAGGAAAGATTCTAAGAGAGGGATAAATCAACAATGGTTAACCAAGAAAGTGAAGGAGAGTATAAAGTTGAACGAAAAAGCATATGAGGCGACAAAAGTCGGTGACAGTCCCGCAAACTGGGATTAATCCAGAAACCACCAAAGGAGAACTAAAAAGACAATAATGAAAGAGAAAATAAGACAAGTTAGTGAGGAATATAAAACCTGTCATAAGAGCATTTTTAAATATGTAAAAAGGAAAAGACAGGTCAAAGTGAACATGGGTTGTTTAGAAAATGAATCAGGGAGATATTTATGGGGAACAAGGAAATGCCAGAGGTATTAAATATTTATTTTGCATCAGTCTTTACGGTGTAAGATATTGATAGGTTAAGTAAGTGTGCGAAACTTTGGCAAATGTGAAGTTGTAAAATGTGAAATTGTTCATTTTTAAAGAGAGAACAAATCAACAGAATATAATTTAAATGGAAAAAAATCTGCAGAAAGCTCCAACACAGAGGGACTTGGAGGCATTTGGCACAAAGCACAGAAAGCTAGCACGCAGGTGAAGTAAGAAATCAGGTAGGCCCTTATTTTAAGAGGTTGGAGTAGAGAGTAAGGAATTCTTACTGCAACTGTACAAGGTGCAGGTGAGACCACATCTGGAGTACTATGAGCAATTTTAGTCCCCTTATTTAAGGAAAGGTATCATTTCATTGGAAGGAATTTGGAGAAGGCTCACTGAGATAATCTCTGGTTTGGAAGGATTGTCTCTGTAAGCAAAGGTTAAATAGATTAGGATTCTACTCGTTGGTGTTTAGGAGAATGAGAGGTGATCTCATTTAAACATACAGGATTCTGAAAGGGCTTGACAGGATAAATGCTGAGACAATGTTTCTCCCCGTGGAATAATTTAGGACCAGAGGGCTTAGTCTCAGAATAAAGAGGTGCCAATTTAAAACTGAAATAAGGAGGATTTTCTTCTCTCAGAGGGTTGAGTATCTTTGGAATTCCTTGTAACAGAGAGCAATGAGGATAGAGCCCTTGTGGATATTTAAGGCTAAGATAAATGCATTCCTGATCAGCAGGGAAATCAAGAGTTACAGGGAAAATGCGGGAAAGTGGAAGTGAGGAATGTTGGATTAACCATGGTCTCAATGAACAGTGGACCAGGCTCGAGGGGCTGAACAGCTTCCTCCTGTTCCTATTTTTTAATGTTTATGACTACAATTTCCCTTTTGTAAATTCATGCTGAGACTGTTCAAATTTGCCACTGTTTTCCAAATGCTCAGCTATTAATTATTTTGTAGTGGATTTTTGCAATTTCCCCACCATGGCACCAGGCTGATTGACCTATAATTCCCAATTTTCTTTCTGCCTTCCTTCTTAAATAGAAGAGTTATATTAGCTACCCTCAAATCTGTAGGAGCTGTTCCTTTCTTTAGAATCTTGGAGGATGACCACCAATGCATCCATTTTTTTCCAGACTCACTTCCTTGAGTACCCTGGAATATAGGTAATCAGGGCCTTGGGATTTATTGGCCTTCAATCCCATTAGTTTCCCCAACACCATTTCCCTACTATTACTGATTTCCTTCAGTACCTTCCTTTTCTAAACCCGGTCTTCCTCAACATTTCTGATATGTTATTTGTATCTTCCTTTGTGTACACAGAACTAAAATATATATTTAATTGGTCAGCCATTTCTTTGTTCTTTATTATCCATTGCTCTGTTTCTGATTGTAAAGGATCTACATTTGTCTTCACCAATCTTTTTCTCTTGTAATTATATAAACTTTTACCATCAGTTTTCACGTTCCCCTCAAGCTTACTCTCGTACTCTATTTTCCCTTTCTTAATCAATTCCTTTGTCCTCTTTTGCTGAAACTCTTCCATGCCTCAGGTCTTTTGTTTTTTTTTTCTGGCCAAGAGGAAATGATCAGATCAAAGAATGGAACAAAATATTGAAATGAATTGCAGTGCTCTTACCTCAACATGATTCCTTTACATACGGAACTTGAATTTAGGGGATAGTGGATTGAGGTTTGCGAACATTTATAATCAGATTCGAAAATAACAATAATGCTTCACTGAAAATTGAGTCTCACAAATCACCAATGCTGCAAATTTGCTTCCCTTATTGGCAATGATTTTTGGTTTCTAAAGAATCTAACATAACTAAATTTCCTCTGTTCAGAATAATATAATCAAAACTAAAGACTATTGGTTATATTTAAATGTTATTGTCTCACACTTTAACATTTTACATATTTTCAAACTGTTTACTTTACTCAGGAAAGGCTTTATGTGCTGGCAGGAAAAGCTAAATAATGCAAAGTTCCTGAGGAAAGTTAAATTGTGAGAAAACTGAAAGGTACAACAGAGAACGATGTAAGTCAGTTCTTTATGAATCTGGGACTTGTTTCCAGAGCAGTTTCATTTTCCAATTTTGAAATTACAAGTAAACAGGATTATGTTAGTAACTATATTTAATGAAACAAATTTTGTCTTTATTTTTTAAGGATTACATTAAGAATTTTGTGCATTGTGTCTGAAATGTAATTTTCCACACTGTTAATATTTTCAAAGATTTAAGATTCAAAACATGTATTCTTTTGATGTTGAGAGATAATAGGAACTGCAGATGCTGGAGAATCCGATAGGCCCGAAACGTCAAGCTTTCCTGTTCTTATTCTTTTGATGTTGTTGCCCCAACACGTAACTGGAACAATGGAACCATTCCAATTGTTTTAAAATTAAGCCAAATAAATACTGATAGCTAAATGCCTCAATGAAAAATTTAATGCCCTTCATCTGCCTGATATTTACTGAAATTTGCTGTACAATTCCCACTTAAGAAAAAAACTATATTATTAATAATTGACTTTGGTCAATTTGTTTCTCTCACAAACTTGGGACAATATGATCACAGCTGAAGGAAATACTGAACAACTCACATATTAGTATGAAATCTGGTTTGATAAATCGTAAGTATAATTTTCGTACTTGACTACCATGGCGGTTAGTCACTGAAACATATTCACATGAGGCCGCAGATGCTCTTTAACAACATAAGTTCAGTACACAAAAGAGAAAAAAAAAGCTAGATACATAAATAGATCTTACCACAAACAGCAAACAACGTTTGAACATGTTCCGCAGCATGCTCGAGAAATTTCACTACAATCTGAACTTTAAGTTTTTATTAAAGGAACTTCTTCTAGTTTCTTCTCCTTGGACTATGAAGACAATTTTACAATTTCTTTACAGCCCGTTGGCACCAACTTGTCACAATGATGATATCCTAATCTTTCTCAGTTTTAACAACTTGAACAGTTCTAACCATGTTCTACCGGCTTAGAACTCCACAACTGAAAATGCTTCAAAAATTATGATTGGTTCCACTGAATTAAAAACTTGACTCCCTTGCTAAGATAAATTGTTCTCCCTTCTGAATTGAAATCCTGATTCTTCTGAACTGAGACTTTAACTTATTCTGAAAATAAAACTAAACTAAAGGCTTTCTGGTCTGTTGTAAACTTAACAGCATAAACATTCTATCCATTAACTTTAAAACTCCAGATGTTCTATCAGGCACTTGACAGCAGTCATGTTTTCTTAAATTAATGTAGATCACTGTTCCAAAAGTCTTTGTTATATGTGTTTTTTAAAAATTACCATGTAGACATGACCCATATCCGTCTACTTCTATTTTATAACCCAAATCCCAAAATATAATACATATATTTATGTATGTGTATATTTTACACCTTTTATCACAAAGGGCATAGATTTCTTAAATGTATCTGAGGGCACAAGTTAGATTTGAGACTGGATCGGTTGCCCTGGCTATAGTAAAGTAATTCAGAATTCACATTGAAGAATATGTTCACAAGTACAGTATAAACTCATACAAAGACGAAAATCATAGATATCACCGTACTGATGCTCCATCCTGGTTGATTGATTCATTGTTGTCACATGTACCAAGACACAGTGAAAAGTGTTGCTTTCCATGCTGGACTGGTAGATCGTACCATAAAAAATGCATCAGGGTAACAGAACAGAGTGCAAAGTACAGTGTTACAGCTGCAGAGAAGGTGCAGAGAGAGAGATCAGAATTAATATTTGAAAGGTCCATTTTAAAGTATGGTAACAGTGGGTAAGGAGCTGTTCTTGAATCTATTTGTACCTGTATCCAAACATTTATATCATCTGCCCAATGGAAAGGGGTGGAAGAGACTATAGCTGGATTGGAGTGCTCTTTGATTATGTCGGTTGCTTTCCTGAGGCAGCGGAAAGTATAGGTGGAGTCAATGGATGGAAGGCTGGTTGTGTTCACAACACTCTGTAGTTTCTTGCATTCTTGAGAAGAGCAATTGCCATTTCAGGCTGTGATGCATCCAGATAAAATGCTTTCTATGGTGCATCTATAAAAATTGGTGAGATTCCTCATGGACATGCCAAATTTCCTTAACATCCTGAGGAAGTAAATATGTTATTGTGCTTTCTTGACCATTGCATCAACATGGGTGGGCCAGGACAGATTGTTGGTGATCATCACTCCCAGGTACATAATGCTCTTGACCATCTCCCTCTCAGCACTATTTATGTAGACAGTGGTGTGCCCTCCACTCTGCTTCCTGAAGTCAATGACCAGCTCCTTTGTTTTCCTGATGTTGATGGAGAAGTTATTTTCTTTACACCATGCTGCTAAGAACTCAATTTCTTTCCAATATTCTATCACGTCGTTGTTCGAGATCTAAAGTAGAACAGTGGTATCATCAGCAAACTTGTAAATGGAGTTAGGGCAGAACTTGGCTACACATTATTGAGTATGCAGTGTGTACAGTGGAGGACTGAGTATGCAGACAAACAGGGCATGGGTGTTGAGGATTATAGTGGAGGAGGTGTTCTTGCCTATTCTTACTGAATGCAGTCAATGGGCCAGGAAGTCAAAAATCAGGTTACAGAGGAGTAGCCGAGACCTAATTCTTGGAGTTTAGAGATGAGTTTGTTTGGAATTATGGTGCTGAAGCAGAACTCTAGTCAATAAGTAGAAGCCAGATGTAGGTATCCTTCCAGGGATGACCGTAGGGCCAGGGAGATGGTGTCTGCTGTGGACCCATTATGCCAGTAGGGGAATTGCAAAGAATCAAGGCAATTTGGTCGGCTGGAGTTGATGTGAGCCATGACTAACCTCTCGAAGCACTTCACAATTATTGAGGTTAGAGCCACTGGCCGGTAGTCATTGTGACAAAATAAGGCAAATCAAATGTTCAGGCCCTGTAGATACATTTAAAAGTTTAAGGAAAATAATAGCACTTTGAACTTAGGCCTAGATCTTAAAGTAATTCCTATCAGTATATCTGGTATTATGGTAATACATGCTTTAAAAATGGTGTATGCTGGCAGCAATGGAAAATGGAAGCAATACCCTTCCATCATTCACAATGATATTGCAAGCTGTCAATTAAAATAGCAAGATTTACAAGGGACTAATTTTGTCTAAAAATCTCCAAAGTAGCCAATCTGGGGCCTTGAACTGAATTGTGAGTTTAGCCTGCAAAAGAACCATCTTCATTGGTAACAGAATTGAACCTGGCATTAGGAACAGTTACCTGGAGGCTAATTAAGGTGTTGATTGCCACTTGAAATGTTCATTAAGGAGGCTGTATGGCATTTTGGTGACTAGGATTTTTTCTATTGCCCTATTCTAATAGTAGCCAGCTGTTTGTGAGTAAATATATGTTGATATTGATTTCAAGTTCCAATTAGAGGAATGCTTACTACTTCATGTTCACTTGCTGCTGGAGCTACGAAGACGACATTTGAAAGACACCAGGAGACTATCTAGAAAAATTTGTCAAGATTTCACCAACATCTAATAACATTTATTTTAGAAAATCTCTGATGATATCACCAAAAGGAAGTGAGTGCTGTGTTCCTGTGCTTTATTGGACACCTTTTGGAATCATCAACGAAAAGTCAGTGCTTGGTCTTGGGTAACTTGTTGGGGGTTTCCATCGATCTGCGCAAGGAATCAGAAAACTAAACAAAACCGGGTAGAGCAGCACCAGAGGCGAGAGTGATAGGAGGCCAAAGTGGATCAAGGTTGCTGAGGTATTGTCTTTCCCGCACTGCTACCACAAGACACTCATCTGTCTCTGGAGCTTTTCCTCCACCAGGACATCCTAAGCTGTGTATAAGAACTTGTCTGTACTCCTGCTCTCTCTGTCTCAGTCCCTCCTCCATTTTTCAATGCTTCACTGTGCCAGTCAGAAGACACCACATCTTGGCTGTAGGTGGGTTAGAGGACCCCATGTCTATAAATCTACAAATACTGCATCAAATCAATGCTATAATGCTTACAATGAAGAAGTCTGGAAACATTATAGTCTACTTTCATATGACATTGCTTCATAAACAGCTGCGAGATGAATTAGTAGATTGTCTGTTTAAGAAATGTTGGTTGAGGTATAAGTGTTGGCCAGACCATGGGAAAACTTCCCTGTTGTTCTTCAGATAGAGTTATGGGATCTTTTTATGTCCACTGAGGAAGACAGGCACAACATCAGTTGACTGCATTAGCTGAAATATGCTGTCGCCAGCTCACTAGCATGTCAATTTAGATTTTGCGCTCAAATCTCTGAAGTGAAACTTGTACTTGCAATCTCCTGTCTTCGAGACAGTATCACGACCACTTAGCTATGGCTAACATGCCATTTTGAAAATTAGAGTAAACACCAAGCTGGAGTTATGCTCATACTATCAGACCAAAATTATTATTCATTACAATCCTGCAATTGCTTCATTATGGTATAACTACAACAGTCTTGAGTGGGAGATCTGAAACAGATGCCCTCAAAATCCATACCAGGTTCAAGTAAGGCTTCGTGAACGCCATCATACAGGTTACAATCTACCTGACAATAGGTATTTCTACCACATCAAAGATCAACTGCCTTCGGGCATCAGTACTGAATATCATCTGCATGGAAAGCTCTTTAACATCAACCGCTTCCAATCCACACCAAACTAAACTGACTATACAGATACACATAATCTAGAGTTCACAGATGGCTGTGGGTATCATTGTTCACTCTTTGCCAGATTTGCAAGTCATTCACAATCTTTTCAAATATGCTTACAAAAAACTTGGCCTGTCCTTGAATGTTGCAAAAACAAAACTTACATTTGTTCAGTAGATTTATTTATTCATTCAATGTATTGTCACTGGTACCTAGGTACAGTGAAAAGTGGATAATGTTGCCACGTTCTGGTGCCATTTTGGATTACAGAACAAATTATGAAATAGATAGTATAACTGGTAAAATACTGAATAAATTAGTATCAAATTGATATTACTAAAACTGAAACAGCTTCAAAAGTTCACTCTCTCTGCTCCTCAAGTCGCCACTGTCCAAAATTGTCACTGGGGTCCTGGTAATGTGCTCCTTTACTGCCACCACTGGTGCTGTTGCCTCTGCGTCCAATGCCTCTGGGCTGGAGAGTTGAAGAAGAAACACTGGAATATTGATAACTATGAATATTGTTGAGCATTTCCCATACCTTGCAAGCCAACTTTCTCAAAAGACTACCATTGATGAGGAGATTTAACCACACAGCTGTCCCAGCTCAACTTTCCACAAATAATGGCAATGTGTGTTTAACAACGAAGACCTCCATAAATCAGCCAAAATCCTACCATACAGGGCATTTATCTTCACCACATCCTTTTTTGCAGAGAGACTTGGAATCTGTGTCAGCCATGTACAAGAGCTAGAGAAATTGCACCAGCAACACCTACTCCACGTCCTTTGGATTCAATGGGAAAGCCAAAGAAAAATCACTAGTTTTATTCTTGCAGCTACTTCTACAAGCATTCAGGCAAAAGTCCTGCCAAACATCTCCCCTACCATGTCCTATTTTTCCAACATGCAAATGATCAATTTTCCAAAGCAGGTCAAAGAAAATGCTTCAAAGACACACTCAAGATTTCCTTGAAACATGGCATCATAGAGGTTAATGATTGGGACAGTTTGCTACAAATCATTCAAGCTGACAACAACTTGTATATTAAATTGCATCGTGTCTCGGGTAACATTGTTTTAATGATGATACAGAGTAGCAGAGAAGGGAAGAAATAAGTCCTGCATAACAAGCATGGGGCTGGATGAACACAGCAGGTCAAGCAGCATCATAGGAGCAGGAAAACTTGACGTTTCGGGCCTAAACCCTTCATCAGAAAAAAAA
>JAHRHZ010000264.1:6388355-6403702 GCA_024137785.1 Ginglymostoma cirratum | reverse complement strand
CTAAACCCTTTCTGATGAAGGGTTTAGGCCCGAAACGTCAAGTTTTCCTGCTCCTATGATGCTGCTTGACCTGCTGTGTTCATCCAGCCCCATGCTAATTAGTACATCGCTACTTGCATTAGAACATCCTCTACCACAGCTCTCACTTTTCCCTATGGGTTAAAATTCTCCCACAGATAAATTGTCAGCCAATAGCTTTAGATATGAATTCATCAAATCCTTGATTTTTGAAATGTGTGACAAATACTCAGACCCTGATTTTATAGACTGCAGCAAAGGAATTGAGCTTGTCATTCATTACGCTTAAATTTGTTCATTCACAGACATTCCTAAGAGCTTTTGAAAAGCATAGAGTCCTTTTCTGTGTGGCACTCTCCACAGGAGATCTCAGGCATGCATGAACAGGGCAAGCAAGAGCATTCCTCTTCAAACAGATATAAGAGCCCTCACTGAGATGCAAAGTGGAATTTTCCTGGTTCCCAGGAATGGGAACAAAATTAGAAAGTCAATCGTTTTTCTTTTTTTTTTCATTATAATTAACTTTTTTCACTTCTAATTTCAGTTCATATACCTATTTCATATACATACATTTCCTATGTTCATATACATATTTCCTATGTGCACAAGTTTAACACGCTGTAAAATAATGTAATCCAAATTTTGCAATCTTTGTATTTTGATAAAACATACATGAGATACGAGAATAAATTTAAATATTAACAATCTGCTCTATTTTCTCACTTGTTTCTGTTCTTAGTTTTATTTGTTTTATTTTAAGATTGCTCTCCTTTCTCCCTCAGCTTCCATTTCTCATGGTTTCTTCTATTTCACTTTAATTTTCTCACACCCATTTCCGCAATTCTCTCTGATGGGTGAGAAAGACAATAGTCTATTTGTGCACTGTTGCAAAATGGCCATCAAAAGAAAACCCAAAGATTGTAAATTCCCTTTGAGAAACTTAACAGCTGTTTTAGATTTTTGTTTGTGGTGGAGAACGTTGACAGAAGGTTTTCTCTTTGCAGGTATTGGTATGCTCTTTGTGAAAATCAATTTAAAGTTCTAATAGATAGGAAATTTGATAAGGACCAAAATGGATGCAGAGGTCATGACCCTCAATTAAACCTATTCCTAAAGCTTTTTACAATATCTGAAGGAGTCATTTAATTCAAAACATTAACTCAGTTTCTCTCTCTACAAATGCTACCAGACCTGTTGACATTCCTCAGCACTGTGAATGAGCGTACAAAATTAGCAGTCCAGCAATTTGTCATCAAACACACTACACAATCATAGAATTTTGTAGTACAGAAGGAAGTCATTTGACCCATTGTGTCTGTATTAGCTCCTGAAAAGCTATCTGGCTAGTCCGATTCTCCAACCCAATCTCTGTAGCCCTCTAAATTTATTACTTTCAAATATATATCCAGTTGTCTTTTAAAATCTACTTTGGAGTCTGCCTCCATCATTCTCCCAGGCAGCACATTCCAAATCCTAACAACTCTTTGAGTATTGAAGTTTCTCCTCACCTCACCCTTAGCTGTCTTGCTGATGATCTTGAAATTGTGGCCTCTTGTTACTGACATACCAATCAGTGGAAACAGAATATTGTTCTTTACTCTGTCAAAATTGTTCATAACTTTGAACACCTCAATAAGATCACCTCTTAATCTTCTCTGCTCCAAAGAGAATGCACCCAATTTTTCTAATCTTTCCTTGTACTTAAAATCCCTCATTCCTAGTATTATTTCAGTAAATCTCCTTTGCACTCTTCCCAGAACTTTTAACATTCTTCCTTAAATGAGGCATCCAGAAGTGAACACAATACTCCAAGTGTGGTCTGATAATTGCTGGAATTGTCAAGGCACAACTCTGAGAGTATGGTGTTGTGGTTTTACAGTTGCTTCACACACACTGTCATTTGGTCTAACCCTGCCTCTAGAAAGATCACTCAGAAGCAACAACATCATTCTATCATAGTAGCTACTGGAGAAATAATTTCATAATTGCAAGTGAGAGTGTCACAACACTCCAGTTAATTAATGACTCCTCTCTCAGTTCGCACACAGCTCTAGGACCTACATAATTATGACATTTGGATGTTGTAAACATCAGTTCAAGATAAATTGAAAGCAACTAAACCTTTACTTCAAACCACCAAAATTATATCCCGGAGGGACTTGTAAGGAGGAAGGCCTGCACCATGATTGTGGAAGATCCATATTACTCAATATGCAATTCTTCTTCATTTGCTCCACATACACTGTGCATTTCAAAACGGAACATATCAAAGTGGAAAAAAGTAATGAGACAAGAGCTTGCTTCAAAGAGTTATGAAACCATTTATCAAGGCTAAACCACTAAACAGTTTCAGTCTTACATATGCTGAACATAAGACCACAAGAAATAAAAGCAGGCATAGCCACTCAGCTTCTCAAGATTGCTTCACAATTCAATAAGGTAATGGTTGATCTTTAACCAAAGCTAGACCCAACTTCACTATTCCTAGAACACTTGATTCCTTTAGCATTCAAAAACCTCTGGCTTGAAGATACTTAATGAACGAGCATCCATAGCTTTCTGCATTAAATAATTCCAAAGGTTCATAGCTCTTTGACTGAAGTTACTTCTCCTCATCTCAGCGCAAAATAGCTGACCTTTATTGTGATATTGAGATCCCTTGCTTTAGATTATCTTATTAAGCAAAACATACTCTCAGCAGCTATCAGGTTGAACCCGTTCTTTGTCTTAATGAGATGATGTCTTATTCTTCAAATTCTAGAGAACACAGACCTAGTGAGCTGGCATAGAATCAATTTGGCTAAATAGCCTCCTTCTGTGTATTAATGATTCTGTAACCTAGTCTACTAAAATACTGCACACAGGACAACACACTTATCCCAGAAATGAACCCAGTGAGCCTTCAGTGTAGAGATACGCATTTCCTTCCTCAGGCAAAAAGACTGCACATTAACTCTCTGCAAGTTATGTACAGGACATTCAGATCCCCGTGAACGCCAACAACCCCAAATATCTCAGAGTTAAAATTCAGAATTTCCCTAATAGCAATTGTGTATTGGGCTGAATCACATTTAACCTATCACCTAGGTTTCTTTGATCCTAGCTAGCTGCAGTATAAGATGCAATAAATGAGCACCACAGCTACCTGCTGTTTCATCACTTACATTATAAATAATTAGTTATCCTGATAAGCTTAAGTCGCAGTGATCCTAAGTCCTGGGAAATCTGAAAAATAAAATGAAATCGAAACTGGCAAGTTTTAATAATCTATCAGACACAACATTTCTGTTGCAAAAAGACTGCAATGTTGTCCAGAACTTTGAAAATAAAAGGTCTGGCGTAAGGAACAAATGCATATATTTATATAGTATGTTTCAGATCCTCAGTCTTTCTCCAAGCACTTCAAAGCTAATTAATTGCTTTAAACGTATTGACTGTGGAAATGTGAGCAAATGAGGCCACCAGTCTGTTTACCACAATTTCCCATGAACAGCAATCCAGATAATCAGCTTTAATTGTTTTGTCTGAGGTATAAATATTAACTAGAACATGTGTACTCTGCTCTCTTAATTCCAATTTACTTATTCAATAGATCTAACCACTCAGTATTTAACAATTGGTTCTTACTTTAGTCTCCTTTGTGCAAATTTATGGGTGATTCATTTTTATGCAGAACAGCTTTGGAATTATTGTGTAGACTACAGCCATGAAGCTTTGCTTGATTAGTCAAAGATAAATTGCACAGGGATGAATAGAGGCCACAAATAGCCAGGATATTTGGTTTATGATGGGAGCCAACTAGATGGGTCAAATGATCTTAATTATGTCCTCTAGCTTAAGACAGTATTTGGGTTGCAGCAGCAGCTGGAATAAGGCATGTGGATTTAGCTCTAGTTGTTACCGCCAGTTGTCCTTCAACTCCAAGATGATATGCGGGCTCAGGATTGTAGCTCTTGTCTGCAATTCTTTGGCCATGGTGGGTGGGGGCAGCAGGAAGTTCCATGAACTAGTGCAATTCCTTTTCTTTCCTTCTCTGTTGCAGTATACCACATTAGCAGATGTGCAGGTGAACATCTGCTTAATGTGGAAAGTCGTCTTGGGGCCTGGGATGGGGGTGAGGGAGGTGGTGTGGGGGCAGGTGTAGCACTTTGTGCGGTTGCAGGGAAAAGTACCGGGTGTGGTGGGGCTGGAGGGGAGTGTGGAGCGGACAAGGGAGTCACAGAGAGAGTGGTCCCTCCGGAAAGCAGACAAGGGTGGGGAGGGAAAAATGTCTTTGGTGGTGGGGTCGGATTGCAGATGGCAGAAGTGTCGGAGGATGATGCGTTGGATCCGGAGGTTGGTGGGGTGGTACGTGAGGACGAGGGGGATTCTTTTTGGTTGTTATTGCGGGGACGGGGTGTGAGGGATGAGTTGCGGGAAATGTGGGAGACATGTTCGAGGGCGTTCTCGACGCTGAGGCGGGGATGTTGCGGGCCTTGAAGAACGAGGACATTTGAGATGTGCGGGATTGGAATGCCTCATCCTGGGAACAGATGCGGCAGAGGCGAAGGAATTGGGAATAGGGGATGGCATTTTTGCAGGAAGGTGGGTGGGAGGAGGTGTATTCTAGGTAGCTGTGGGAGTCGGTGGGCTTGAAATGGATGTCGGTTTCTAGGTGGTTACCCGAGATGGAGACAGAGAGGTCCAGGAAGGTGAGAGAGGTGTTGGAGATGGTCCAGGTGAACTTAAGGTTGGGGTGGAAGGTGTTGGTGAAGTGGATGAACTGTTTGAGCTCCTCGTGGGAGCATGAGGCGGTACCAATACAGTCATCAATGTAACAGAGGAAGAGGTAGGGTTTAGGGCCAGTGTAGGTATAGAAGAGTGATTATTCCACATAACCTACAAAGAGGCAGGCATAACTTGGGCCCATGCGGGTACCCATGGCCACCCCCTTTGTCTGTAGGAGGTGGGAGGAATTGAAAGAGAAGTTGTTGAGAGTGAGGACGAGTTCGGCTAGGTGGATGAGGGTGTCGGTGGAGGGAGACTGGTCAGGCCTGCGGGACAGGAAGAAGCGGAGGCCCTTTAGGCCATCTGCATGGGGAATGCAGGTGTATAGGGACTGGACATCCATAGTAAAAATGAGGTGTTGGGGACAGGGGAATTGGAAGTTCTGGAGGAGGTGGAGGGTGTGGGTGGTGTCACGGACGTAGGTAGGGAGTTCCTGGACCAAGGGGGTGAAAATGGAGTCGAGATAGGTGGAGATATGTTCGGTGGGACATTTCCCGCAACTCATCCCTCACACCCGCTCCCCGCAATAACAGCCAAAACAGAATCCCACTCGTCCTCAAGTACCACACCACCAACTTCCAGATCTAACACATCATCCTCCGAAATTTCCGACCCCACCACCAAAGACATTTTTCCCTCCCCACCCTTATCTGCTTTCCGGAGGGACCACTCTCTCTGTGACTCCCTTGTCAGCTCCACACTCCCCTCCAGCCCCACCACACCTGGCGCTTTTCCCTGCAACCGCACGAAGTGCTACACCTGCCCCCACACCTCCTCCCTCACCCCAATCCCAGGCCCCAAGAAGACTTTCCACATCAAGCAAATGTTCACCTGCACATTTGCTAATGTGGTATACTGTATCCGCTGTTCCCCTTGTGGCCTTCTCTACATCGGGGAAACCACGCGGAGGCTTGGGGACTGCTTTGCAGAACACGTGCGCTCGGTTCGCAATAAACAACTGCACCTCCCAGTCGCGAACCATTTCATCTCCCTTTCCCATTCCTCAGACGACATGTCCGTCCTGGGCCTCCTGCAGTGCCACAACGATGCCACCCAAAGGCTGCAGGAACAGCAGCTCATATTCAGCTTGGGAACCCTGCAGCCCAATGGTATCAATGTGGACTTCACAATCTTCAAAATCTCCCTTCCCCCTACCGCATCTCAAAACCAGTCCAGCTCATCCCCGCCTCCTTAACCTGTTCTTCCTCTCACCTATCCCCTCCTCCCACCTCAAGCCACACCCTCATATCCTACCTACTAACCTCATCCTGCCCCCTTGACCTGTCTGTCCTCCCTGGACTGACCTATCTCCTCCCTACCTCCCCACGTACACTCACCTTTACTGGCTCCATCCCCGCCTCTTTGACTTGTCTGTCTCCTCTCCACCTATCCTCTCCTCTATCCATCTTCTAGCTGCCTCCCCCTCTCTCCCTATTTATTTCAGAACCCTCTTCCCCTCCCCCATTTCTGATGAAGGGTCTAGGCCCGAAACATCAAGCTTTCCGGGTCCTATGATGCTGCTTGGCCTGCTGTGTTCATCCAGCTCTACACCTTGTTATCTCGGATTCTCCAGCATCTGCAGTTCCTATTATCCCTGACAACAATGCCCACATCCAATGAATGAATAAAAAATAAATCAACATGAAGTAGTCGTGAATTTGTGATGAAGTTTCAAAGACATCCAAATCTCTAAAGAACAATTCACAAAGCCTCATTGTTTACTGAATCAAATGTTTTAATTAGATTGATGAATGCAATGAAGGGTTCCTGGCAGTTTTCTTGCATTTGCCTGACAATAAAGACCATATTAGAGGTTTTCCTCGAAGTTCTAAAGCCACACTATGCCTCTGGCAGGATTTCCTCAGCAACAGGAAAGAAACAACTCAAGATAATGCATGTCAGAGTTTTCCCTACTACGTTTCTGCGTTATTTTCATAGAGTCAATCCTGGTGATGATTATGATTGAACCAATGGTTTGGATTCTAGTACAAATGACTTTATTTGATCCTAAAATTGAGTTGAGTGCATAAAGATTCATCATATTGGTTGTGAGATGAATTTGGAATTCCACTTGGTCGTCCAGCTGCTTTATACCTAAGACATTCATCTTCTTTCTCTTTTACTTTTATTTCCTGCATTGCCTTTGTGCTAGGTAAACATTCATCACCAGTCAGACAATTTGATGATCTGTTCAGCAGACACTAATTCCCCTGTTGGATTGTGTGATACAGACGTCAGTTAGATCTTTAACTCCAACAATGACATAATCTAGGAGGTGCCAGTGCTTTAGTTTGAAACTCCCGTGTAACTATGTATTTATTCTTCTGGCAGAACACTGTGTTTGTTATAATAAGATCTTACTGGGCATATTTTGTTAGTAATATTCTAGTGACATTGGTTTTTTCCCATGCTGTTGATCCTGATGTTTCCGGTCCAGACATCACATTCAAGGCCAATCCTGGCATTAAAGTCCCCCACAATGATAATCTTTTCTTCTTTTCAAATGACAGTGAAGATATCATCAAGGTCAGAAAACTTTTCCTTTACATTTACATCAATTAAGCATCAGGACTTAAACAATAATGATGTGGCAGTTTGGTTTCAGCTGAGCTGAAGCCATAGTGCCATGTGCTTTTCACTTATACAAGTACAGTTTTGACAGTGCATCCGAGATCCTATCCAGGATAGCAAAACTGACACCAAGAAGACAAGGGTTGCCGTCAGTTTTTCATTTCCTGTCGAAGGTGCATCACATTGCTCATTCTTTCAGCTATCCCTCCCCAGGAATGAAAATTCTCATTGAGTAACATCACTTTGGAAGTAAAGAAAGGTTAGATAGGCTAGGACTTTTTAACTGGAGCTTAGGAGGTTGAGGGGTGACCTTATAGAGGTTTATAAAATCATGAGGGGCATAGATAAGGTGAATAGCTAAGGCCTTTTTCCTAGGGTATGGGAGTTCAAAACTTGAGGGCATAATTTTAAGATGAGAGGAGACAGATTTAAAAGGGACCTGAAGGGCAAGTTTTTTCACACAGAGTATAGTTCATATATCAAATTAACTGCCAAAGGAAATGATAGATGCAGGTACAGTTATAACATTTAAATGACATTTGGACAGGTACATGAAAAGGAAAGGTTTAGAGGGATATGGGCCAAAAGCAGGTAAATAGGACTAGTTTAGTTCTGTCGGTGTGGTAAAGTTGGACCAAAGGGTCTGTTTACATGCTGTATGACTATGAATCTATGCTGTTTTTTTTCCCCCATCCCATCACTTTTGGGATTCTCCTTGATTTTTGTCATATTCCAAATTGCAAAATGTTAAGTTTTTTTTATTTGACTAACGAGATGATGATCCCACAGGGTGTGATTTCCCAGCCAGAAGAAAGTTGGACTTGCCTCCTTTCCAGCCCCTTCCCCATTTGGGGTGAATAGAGGACATTCTGAAGATGAGTACACAGTTACAATGCCACTGATCAAAGACAACCCTGTCCCCATACATGTCTCCAAAGACCTGATGCATCTGTTGCCCATGTGGTGATTCTTGAATAGGTGCTCCCAGGTTTACGATCTTGTCCCCTAGATCTCAGTAGAAGCCTGCACAAAACTTTGTTTAACATGAGGACCTTAGGTTACCATCATTATCCACACAATCTTAACAGGTCAGTGGTCAGAATTTGGTGACCTGTCAAGCCATAATGACCAAAACCTCCTCACTGCTGAAGCCTTCTGTCACCTTTGCAGCACATGAAATGCACAGTCTTTCCTTGCCTCTTCTGCATTGGTAACCTTTGGAGCAGACTTTATCTGGCATCTCACCTTGACCTTGTCACATGGGTACCCTACCAGGAGCACAGAACTCCGGAAAAATCACTCAAGGGATCGTTGAAGCAAGTACGTCTTTACACAATATCAAGGTGGCAATCTGGAATAAATAATGACTAAAGGAAATAATGTCTTTTGTGGAATGGAGCATGGAAAAATATGAACAATGGTCAAATTCACCTGAAACAACATCTGCATGGTGGATCATCTGAATGGTCTTTGCATGTTCCTAATTCTTATTTGCGATTAATTTGCATTCTTCATGCAATCTTGTCTTAACCAATGATTATAACAGCAATTAACAGGTAAATAGACAACAATATCTCAAACACAATCCATATTATTATAAAGGTTTGGTCAAAGTTAGATAACAAGGTGTGGAGCTGAATGAACACAGCAGGCCAGGCAGCATCAGAGAAGCAGGAAAGCTGATGTTTTGGGTCTGGACCCTTCTTCAGAAATGGGGGAGGGGAAGGGGGCTCTGAAATAAATAGAGAGAGGGGCAGGCGGTGATAGAAGGTGGAGCAGGTAGTTGGAGAAAAGACGGACAGGTCAAGGAGGTGGGGACACGATGGGGGCCGGTCTCGTAACGTCCACATTGAGACCATTGGGTTGTCAGGTTCCAAGGCGGAATATGAGGTGCTGTTCCTCCAGTTTTCGGGTGGCATCATTGTGGCACCGGAGGAGGCCCAGGATGGACATATTGTCCAGGGAGTGGGAGAGTGGGAGTTGAAGTGGTTCGCGACTGGGAGGTGTTGTCATTTGTCACGAACCGAGCGTAGGTGCTCCACAAAGCGGTCTCCAAGTCTCCGCTTGGTCTCCTCGATGTAGAGGAGGCCACATCGGGAACAGCAGACACAATAGATCACATTAGCGGATGTGCAGCTGAACATCTGTTTAATGTGGAAGGTTTTCTTGGGGCCTGGAATGGGGGTGAGGGGGGAGGTGTAGGGGCAGGTGTAGCACTTCCTGTGGTTGCAGGGAGAAGTGCCAGGGGCGGTGGGGCTAGTGGGGAATGTGGAGCGGACAAGGGAGTCACGGAAAGCGCGGTCCCTCCAGAAGGCAGATAAGGGTGGGGAGGGAAATATGTCCTTGGTAGTGGGGTCAGATTGCAGGTGGCGGAAGTGGCAGAGAATGATGCATTGAATGCGGAGGTTAATGGGGTGATATGTGAGGACAAGGGGAGTTCTGTCTTTGTTTCTATTGCCGGAGGGGGGTCTGAGGGCTGAGGTGCAGGAAACGCAAGAGATGCGGTCTAGGGCATTTTTGACCACTGTGCGGGGAAAATTGCGGTCCTTGAAAAACGAGGACAAAGACCGCAATATCCACCCCCCCCCAGTGGTCGAAAACGCCCTCGACCACATTTCTTGTGTGTCCTGCGCCTCAGCCCTCACACCCCCTCCCTGCAATAAAAATGAAGACAGAACCTCCCTTGTCCTCATGTATCTGCTCCTCCTACCTCACTGACCAACTCCTACCCCCACTTCCTACCTACACTCACCTCTACTAGCTTCATCCCTGCCTCCTTGACCTGCCTGTCTTCTCTCCACCTATCTGCTCCACTATCCACCTTCTATCACCGCCTCGCCCTCTATTTATTTCAGAGACCCCTTCCTCTCCCCCATTTCTGAAGAAGGGTCCAGACCCGAAACGTCAGCTTTCTTGCTCCTGTGATGCTGCCTGGCCTGTTGTGTTCATCCAGCTCTACACCTTGTTATTTCAGACTCCAGCATCGGCAGTTCCTACTATCTCTTTGGTCAAATTTAGTTGTCTACACAAACAGACTTCAAATATTGTAAAAAGTTACCAGAATAGTAATTTTATTGGATTAGATTTTAGTACAGCTTGATCTCATGGATTTTGCTTTGTGCTAGAGCAGGAGCAAACTGTACTTTCACGTTTTCACAACATCAGTCTGATTCAGTACAATCCCATGATCTGAGATCACCTGGCCTGGGTAGGTGTGCTCTATCTTTCCATTAGTCACTAGCACTGTACTTTAGATATTTCAGATGTTCTCAACTGTGTTGACACTTTTGACTTTAGAAGTTCTGGGATAGAAATTTTGACAGATGAAGGTCAGCATGCAGAATGTCCATTTGAGCAATCTTCAGTGCTGTTGTCAAACTATCAGGGGTTGAACTATTTTATGGTTCACTAGATCTGCAAACAATTTGTGATGCTGCAGGTACTAGAAACTAATCCATCCAACTGTCCGATGAAGCTTTTGGTCGGCCTTTTTAATTTCACTGAAACTGACAATGTTGTTAAGGGATCAACTGTGCGATGATGCTCTGGCATATCACTGAATATAAACAAAGCAGCGTGGGCAGAGTTAGAACACACTGCACTCTGTCGAAGCCACCAACAACAATCCAGACTGAAGGACTCCCATGGACATGGACAGGTGAAGAGGATAGATTAGTCTTTACCTAATGGAACTCTAAATTAGAGTTCTGAATATGTATAGTTGCCATGCATCATAGTATTAACGTCACTGTCCAGTAAATAATTATTACTGCGAGGTCTAAGCCTGAAGACAGTTCTTCACTTTGCCTTCTCCTCAGCCCAACCGAGACTCATAATCGTATCAAAGCACTTGGTTAAAGAGTAACTGGCAGTGGTTAATTTTCAAAGGTTATAATAGTTGACGCTCCGGCGTTATTTGATTGGGAGGGGGGAGGGGGCGATAAGAGCTGGGCTGATGTGAACGTCGGACCCACGTGATGAGCGAACATCCAGCACAGCGAGAATTAGAGAAAGTTCAGAAAAAAAAACTTTCCCAGAACTTGTGCTAAGGGTTTGATGAGCAGAGGCTAAAAGGGAGGTACACACAGCTGTCTGGAGCAGTTCTCATAGCTACACAAAAACAAACATCTCTCCAGCCTGGGAGTAAAGAGCTCATATTTACGGGGGAGAAACCAACCGGATCCCCAGTTGTACAGGAAGCGGGCTAAACATCCTCAGCGTAAATCTCAAAAGAGAAAAAGAATGAAAGTCTGTACACCTGCCGGAGTCTGAACAAAAGCTACATCACTGAAAGTGGGATCAGGTTGTTTGAAAAGCGAGCTCAGGTATCTTACGTACGGCTGGTTCAGCCTTTTAGTTTTCGCATGAATATTTCATTGTATCGTTTCGAGAGTTGTGTCCGGGAATGCGCTTGTAGTAGAGTTGCTATTAACAACAAATGGTTTATTTAAACCGATACCTCCGGAATAAGCTAATCCTGCCAGATCATAGAAAAGATGAAGAGTGAATTCTCAACCAAGTGAAAAATGTGTATAAAAATAAGTTCCATAATTTGCAAGCGAGAATGGCGAGGTACTCAAATATGTCAAGTTCGGTAGTTTGATTATTTCGTCGTCAGATTGAAACAACTTTGGTTGCAATTTTGAACTGTAGCCGTTTCCGTTCCTGGGGTCTGATGCCTGTTGTTTTAGGTGAGACAGGCTGAGAGGCGAGGTTCAGCGTTGTGTTTTGACTGTATACATTTGCTGTGTGTGCTGTTTAATCTGGCTAGTAATTAATCATGGCCACAATAGCCCAGTTATGCTTCACTGAGGTGTGTCTAGCGCAAGGGAGGGAGAGCACATTAACCCGCACCGTGGTCATATTCTCTTCTCACACAGTGTCAGGGCGTCACTCTGCGGGGGGGTAAGATTATTTGAATGCAAGTAAGATTTAAGGCAACACTTCGAGCCCGAGCTGCGGGAGATCTCCTTTCAAACCATTTATTTTTCTTCAGCCACCTTTGTGAGTCTCCGATAGACCCCTCCTTCCTTCAACTGTGAGCCTGGGTGAAACCTGTTTGGTGACCTGGCTGTCAGGAGACCGCGGCAGGGGGCAGCTCCAGGCCAGTTCCTAGCTGGTGGGGATTGACACAGCCCGACCAGGAGCTGGTGGAACTCACTCGCCTGTTGAACGGTTTCCGCGCCAGAATGGTAATGGAGAACAAGTTTTCCGAGCGCGATGAGCATAATATCACTAGAGCTATTCGACTTTTCCCAGTCGCTCTTTGATCAGTGAAAGGTTTAGTCGGCTTTCAAACCAGTTTTCGTTGTTTCCAGGACGATGACTTCCTTTGCGTTTAGAATGGTTACAGTCGAGTTTAAGTGTTGAAGACTACAAAAAACAACGCCTTTTGAGGAGCTCCCACAGCTCTGAGAGGTTTCAGATTTTGATCCTGAGAGATCAGACATGCTACAGAGCTGGTTTGTTGTGGTTACCCAGGTTTCCTGATGGTCAGACATCCCAGCAGCTTTGTTATAAATCATCATTACTGTTTGCTTTGCATTAACTCGGTAGCAAGGTGTAGTTCTGTCCTCGGAGGAAAGCAGATTTGGAGATTTGAATAAGAGCTGTTCCGAGTTGCAAAGGGTTGGATAGCATAGAGAAGGAGAAACCGTTTCCAATAGCAACGGGTCAGTCACCCAAGGACACAGCAAACTGATTAAGAAATTCCCCCAAAAAAGGCCAAGGGAAAATGTAGAAACCTTTTTGTCCAAAGTGCATTGTCATGGTCTGGGATGTTTGTACCTGAGGGTGGTGGGAAGAGATTCAGTAGTCACTTTCAAAAGAAAATTGTGTTTATACTTAAGGGTTTGGGTTGCTGAACTCCTGTCTTGTGCCACAGTGGTAGTGTCTCTGAACCAGAAGGACTGAATTCAAGTCCCATCTGCTTTTGAGGTGTGTGACAACATTTCTGAATAGGTAGATTACAGGCAACTATAGTTACTGAACTCCAGAGGAATGGAATAATTGGATAGTCCTCAGCACAAGCTGAGGAAGGGTCACCGGACCCGAAATGTTAACTGTGTTTTCTTCTCCACAGATGCTGCCAGACCTGCTGAGCTTTTCCAGCAACTTTGTTTTTGCTCAGCACAAGCAGGTTGACTGAATGTTGTAATTATATGCTGCTTCTTTCTACAAGATGAACTGAGGAGAGGAACGAATTGAGTGGTGCCTGGAAAAGTAAAGGGGTTCAACAGATTCCTGTCAACATGGTGGCTCAGTGGTTAGCATTGCAGCCTCACAGCACCAGGGATCTGGGTTCGATTCCAACCTCAGGTGACTGTCTGTGTGGAGTTTGCACGTTCTCCCTGTGTCTGCGTGGGTTTCCTCCAGGTGCTCTGGTTTCCTCCCACAATCCAAAAGATGTGCAGGTTAGGTGGATTGGCCATGCTAAATTGCCCATAGTGTTCAGGGGTGTGTGGATTATAGGGGGATGGGTCTGGGTGGGATGCTCCAAGGGTCGGTGTGGACTTGTTGGGCCAAAGGGCCTGTTTCCACACTGTAGGGATTCTAATTCATAATACTAACACTTGGGGTGGCATGATGGCTCAGCGGTTAGCACTGCTGCTTCATAGTGCCAGGGACCTGGGTTCAATTCCACCATCAGCAGACTGTCTGCGTGGGTTTCCTCTGGGTGCTCCGGTTTCCTACCACAATCCAAAGATGTGCAGGCTAGGTGGATTGGCAGTGGAAAATTGCCCGTAGTGTTGAGGGATGTGTAGATTTGGTGAGTTATAGGGGATGGGATGCTCTGAGTGTCGGTGTGGACTTGTTGGGCCAAAGGGCCTGTTTCCACCCTGTAGGGATTCTATGATTCTATGAAAAGCTGATCAGTCACCATCAATCACGCTGACAGAGGTTCCCAAAAGCTGTCAATCCAAAACCAGCCAGACATGTGGAATCATGGTTATGCTGGCATGAAAAACATGACTTGAAAAACATTCTTTCACCTGTAATGGAAAGGGAGAAAAAGTTCATAAAAGGTTAATCGTGAAATTCAAGTAATGCAGTTGTGTAATTGGTGGATTTATTAAACAAATCCTCTGAAAAGAACAAATGTTCTGCATCAAAATACATTTTCTGTTCATTTTCAGCCAATTTGTGCCTCACTGATAAATAATTAGTTGCAAAAGAAAACAATGAAATTTGGATTTTTGCTAGTTCATCCAGACTGTTACTTTCCTGCACTCTGCCTGCTTTTCCCAAGCCCTCCCTTTAGTTCATGATGATTCAAACTTCACAGAAACACTGCAACACATCCAACTGCCTGTCTTTCTACACAGCCTTGCTTCTCTTCCAATCCTCATGGTTTGTACTGGCATTCTTTTCTCTCTCATCCCTCTCTCCCCACCTCCTGTCTACCAATCAATTGATCCTGGCAATCTCCATCTGCTCTAGCCTTTTCTGGTAATACTCCCATTCCACTCTGTCTATTCAAGCTCCTATCTGTAGTGTGCTTTCTGAGTTCATTCTAGCACCTGCTCCTCTCCCTTACTACTTGGATAATGCTGCCACTTCCCTTTCTCTCTATGATAATGGGCTATTTCCCACTGCTACCTCTTTCTCTTACAGAATCGCTTCTGATTCTCGCCCTTTCCTTCCTATTAACACACTCCTTTCACTGTCACCCAATCCCCCCCTTTACTGACATTCACTCTTAGCTCATTCCTTTCACTGCCATCCATTTAGCCCCTCTCTCCACTGGTCATTTCTCCAGTCTAATTTGAATCAGCTATTAATGCAATAGGCAGATCCTGCTGTACTTTCTACATACTCCTGGTGCTAAGGGTTGTCTCACAGAGCTAATTCTGTCTCTGTATATCAGTAATGAGAACACATTTTCAGAAGAGGTAGTAGGAACTGCAGATGCTGGACAATCTGAGATAACAATGTGTAGAGCTGGATGAACACAGCAGGCCAAGCAGCATTAGAGGAGCAGGAAGGCTTCC
>JAHRHZ010000264.1:6337747-6387955 GCA_024137785.1 Ginglymostoma cirratum | reverse complement strand
CTTCCTGCTCCTCTGATGCTGCTTGGCCTGCTGTGTTCATCCAGCTCTATACCTTGTTATCTCACATTTTCAGAAGAATTCCTTGCAGCAAACTTGAGAGGCGCTAATCTCTGCAGTATGCTGGGGAGAGAGCAGAGCCTGTCTGGTTCCTTATACGTACTGGATTTGAAGGTGTAGGACTAGAAGGCCAACTGCACTTAATCAACATTCTCTAGTCGACTGACCAGGCCCCAGACTGTTAATTGTAACTGTGAACTGCTATTGGCTGATTTTGTGTTGACATTGCTCTTGTGATGGTAACACAATGTGATACCTGTATAAAGGAAAAAAAAGCCTGCTTGGAGGAGTGTGGGATTTTTGTTAACCTTTTCGCATATGCTAGAAGAATCATACAATTTAAGATAAACATGTAAATCCATATCCCTGAAGAACTTTAATGAACAGATTTTCAAACTGAAAAAATTTAACGTTTATGGATTGATATTCTTTAATTATGAATTCAAATTTTCAGTAAATGTGTCAGAAAAATTAATTTTGTTTTATAGTGGAAACTTACAACTTTAATAAGGCAAATATAAAAGTTCAGTTTTATCCCTGCTGTGTTCTTGATGCACGCTTTTACTTGTTCGCTGAAGTTCCTGATTTTAATGATTTCAGGATAAAGTTATTTGTAAATGCCTTTGGGGATTGTTTAAAACCAATGCACAGAAGAAACAAAAAGTTTCTTTGTCTTTTCCTGAGCAACTTAGAATACTCCCACTGCAGAATAAGAAGTTAATGAATTGTTGATGGTGACAGTAAAGGGAAGGTTCAGGAAATCCTTATACTTACCATGGGGTCTTTGATATCCAGCTGAATGGCCAGCCACTGAATGTTAGCAATTCCAGAGTATAACAGTATCAGCTGTAATATGAAATAATATTATTAAATGAAGCTTGAATTCATGCTTTTCTGGCTGAGTGGATTGTGTATAACCAACTTAAATAAGCTGAGAACTTTAAACTTAGTGGGAACAAATTTCACTTTTATGGGATATGATCATTGCTGGTAAATTCAGCTTTTATTACTATTTGCCCGTATGAAGGTGGTGATCAGCTACCTTCTTGAACTGACACAATCCATCTGGTATAAATACATCCACAAGCTGCTACAGAGTTCAGGTTGTGTGACTCACTGACTGCAAGGGAATGGTGATGGTTTTCCAATTCAGGATGGTGTATGTTGTAGGGGAATTTCAGGTGGTGGCTTATACATTTGCTGCCCTCATCTTCCCAGGACAAGACCATGGGTTTGGAAGGTGCTGTTAAGGAAGGGTCGGTGATCTGGTTCATTGACAAAAAAGTTGGTGAGTATGGTGGATTGTACAGGGTGGTTCCAGTTTTACTCATGACAGTTTTGGCCCCAAGAAAAATCACTCTTTGTACAAGCTCCATTTACAGAACAAGAAAGAAATCTTTCTGTAAAAATTTTGGTTAAACAAAGCATATCAGGTGGAATTTAGATTTTTTGACAGATTCACCAATTGAACAGTTGTTTATATCTTTTGAAACTTGGGTTACACATCTGTGAAGATCAGTCCTGATTTGTGCTGGCTATATTTGGACATTCGACACTAGAAGATTTAACCAGGATTTACTGTTCTGTACTAGTTTTGTTCTTCTAGATTTTTTTGACAGATTCATCCCACTAAAGAAAAACAGATGAGTGCAGATTCTTTAGCTTTGATTGGTCGTTGCTCCTTTTCTTTCCCTTATTTGTGGGATGTAGACTTCACTGGGAAGTTTGGCATTCATAGTTCATCCTGAATTGATATTGCGAAGATGGTCTGAGCTGCCTCACTATATATAATTAGGTGGCTTGCCAGACTACGTCAGAGCACAGTCAAGAGTCAACCATATTGCTGTGGATCTGAAGCATCATATAGAGGTTGGACCATATAAGGGAAAGGACAGCAGATTTCCTTTTCTGAAGGATATTTGTGAACTGAATGGAACAACATTCATATTAGAGAGAATTGATGTGGTGGTAGGACTCTGTTCTTTAATTAATGGCAGCATATCATAGCATGTACTGCATAAGCAAGCAACTTTTTATTCGGGCCATTTATTAATGTAATATTCAAAAGGTTCCTTTTGATTTTAGTCAGCTATATCCTGTACAAGACAGAATTATTTTTGAAATTGAAGTATTCCAATATTTTAAGGATAAAATATTAATACAGTTTTAGAATAAGTAAGACAAATGGAAATCTACAAGCTACAACATGTTTTAGTAGTTTCATAAGTATGCTATAATTCTATTCTATCTTGATTATTTATACAGTAATCCAAGTAAGTGCCTGATGCCTATGATAGTTTAAATAAAATGTTTGCTTAAAACATGGAGAGAAAATGATGCAAAGCTTCTTGTAATATCAATCACGTACACAAAGTTTGCTGAGGAAGGTAACTGTAATACACAGCAGCACATTTGGCAAGATTACATATGATAGCTTGTTTTTAAAACAATGTAAAAATGCATCTTCTGGTACTTTAAATCATTTTACTTCTAAATAGTTAGAATCAGTTGTCATGAGTATATCTGAGAACTACATGTATAATAACTGTTCAGCAGTGCTGGGGAGTTGGGGGATTTTCCCAGGGAGGGTGAGGTTGGTCTGAGTAGCATTCAGGCAGTTTAAAACCCCTGTCAGGTGATGATCCCAACATCATCCCAGCCACTTCCAGGTTTCACCTGGGCAAGTTTGAAGGTAAGTGATGATTCAGCCCCCAGAGTGCAACTGTCAATTGACATAATAGGGAACTAAGTACTGTTTTAACTATTGATTCTAGTTTTAATGGCCAGCGCATCTGTTTCCCAACCTGTCAGATCCATATCTGAGTCACTGAGGTGAGTGAACAGTGGGAAAGTCTTCTTCAGTGAAACCAATAAGGATGGGAAACCTTTTATCAGAGCTCCAACCATGACCAGGTGAGGGGATGCTTTTCAAAGTACTTCTCTAAGATGATGCTTTCACTGCTAGACAATTGATTGCTGACTCATTGGAAAGTACTTTACCTAGTTAACACTTTTCTGAGCTTCAGCTGCACTACCCTGCTTCCAGTTTTCACCACAGCATGGGATTGACTATTGTCTCTACCTTGAACCATTGAGGAGGAGCAAGAGAAGTAAGTCCAACATTAGCAATGCTCACAGCCATCTCAGCTGCAAACCTCTGTATGGGCATAGTGGAAGGACATTGAGATCCAGCCAGGTAAAATCATCTATATATGTCCACCAGTTCATTCAGTGTATCTGAGAATCAGTGGCTAAACAGACTCAGGCTCTTGGGCTAGGTCACTGCTGACATCTGCAGTCTTTTGGAATAGGATCTCCTTCCCAGTGGGCCAGATAGACGTGCTTCATTGGAGAGGCTGTCCTCTTCCTTCGGTTCTGGAGGAAGGTCACCTAACTGAAATGCATCAGATCCCTCCAGGTCATAAGACCTCCAAGTAAACATGTAATACCTGGGAAAGCAGCTTTCCCAGGTCTTCACTCCAATACAGTGGCAACTGAACTTTTAAATGTCTCCATCCATTTGAGCTAAGGTAATCCCCGGTGGAGTTCCTTTTAAAGCGAAATCCTTCCTTTTATAGATCCAGTGTATTAGCCCACTTACTCTCCCTGAATGACCCAGGGAACCCAAAAGTGGTGTGTTAAAGTGGCACAGTTAAAGAATCTTGGCAAAATCCATTCCTTACCTTTGGGTTCTCAACCAGTAACCAGTTGTATTTTTTCTCCAAAGAGTACATTGGGAAAATTACAACCCAAATTCGGCATCAGAAGAAAGATGTTGCCTGAGCAACAGAATTAACAATTTTGAGGGTAGCACATCCAGAGGGTTATGGAAAATCAAGTGACATGGCTAGATTTTCAGAAAAGGTTCAATAAACTTGCTTATGAAAAGTTGCTCTTCAGATGGAAAACAGGGAAATTCACAATAAAAGGTAACAAGGTGTAGAGCTGGATGAACACAGCAGGCCAAGCAGCATCAGAGGAGCAGGAAAGCTGACGTTTTGGGCCTAGACCCTTCTTCAGAAATGGGGGAGGGGAAAGGGATTCTGAAATAAATAGGGAGAGAGGAGGAGGCAGATAGAAGATGGGTAAAGGAGAAGATAGGTGGAGAGGAGACAGACAGGTCAAAGAGGTGGGGTTAGAGCCAGTAAAGGTGAGTGTAGGTGGGGAGTTAGGGAGGAGATAGGTCAGTTCAGGGAGGACGGACACGTCAAGGGGGCGGGATGAGGCTAGTAGGTAGGAGATGGGGGTGGGGCTTGAGGTGGGAGGAGGGGATAGGTGGGAGGAAGGACTGGTTAGGGAGGCGGGGACAAGCTGGGCTGGTTTTGGGATGCAGTAGGGGGAGGGGAGATTTTTGAAGCTTGTGAAGTCCACGTTGATACCATTGGGCTGCAGGGTTCCCAAGCGGAATGAGTTGCTGTTCCTGCAACCTTCAGGTGGCGTCGTTGTGGCACTGCAGGAGGCCCAGGATGGACATGTCGTCTGAGGAATGGGAGGGAGAGTTGAAATGGTTTGCGACTGGGAGGTGCTGTTGTTTGTTGCGACCCGAGCATAGGATATCCGCTGTTCCAGATGTGGCCTCCTGTACATCGGGGAAACCAAGCAAAGGCTTGGGAACCGCTTTGCGGAACACCTACGCTCAGTTCGCAACAAACAACTGCACCTCCCAGACCTATCCCCTCCCTAACTCCCCACCTACACTCACCTTTACTGGCTCCAACCCCACCTCTTTGACTTGTCTGTCTCCTCTCCACCTATCTTCTCCTTTACCTGTCTTCTATCCACCTCCCCCTCTCTCCCTATTTATTTCAGAATCTCCTTCCCCTCCCCCATTTCTGAAGAAGGATCTAGGCCCGAAACGTCAGCTTTCCTGCTCCTCTGATGCTGCTTGGCCTGCTGTGTTCATCCAGCTCTACACCTTGTTACCTCAGATTCTCCAGCATCTGCAGTTCCTACTATCTCTGAAATTCACAATGAAATCTTGATGTACCTGAAGTAATGGAGTAATCATGACATGAGAACAGACTGTTCAACTCAGTCGGTTCATGTCAATGATTATCCTCCACATGAACAGTTGATGAATTCCATTTGTGTAGAAAGAAAACCAATGGCACTTGTTAAGTGACAGTAGGCGTGGAGATAAGCTAAGGAACCCAGGGGTCAACACTAGTATGTGGAAATGTCATAGACATACACGATGTGCATTTTGAAACTTCATGTGAAGCTCTCAATTTATACCTTAGAACCATTTCCACTCCTGCTCCTTTGAGAGATGAAATGCAGCAGTGAGTATGAATTTCTGTAAGTAGATTTAAGAAACAGGATTTCACATCCACTTAGCATTCACACCCTGGAGAACCAGGCATGGAGCTGGAGAAAAAGGCAATAGAGAGGGGGATAGGCAAGAAGACAGTGCCAACAGGAAAGGAAAAATGAAAAGAGCTGCCATGAAGAGGGCAGACAGATCCATCAAGAAACCTGGAGGGCGAAACTGAAAGTATGTCAGTGATTTATAAGCAGGAGAGATGAGATGTGTTAGCATAAACTAAGGTCGAAGGAAGTGAAAAGCGACAACTTGAACTAACAGTAAAAGACTGCCAATAGAAACTAAGAGCTAGAAGAAAGTGAGTGAACCACTGGAGAGGAGGTAAACAATTCACTTGAACCAGAATTGTCTAGTTATATTAAACATCAGCATAAACTGTAAAGAGAGACTTAAGTGTTTCTTGAATTGGGGGAGTGAACAAACTGAAAGTGACTCTAGTAAAAACAAATCAAGCTTGTATTGCGTGGATAGTTTGATACAAAACAAAATGCATTCTATCTATCAGTTCTGAGGAAAGGTCACTTGACTTGAAATGTTTACTCTGATTTCTCTCCACGGATGCTGCCAGACCGGCTGAGCTTTTCCAGCAATTTCTGTTTTTGTTTCTGGTTTACAGCATCTGCAGTTCTTTCAGTTTTTTGCATTCTATCTATTATGCCTCAGTTAGGTCTATTCTAGGACACTTTGACCATTTTAGGCCCCTTTGGTGAACCAGGAGAACGTTCAGAGGAAAACTACCAATTCAAACTGTTATAATTTTATTTTAATGTGCCTGACTTAGAACCTTCAGTTAACACAATCGGCTGAAAACTTCTTTTATTTCAGAAAAGATACAGTACTTTTGGAGAAGTTTGATTTGAGATCTTTAAAATAATGAAATGATCAGACACTGTTTATGCATACAGTCTATTGAGTTGATTGTTTCAAAGTTAGATGACTATCAAGTGTATGTTTGTTGTAAGTGTTGTGAAAGGAGTTGAATGCATTGTTGGTATCATAATGTAAGAAAGCTAGGTATGGTATCAAGTGATGTGTCTCTTCTATTTTTTCATGGGATATGGGTTCTGCGACTGAGATCGGTACTTGTTTTTCATTCCTGAACTGCCCAGTTACCACTCCCTTCCAATATCACTGTAGAGTCACATACTTTTCTGTGGGTCTACAGTCGCATGTAGGCCCAACCAGGTAAGTACAGAAGATTTCCTTTTTTAAAAGGACATTAGTGAACCAGATGAATTTTTTTACGATAATTGGTGATAGCTTCATAGTCACTCGTACTGAAACAATTTTATATTCCAAATTTGTTATTGACTTTAAATCCCATCAGCTGTCCCGGTGGGTTTTGAACCCTTGTCCCTAGAGCATTGTCGTTGGTATCTGGATTACTAGAGTGGGCACAGTGATTTCCAGAAACTCGTATGGAATTCAGACTGGAACAAGAATTTCCCATATTTCTTTCTCCCACATCTCATTAATCCCTTTTTGATTTTCAATACTTTCCCAAAATGGTGCTTTAAGATATGGAGGGAGTTTGACTGGGGAAAAAGTGTGACATTGCACATTATGGTGTAAGGCAGACACACTGAGCCCTGTTTCATACATTCACTTATTTTCACAACTTTTAAACAGCGCTACCATCAGGGATATTAGATATTTCCAATAGCCCACAATATTTCTGCAAGAAAAATGTGACAATCTCTGCAATTTATGCCAAACGTCTATTATGGAAGTGAATTTGAAGTTTCAGTAACTCTGTGTATTCAATATAATTAGACATCAGAGTCATGTATTCAAGAGTAGCTAAAGTAAACTTCGCTCCGTTAGAGGCAGTGACAGGAGATGTTGTCATGAGGCATGAGGAAATGGTGAAGACCATTGAACAAACATTTTGTTTCTGCCTTTAAAGTAGAAGACATAAGTTACATTCCAGGACATAAAGTGTAAACTAGGGGGTAGAAGGAGTGAGGAAGTTAAGGTAATTAATAGCAGCCAAGAAAAAGTACTGAAGAAACTTGAAGTGACTAAAATCTAACAAATCCCCAGAACCCAATACAATATACCCTTGTGCTCTGAAAGTCTCGGCTGCAGAGATAATATATACACTGGTTATGATTTTCCAGAAGTTTCAAGATTTTAGAACAACCCAAGCAGATTGGATGTTAGAAAATGTAACCAGGATGGAGAGAGAAAATTATGAACCTCAGTCAGTCGGTTTGACGTCAGTTGTTTGGAAAATGCTGGCATCTGCTATTAAGGAAGTCTAACAATGCAAAAATCATAGTATGATCAAAACAAATCATCATAGTTTTATGAAAGAAAAATTGTTTGATAGATAGTTTAGTTTTCTTTTAGGATGTAACTATTTGAGTAGAAAGAAGAGAAACAGTGTATGCAGTAAATTTGGTTTCCAAAAGGCATTTTATAACTTGCCTACATAAAAGATTCATACAGATGAAAAGGGCCTCATGGAGTTGGCAGTAATCTGATGGTATGAATTGAGGAATAGATAATAGACAAGAAACAAAATGAAGGATTAAATGGGACATTTTCAAGCTGACATGCTGTGACTAGTAAAAGCAGCATATTTTGTAAAAGATGTGAAACTTGTTCTTGTTTCTGTTCAGACAGAGTGGGCGTACTCATTCCAAGAACATGGTTAGCAAGCAGGCACAATCAACAATTGGGAAAGCAAATGGCATTATTGAGTTTTACTGCAAGAATTTTGGAGTATAAGAATAAAGAAATCTTCCTACAATAGTTCTGATTTGGTAAGACCAAGGCTCAAATACCGTGGAGATTTGGTCTCCATACTTAAGGAAGAATATAATTGCATTGGAGCCTGTGCAACCAGGTTCACTGTACTGAACCCACGGATGAGTGGGTTGTTCTATGATAAGAGGTTGAATAAATTGACCTTCTATTCTTTGGAGTTTAGTGAAATAAAAAGTCGCCTAATGGAAGTGTACACAGTTATGAAGGGACAATTAGTATAGAGATGAAAAATTTGTTCACCCAAAGGGTTGTTAATCTTTTGAAATTCTCCATGCTAGGGGTTGTAGGTTTCCAACATTGAATATACCTGAGTCTGAGAGATATATTTTTGATCTCTCAGGAAATCAAGGAATGTTAAGAATGGATGAGAAAGTACAGTTGAAACCAAGGGTCAGTTCTAATCATATTGAATAGCTGAGCAGACTCAGCAGTCTGTATTGTTGACCCTTGTTCTCATGTTCTTACTACTGTGCTGTTGTATGTTGTATGTGCTGTACAATGTTGTTGCTACATTCATGACCTCACTTTGTGCTGAAGGTGGGGATCATTTGTTTTGTATATTTTTGGGCTGTATATTTGGACTGTATTGCTACCTACAGTGTGGGTCCTACCCTGGATTGAAATTGAAGAAGGCGTTGCAGCTAGGACCAATCGTGATAATAGTAATTAATGTAGCGAGGAAGTAGAGCGTCTCTGTGATTGGGGCAAATGACAAGGTGAACTTTTGCAGTATAATGCTCTGTTTAATATGAATAAATACAAATAGCAGTCTGACGACAATTATTAACATTAAACATCTATAAATTGTGTAGTTGAAAGATGTTTAAAAGTGTGCATTTGTAAATGTAAATGTTTAACATTATATGAGTCAGCATTGCCCTTGCATCATGGTCAGAGGCAGGATTTGGATGGAACTTCCAAAGATTTTTATGTGGAGTCTGGAAATGAATAATTAAAGCAGATGAAATGCAATACAAACAAACACAATAGTCAAAATACTTGCTTATTATAAAAAGTAAACTAAGGTAAATTAAGTTGATGTCAACAAGAAGTAAAAACCTACTGCTGAAGAATAAATGTCCTGTTAATATTAAGTGAAGGCAGAGAGCAAATCACAGCCCATCGGTCTGTTAAGAGTGAACCACATTTTTTTGCGTCTGATGTCACATGTAGGCCAGATCAGACAATGGAATCCCTTCCTAAAAGACATTAGTGACCCACTTGTTTTTTAAACCATGGTTACCATTTATTCCAGATTTTTATTGAATTCAAATTTACCATATGCTGTGGTGGGATTTGAACCTATGCCCCTAGAACATTAGCCTGGGATTCTGGATTACTAATCCAGTGATATTAACCACCACATCACTGTATCACCACCTCCCCCTAACAAACACTTGGGGATGTGGATGAAAGCTAGCTGAAGGTGAGAACCAATATAAGTGAGCCAATCCAAAACATGTGACTAGCACGCCTGTGGGAAGGACGTGCTTTATGATTGTCTTCTGCAAATTACCGGGCACCAGCTATTGGCTCAGAGCTGGAGCTGCAATGTAATGTGGAGTTGTTCTGCACTGTGTGCAACTTGGGTTTTATGATCAGCACAAAGAAATTGGAGGTAATGTACCAGCTTACTCCAGGAGGGCCCTCAATCAGGCCCCAGGTTATAGTCCATGACCAGAATCCATCAGCAAAGGCTAAGTGCTCTTATCTTAGTTGCCCACTTTTGAGCTGTTGACAATGAGACAAAGGCAAGACTTCAAACATCAATCAGGAATGAAGAGAAGTAAGCTTACTTTTCAAACTGAAAGTCAATAAACAATAGTCCTGTCCCCTGTGCTCTTTGTAGGCAAGATTTGGTGCCATGTCAAGAAACTCAATCACTTTCTGTTGAGGTGCCTTGAGAAGTTTCTTAAGATTGGGTGGCAGAACAAAGTACCAGACTCTGAGGTGCTCATTCAAGCTGGCAAGTCAAGCATTCACACCATAATGAGACAGTTGCAACTGGGAAAGGCTGATCATGTAACCAGAATACCTGATATTTGCTTGTCTTCAATGTAGAGCTCGAGTCTGGGGTTTGCTTATGATTGTCAAAACTACCATGAAGATTGCAAGTTGTGAGAGAAGCTCATTGAAAATCACTGCACTTGGCACAACTAAGTTTAAAAAAAAAATGCACTATCCTTTGCAGCAAGGACATACCGGAGGTAGAGGAAGAGAAGGAGAGAAAGTCCCAAGCTCAGAAGTTGTCCTAAAACTTAAATTATCTTCTGTGTCCTGACCTATTTGCAGCAGATCTGAAAACAGCTTGGGCTCAGTAGTCACTTACGTTCCCACCTGTTATCTACTACTGCCATCCATGGGAAGGGAAAAGTATTGCTTAGATGAAAACTGAATACATGTCCACTAATAAACCACATGGAAGTCATAGCATACCTCAAATGAATTTCCTTGTCGAATTGTGCAGGGCTTTTCTTAAACTAGATGTCCCGTGTATATATAATATTTCTAAATTAACTTTTGGCTGTTTTGTTTCTTTTCACTTTGTCGATGATTTGAACAAATGTGCTAATATCAACCTTTTACATTCAGGCTATTTCATTCGTTAAATCGTTTCATTCATTGGCACAGCACAGTGGCTTAGTAGTTAGCAGTGCCAGGGATCCAGGTTCAGTTCCAGCCTCAGGTGCCTATCTGTGTGGAGTTTGCACATTCTTCCTGTGTCTGCGTGAGTTTTCTCCTACAGTCCAAAGATGTGCAGGTTAGGTGGATTGGCCATGCTAGATTGTCCCTAGCATCCAGGGATGTGTAGCCTAGCTGGGTTAGCCATATAAAATGTGGGGTGACAGGGATAGGGTCTGGGAGGGATGCTCTTCAGAGGGTCAGTGTGGATTCAATTGGTTGAATGGCCTACTTCCACACTCTATGGATTTTATGAAATGCAAAAGGTGTACTTTAACTACAGTAAGTGACATCCAAAGTCTCTTCTGTAGATTCATTCATTTTAATAACAGATTCATGTCAACCTGAATTTGATTTCCTTAACTGCGTGAAGTGGTAACTCCGCTGCACTACAAAATGTTTGTTTTAAGAATTATTCACAGAATTTGTTAGACCCTCAAATGAAAAGAGCTGCAGACATAAGTAAGCTGCGCAAGTGGTTAAATGTGTGGAATTCACAATCAGTGATGTACTAGTAAATGTAAAATATTCTCCCTGCTTCTGAGCATATCAAAGTACATTTATACTGTAAAGATTCATTGCCCTATCAAGAAAGTTGTGCAATCTAGGCCTTTATGCAATATTTAATTACAATCAAGTTGAACCACATTTCCCATAATGAATTTTAACAACTTAAAGAGCTGGAAGGTGCCAGTAACGAAAAAATACAAAATGGAAAATAAAGATATCAAAGTTCATGGAGGTTAAGATGAATCTCATTATCAGGGGAACTGTGACCAGGTTGGACTCTGTAACTGGTGCCATCTGAAATTACAGAGGTGTGGGATATGCAGCAATGGTGGTTGAATATAAGTTAAAGGATTTTAACCATACAAAAGGAAGTTGTGCAGTCTGAGAACATTATTTCATCTAGCGTTAATCAAAGCATAACAAGTTTGTTTTTGAAACATTCATAGAAATATTATCAACATAATTTTAGAGGCACGTTAGTGGTTTACGGTGGTCGTAGAATGCTTTTTTCTTTCACTTAAATATAACAAAATATATAAATAAACCTTTACATTTTGTCATTGTATCTTTTATGTTTAAATCTGAGCCAAAGGAGGGGATTTTACATGAAGTATTGCATGGTACATCAAGGACTGCTTGTCAACAATGTCCATAAACTTGCAGACTTCCACAGCTAACTTGATTATTCTTCATCCCATCTCATGTTTTGTCTGAACTCCATTCAGTTATCTAAGTTTCTCTATCTCTGGTAAATCTTTTTCTGATGACTATGCCACTTGCTACATTAGTATTTAGGTCAGCACGTATTGCTCATCCATAGTTGCCGAGAGGGCAGTTGAGAATGAACTACATTGCTTTGAATCTGGAGTCATATGTAGTCCAGACCAAGTAAGGATATCAGATTTCCTTCCCAAAGTGACCGAGGAAAGACCAGAGGTTATTGGTGTTGACGTAACTGGCTGTGCACCAAAGTTAGGCTAGCAGCTTGGAAGGGCATTTCAGAAGGGGAAAAGGTCCTGACTGTAAAACAGGCCACTGGCATCTGGACTTTCTGTTTTCTGACAGTGGTCAATTGACCCTAAGATCTGGAGGTCACTCCCAAAGAAAAGATTTCCAACTGATATAAGGTCTTTGACATGTTGTCAGGCCTCTTCAGTCTCTGATATGATAGCTGATGCCAGCTCCTGATCCTTAACAATGAGAAATTGAGATTGAAAGCCAAGATTGCCCAGTCCTATTTCATTAATATTGATACATTGGGCATGGAAGTGTTACTGAAGATTTGCTGTGTGATTTGATGTGGGATTTCTGGGCCTATTCCAAACTTAAAAGGATAGAAACCAAGCATTTTGGGCGCTTGTCACCTCTTTTCTTACCTCTGTGCCTATGAAATAAATTAGGTATTTACCTGGCAGAGATTTCAAGAATACTTACCATACTGTGTACCACCATCTCAGTTGTCAGTATATTGACAAGTTTGATTTCATATTACTGAAACAGATTATTTTCAGTTAAAGTGAGCTTCGAGGAGGCTGGCAAAAGCTTCAACTAATATGTTGTCAAATTTTTCTCATTTGTCATCTGACCACAGCTTTTTTCATTAATTGCAACAAGATGGCTGTACCCTGGATTCCCAAACAAACAATTTAGGCACTTTCCATGTAATGTACGTTGTATACAAATAGAGAAATTTAATTAAGGTGTCCTGGCATTTATTACTATACAATATGTTCTTTCAATAGTGAATATTTCCATTTGTGTGATTACTTTGACGTTTAGTTCAAAATTTAAGGTGATGCATAGGTGCCATAACAATGCTTTTGACCAGAGTTCAACAAAATCCATTTTAAGTAGTGCTTGAATAAATCAGGAACATAAAATCAGCTAAGATTCAATGAATAGATATTTTACAGATACTTGCAGCATTATGTTCTGGGCATCATTCACCAATTTCATGTTTGTGGAAGGTTGGTCTTTATGATTTATGTCCACCATTGGATTTGTTGATGATAATATGAGTCAGATGGAGTTACGTCAATCTGAGCCACGAACTACAGAATTCCAGCTGCAGCATAGAATATTTGTTTTTTATTTGTACATTCAGCTAGGTTGCTGTCAGGAAATGCCTGTCCTCCCAAGAGTGAATAATACAAAAGATGAGTAGAGAAGTGGAAAGGAGGAAACAAAACGGAGTAATCCAGATAATCAGCTAAATTGGTGACTTCTGTTTGGCAAATGGTAATTCGTAACATTTATGTTATATCCTTGCTTAAAAAAAAAAACAGGCAGTAGTACCATCAGGAACATCAGAAAATGTAATGCTTGTGGATGAATGGGTACATCTGTATTTTTAAATACACCACCCCCAGTTGCTTTTAATCATTTAAAGCTACTGCTGAGTGTTTTTTTAAGTGGTTAAAAATGTTTTTACAGTGACTGTTGCATACACTCGTCAGTTTTAGATAACTATGAAGATGTTATGATGTTAAGAAGATATACTTTTTTGGTGTGTTTTCTAAATTTTTCAGTCACTTTCCATACGATGAATGGATTTTTTTTTAAGTAAACAATACTCTGTTCGTATTTTTGTCCTTTTAGTTGACAACACAATGTATAGAAGACATAGCTCATCATACTGTATAGCTATTATGTTTACAGTTAGTCATTTGAAGAGACAGTAGGCCTTTTGTTTGTTTATATTGAAATATCAAATGTCTGAAACACCCACCCGAATACTGGCTAATCCTAAAACTAGGAATTTGTGATAGTACAAAACAGGAACATATTCAAATGATTCTGTGTATGAGTTAACTATAGTGAGCTGTTTATTAGTTTGAAAATAAATAAAACAGATTTCCACTTAAAGAGGTTGGTCACTTTTGCAGAATATCTTGTAATAAACTTGGAAAGAGAATTTTTCATCCTCTCAACCTTGCTGGAACATAGTTTTATCAAGTTAAAATCAGCACAGTGGGTGTAGTCCTGGCTTGCATCATATCTGTTTTGATAATTCAGCTTTCCATCACAGCACTTCTGAGATGGCTACATTCTTTCTTCTCAGAGGATTCCTCCGCTGCTGTATTTGACAGGGCCTTTGTCCATGTCTGCCACATTTCTTACATTTCTGTCTTATCCCCTCCGCTCCTCCTGGAGAGGATTCCTGTTGTCATCACCGAACTGCCATTATTAGCATCTATTCAGTAGATCTTTTCTGTCATTTCTGCCACCTGCAGCATGACATCCTTGCCAAACACATCTTCCCTCTCCTCTATTTTCAACATTCCACCCTTCCCTCCAATGATACCCTGGTTTACTTCTCAGACATCCACAATACTCATCTCCTCCCCACAGTAACCTTCCATGCAAACACAGGAGATGTAGCACCTGACCGTTTCCCTCCTGCCTCCCTCACTGTTCAAAGCCCCAAACACTCCTGTCATGTGAAGCAGTAACTCCCAAGTACTTTTTTTGATGTAGCTTATTCTAAAGCTTTGGCAAAGATCTGTGTAGCTTGGGTTGTGGATGAGGTTGTTGACTTGCTCGCCGAGCTGGCTTGTGGGCGTTCAGACGTTTCATCACCAGGCCAGGTGACATCATCAGTGGAGCCTCCGATGTTGTTCTACTCCAATTGGAATTTATGCTATTTGCTCTGTTATGGTGAGTAGTGTCATTTCCAGTTTTGATCTGTATGGGTTTGTACATAGGGTCCAATTCTATGTGTTTGTTGATTGCATTACAAAATACCATGCAACAACTGCCACAAATATTACGTCGGACAGACAGGAAGGAAACTAGCCATCAGAATCATGAACATCAGCTAGCAGCAAAACGGCACAACAAACTCTCCTTAATATCGGTACACTCAGACAATGAAGGCCATCAGTTTAACTGGGACAAGGTAACCATAATAGCCCAAGCCAAACATAGACACGCATAGGAATTCCTAGAGGCATGGTTCTCCACCTGTAATGCAATCAACAAGCGCATAGACTTTGACCCCATATACAAACACGTACAGATCAAAACCAGAAATGACACTACTCACCGTAAAAGACCAAACAGTATAAATTCCAACTGGAGTAGAATAACATGGCTTCATTGGAGGCTTCACTGATGATGTCACCTGGCGTGGTGACGAAACATCTGAATGAGAACAAGCCAGCTCGGCGAGCAAGTCAGCAACCTCACGTAGCTTATTCTAATTATTGCTCACAATGCAGTCTCCTCTACACTGGAGGAATAGACGTGAATTTGGTGACTGCTTTTTGGAACTCCTCCGTCCACTAGACAAACATGACTCCATATTGTTAGTGGCCCATCTTTTTAATTCTCCACCTTGCTGTTGCACTGACATTTCTGTCCTGGACTACTGCACTATTCCAATGTTGCTCAAGAAACAGCATCTTATCTTTCAACTGGGCAGTTTACAGCCTTCCAGGGTCAACACAGTTCAGTAATTTCAAACCATAATCTCAGCGTCCATTTTGTTTCATGTTCTTTGCATGTTGCAATTTTATGCTTATTTTTGCGTTTAGTCAGCAGCAGCAGTACACCTGCTCCAGGCACACCTTTTGTTTCTTTGTTTACAATTTGGTCCCATCACCATCCCTTAGCCCTGGAAGACCTGGAAGTGCTGTCTTTCTCCCTATCACAGGCCTTCCTTTATTTGTTGTCGCATCAACTCTCACTTAAATCGATTAATTTTCTAATTTTTCACTGTTTGATGATAAGACACAGATCTGAAATGTTAACCCTGTTTTGCTTTCCACAGAGGCTGCAATAGCCTAATGACTATTCACAGCATTTTATCTAATTTCGGATTTTCAGCATCCAAGTATTCTGCTTTTCAGAAATTCTATGTAACATATTTCCCAGTGCTTAAAAGTGAATTTGTTGTGTTTACATCAGTCAGCAGAATGTAGGGTTACCCGACTATCAGATTAGCATTTCATGAATGTTATCATGTAGGAGTTAATTTTTAGAGCTAACCTTTCAAATTGTAAGCGTTTGAAATGATTAGCATCACTAACCAAAGTCTGTGTTCTTTCAACAGCAGAACGCTATTCACCATGGTAACAGTGCCAGTGCTAGTCATTTTCCTTTGTTCCATCAAGCATATAGTGATGCTTGAGGCAGAATGGCGGAAAACAAGAATACCTGCTGTTTTGCCTCATGGTACCGTGACACTGGAGAAAGCTCATTTTCAGGGTAGAGCAAATCTAGAAGTAACCTCTCCATGTGAATTAGAGTGTCATAAAAGAGCACCCCTACCAACATATGAAGACCTAAAAGAATATTTGTCTTATGAAACTCTGTACTTCAATGGAAGCAGAACCCTTACAAATGTAGACATCTATAGTTTCAATGCTGTCGACTTGGTCAACAAACATCACTACAGCAATGGTCGAAGAACAAAAAGACAGGTCTTTGGCTTGGATGGTAGATTCAGCATCTTAGCAAAAAACTTTCTGTTGAGCTATCCTTTCTCAACATCAGTGAAAATCTCCACAGGCTGCACTGGGACTCTCGTAGCTGAGAAGCATGTTCTAACTGCTGCCCACTGTATTCATGATGGTAAGAACTATGTGAAGGGTGCGCAAAGGATGAAAGTTGGATTTTTTAAGCAGAAACAAAAAGCCACAAACCAAACCAACTCGCTTTTTCCAGAAAAACCTAGGCTCCATTGGATACGAGTAAAACGGACACATGTCCCAAAAGGCTGGATCAAAGGTTCAGCAAATGAAATTGGCATGGATTATGACTATGCACTATTAGAATTGAAAAGGCCTCACAAGAAACCCTTTATGAAAATAGGAGTTACTCCACCTCGGGGGAGGATGCCTGGCGGTAGGATTCACTTTTCTGGTTTTGATAATGACCGACCAGGAGATCTTGTTTATCGTTTCTGCTTGGTCAAAGATGAAACCTATGACCTCCTTTATCAGCATTGTGATGCTCAGCCAGGAGCTAGTGGTTCGGGCGTTTACATTCGAATGTGGAAAAGGCAAAGTCGTAAATGGGAGCGAAAAGTGATTGGCATATTCTCAGGGCATCAGTGGGTGGACAGGAATGGTGTGCAGCAGGATTACAATGTGGCTGTTCGGATCACTCCTCTGAAATATGCACAGATTTGTTTCTGGATCAAAGGAAATTATGTTGACTGTAGAGATGGATGAAGGTTTTCTTTGCTATTTTAAAAGCTGCACTGTGCAAGCTGGTAACCTTCATATCCAAGAGATATTCAATTCTGAAACTTATTTTACTGTGGACACATCATGTGAGTGCAACACAAAAACAGAGCTCAATTAAAAATACAGAAAAAAATGTTTTTAAAATGCCTTGTAACTTCATTCTTGTGTCATCTTGAATTTAAAAAGATGGCAATCCTTTCAATAACTTTTTTTCGCTGCATTTTTGAACACCATGTATTTAATGATGTAACCATTTCTTTTCTTCCAGCCATAAATGTTTGATTTGATTTAAATAGCCAATCTCATAAGATAGCATTAAATGCCTTTTGATGTCTTGATTTACACTGGCATCTAAATCTAAGTTGTAGCACTTAAAGTGAATTTTCAAATGAGTTTGATATTTTAAAAGGCTATTTTGTCAAAACTGAGTCACTGCATTTAATGTGGAAACAGAATTTTACCAGACAGATGTTTGTACAGCAAGTATGGAGGCTCTTCTGACCCCTTTATAAGTTTGTTCATTTTGAATATAAAGGTATGGAAGCAATCATTTAAAGATGTTTTCATTCATAGTAAGGCTGTTCACTAATGTCAAAGCCACTTACAGAATAGTAATGTATCCTTTTTATTTAGCCATGGACCATAATTCAAAGGCAAGCTATTAATGATAATTATGTAGGGATGTGACACAATGTGAAAGTCAGTAATACATTTAATACAGTATTAACACAGTAATACAGAACCTGTCCTTGACTCTAATAGAATCATTCAGCATGGGAACAGACCCTTCAATCTAACTAGTCCATGCTGACCATGTTCCAAAACTAAACTAGTTCCACTAGCCTGCATTTGGCTCATATCCCTCCAAACCTTTCCGATTCATGTACCTATCCAAATGTCTTTTAAGTGTTGTAACTGTACCTGCATCCACCATTTCCTCTGGCAGTTCATTCTACATACAAACTACTCTCTGTGCAAAAAAAAAGGTTGCCCCTCATGTCCTTTTTAAAACTTTCTCCTCTCACCTTACGAACACACCCACTAATTTTGAATTCCCCCACGCTAGGGAAAAGACCCTTGCTATTCACTTTATCTATGTCCGTTATGATTTTATTAACCTCTAAAGGTCACCCCTCAACCTCCCACGATCCAGTGAAGAAACTCCCAGCATATCCAGCCTATTTTTATAACTCAAATCATCCATTCCCAGCTGAACCTTCTCCAATTTAATAATATCCTTACTGTAGCAGTACCTTCACAAAATTGGACAGTTTAAACTTTCACATTGATGGAAGAATGAAAGCTTCATTAATACTAACAGGAACATTATGTAAAATAGCAATCAAGTTTGTCACATTTCAAGGTTGTCTTCATGTTTTATTGATTCACTTCTAGCATGTGGGAGTTCCTGATGAAGTAATGGTGGTTTGTTTGAATACCTACAGTCCATGTGGCAAAGGTGCTCAAGCAATGTTGTTAGATAATGATTTCTATGAATTTAACCCAGTGACATTTAAATAACAACAATGTGTCTAAGTCAGGCTGATTATTTGACTTGGAGGAAAATTTGGAGGTGAAGGTGTTCCTATGCCCTTTTTGTCCTTGTTCTCTAAGTAGTAAAAATCATGTGTTCAGAAAGTGTGAGTGAAGAAATCTTAATGTGTTTCTGTATCGTTTTGATCATACACCCTGAATCTGTTGGTTTTGGATGTTGTAGCTAGTACATGAGCTGCAGATGAAATGAACTGCTGTGTTGTGGATATTATTAAAATTTTGAGTGTTCTTGCAGAAGTGCTAACCAATTAAATCTTGGTAAGTACTTCTTGGCACAAGATCTTCATATTTTAGGTGTTCTCTTTCTTGAGCCTTCCTCTCCAAAATGTTGGATATTTTGAGTCGCCAATTAATTCCCCATTGGGGTTACCCTTATGGGACATGCTTCAGCTTCAATCTAAGGTAGAACTTTCCTGCTTTCCGCATAATATCTGTGGAATAATTTAGGAAGCGCTATATCATTTTATCCCTGCAACTCACATTATTAGAATGTCATGCTATCTCTTCATCCTATTAAGATATGTTTTATTTTTTATGTCATATTCCCAGGATAAGGTATGTTTACAGGTTTAAAGTTTTAAACAAAGTGAAAATCCCAGGTAATACTATATTTTTGTTTGAAATGGCTGTGATTATCAATAACTTTGTTTCTATAAATGTGCAACTCATATTCAAAGTCCATCTAGGATGCTGAAGAAAACTCCAACAGTCAGTGTTCCAATTTCACCATTTTGAAATAGCTAAACATCTAGGGAGGGCTTCTTTGTGCTGTTCTGCTATTTGTTGGCCTATTGTGGAACTATTATCATTCATTAATATTTTCAAATGATTTACTGCACTGTATTTTCTTAAGCACACTCAAATCTTACGCAGTATTTTATAACATGCACCATTGTAACATACATTTATAACAACAACTTGTATAGCATCTTTTATGTAACGAAACTTCCCAAGGCCTTTCACAGAAATGCTGTGAAACAAATTTGGCACTGAGCCACAGAAGGAAATGTTGGATCAGGAAACCAGAGCTTGGTCATAGAGGTCAATTTTAAAGTGTGTCTTAAAAGTGGAAAATCAGAGAGAGGTAAAAAATGGTAGGAAGGATATTCCAGGCCTTGGGGTATAGGCAACTGAAATCATAGCAACCAATGCTAATTTGAATGAGTCACAGCTGCTTTTCAAAACATCCATTTTGTTTTTAAATTGTATTTTAATTCATTCACATTTCTTATTCAGCCTTATCAATTTAAGGTAGCTGAAATGCTACACAAACTTCAAGGTAGAGTGGTTTTCCACTTACAGAGTCATAGAGTTCCCAGTGTCAGTGTATTAGTGGAAATGGAGAGCAAGGATCTAATCTGAATCCAAAGAGAAGCAGAATAAAAATCTTAGTGCAGGAGATCTCACTTTGCTTCAGTTTGACATTACAAGCAGTATGACTCCTAAGCCCAATAAGATTTAAAATTTCCCTGTGGTCTCTTGTGTTCTGTCATTGAGACTATTTTACATTTAAATGCTGGTACAGGAAGTCTACACGTAGACAGTTAAAGCTCTCTCCTAAATTCAATCCAGACACTATAAGCAGATTACTCACTATATTGAACAGACAGTTGTGACTTCCTGTTAAGATGAGCAGCTGTAGTATAAGTGCAGTCTTGTTGGTGAATCACAATGCACAGCAATTAGTTTTTGGACTCTGAGGTAATTTATGCAATGGAAATGTGTGTGTGTGATGTACTGGAGATTGTTCATTGAATAGGATGAGACATGTCAACTGAGGTTATTTTAATAAGCCTTGCCTTGTCCAGCAATATCCTGTCTCTGCTGCAGTGATGAGTACAAATGGATAACACAATAGTTCTTCTTCTCTCTGGGTATCACTGTAGTTTTGAGAAATCGCTGACATGGTTAAATTTGCTGATGTGGATCAGCATGTTTGAGCTGAGCAAACAGAAGTAAGAAAAGTACAACTGATCACTTAAAGTGTTCCATCTGTGATTTGACAAATTCAGGTTATGACTTGACGATCACCACTCTGTCAAAAATCTTTGCAATTATATCAGTGATGCCATTAATGACTGATCCTACCAGATATTGAATTCTATTTGCTTGCCTTAACTTGAATATGAAGCTACAATAATTTGAAATGAAGATCTTGATACTGCACCAGCTGAACTCCATAGGATTTGGAGTTAATATTACTCAAAAAGACACAAACATGTTGCTGTTGGCTATCAATGACAACAAAACAAAAAAAAAATGACCACAAAATATAACTATGCATATAATGGTTGCAACTGAAGAAGATGTGAACATGAATGTAAAATTCATTGTGAACAGTTAAAACAATTTGTTTTAATCTTGGTATTTCTTAAAGTGATGGTTTCAGTATATGCCATGTAAAATGTCTGAAACTTCAGTTTACTCAACAATATTAACATAGGGTCAATTTAGCACAGTATTGTTGTCATTTTTCTTACAGTGCCAGCTGAGTAGAAATTTCAGTGGTGAAGTATCTAGTTGCATTTATATTGATTTGTATGTAAACCTACCAGAATCAATTTTGTACAGAATGATCAATATTGTTTTATTCATATTATAAAAATTTAGTACCTTGTTAAAATGTACAGTGCTGCACTGAGAATTGTTTTTAATATCTTGTGGCTACTCTATTTTATTGGGGGCTTTGAATGCAGACAATTTATAATGCAATGTATGTCAATATATTATTCAATAAAGCAGTGAATAAGGCAGCAGATCCTTGAAATGCACTTCAAGATTTATAAATGACAACACTTCTAGCAATAAGCATATCCTGACTGATATTACTAAATATGTAGATTCCAGATTCCATTTATCAACAGAAGTTAGAAATGCCATTATGTCTGTGATGTCTCACCTTCATATTGTAGCAATAGTCTTTTATCTCCTTGCCTTCTTCAGTCTCAGTATTTTTATTCTGGAAGTAAGACCAAAAAGTAGGAACAGAAGTAGGCTATTCAGCCCATCGAATCTGCTATACCATTCAATTAGATCATGACTGATCTGGCAATCATCATTTCCATTTCTCTGCCTTTTCCAGCTTTGGTCTGACAAAAGCCTTGTATAGTTTGGGCAAAACCTCCACACTTTTATACTCCAAACCTTTTGAAATAAAGGCTAACATTTCATTTACATTCCTGATTATCTGTTGAACTTGTATGCCAGCTTTTTGTGATTCATGGACAAGGACTCCTAAGTCCCTCTGTTCCATAGCTTTCTGCTGTGTTTCTCCATTAAATAATATTCAGCTCCCCTATTCTTCCTGCCAAAGTGCATACCTTCACATTTTCCCACATTATAATATTTAATGCCTTCTTAAATGACATGATGGCCTTTGCTTCATGTAAGAATACTCTTTTCTGTGAAAACATTCCTGTAACCACAATAACATATAAATGTATTGTACAATCCTGTTACATGAGCATTTCATAGAGGGAAAACGAGAAAAATAGATGCTGAGCTAAAAGATGAACTATGAGGAACAGTAGTCAAAAAATTGATCGGGTTTTAAGAAGAATCTTGAAAAGAAGATAGTAGAAAGCAGTTCCACAAATTAGGGTCTCAACTATTTTTTTTCAATTTTAAAAGTTACGACCACCATTATTACAGCAAAAGAGTGTAAGCAATATATAAATGTCTGGGATTATTGAGTTCGTAGAATCCCTACATTGCAAATCTCACTGAACTTCAAAACAGCATCCCACTTGCACCCATCCCCACCACTCTACTCCCATTATCCCACATTCACCATGGCTAATTTGTCTAACCTGCACATCCCTGGAAAGTATGGGATAAATTAGCATGGCTGATATATCTAACCTGCACATCTTTGGACTATGGGAGGAAACCAGAGCACCTGGCAGAAACCCAGGCAGACACAGGAAGAACATGAAAACTCTGCACAGGTTGGAATCCAACTGGGGTCCCTTGCTCTATGAGGCAGCAGTGTTAATGACCAAATTCTGAAGAGGTTATGGAATTGAATGAGGTTGGAGATAGGAAGGAGTGAGGCCATGAAGGAGTTTAAATATAAAGATGAGAAATTTAAATTGGAGGGATTGGAACAGAGCCCCCTAAGTTAGCAAGAATAAGATGATGCATAGGATGTGTGAAATGGAATAGAATTTTTGAATTGTCAAAATGGGCAGCACGGTAGCTCAGTGGTCAGTACTGCTGCATCACATCAAGAGAGGCCTGAGTTCAGTTCCAGCCTTGGGTGATTGTCTGTGTGGAGTTTTCACATTTTCCCATGTCTGTGTGGGTTTCCTCCGGGTGCTCTGGTTTCCTCCTACAGTCCAAAGATGTGCAGGTTAGGTGGTTTGGCTATGGGAAATTCAAGGTTACAGGGAGAGGATGGGAGACTGGGTCTGGGTGAGATGGTCTTCAGAGGGTCAATGTGGGCTTGTTGGGCTTCCATACTGTAGGGATTTTATGATTCTAGGTCTGCAGATGACCATCATGTAGGTGAGAGTTTCAGATGGGCTGACATCTGACTGCTTCTACAGCTGATAACATAATAATGACCAAATGATGGATTTTTAAAACTATTGATCCTCTCAAATTGTTTCAAATTCTAAATTTCTTCCCTAAGAATTTCTATTTAAACTTTCTCTAATCAAGAAGATACAATTCTAGTTCCTTGCAGGTCTTTCAGCCCATTCCTGATGAATTTTAATTATATCATCTTGATAGTTACAAATCATTTGTGCAATCTGATGGGGAATGCTTTCTTCAAACACCTTTTTGATTGGAGAAGAGCAAGAATTAAACAGAATCTCACAAAACTGCAGAACCATGAGCCAAGAGTTTGTCCCTGATACTCATTTGGTGATGAGAACTGCAACATTGTCAGTCACTGCTTTTATTTTTCCTTACCTTTACAAACTAAAATCCAACTAATGCTTCACCTCCATACCCTCTGCACTGCCTACTCACTCACTTGGGACTCTTCCCCACTTCTCCTCCAACTGCACAAGCACTACAACCATGTAACCTACTCAATCCTTCCAGGTCTCTCATTACAACCTGATAAAAAGGCTACAGAAATGCAGCAATGCAGTTGGGACAATCTTGCCTCAGGCATGCAAGCTTTCTGCCTACCTACATGAACAGGTTGGTGGTTGCAAAGGAAAGTCAGGCCCAGCAGTTTCAAAGTCTGATGGATACGAGCGCCATCACTCTAGACATGAGAGCTCCGTAGCAACAGCAAGGCGATGCTGTACAGGTCATTAGTTAGGCCACTTTTGGAATATTGCATTCAATTCTGGTCTCACTGCTAAAGGAAAGATGTTGTTAAACTTGAAAAGGTACAGAAAACATTTACAAGGATGTTGCCAGAGTTGGAAGGTTTGAGCCATAGAGAGAGGCTCAATAGGCTGGGATTATTTTCCCTGGAGCATCAGTGATTGAGGGATAACCTTATAGAGGTTTATAAAATCATGAGGGGTATGGATAGCGTGAATAACCAAGGTCTTTTTTCTGAGGATAGGGGAGCCCAAAAATAGATAGCATAGGTTTAAGGTGAGAGGGGAAAGATTTAACAGGGTCCTGAGGGGCAACTTTTTCATGCAAAGGATGGTGCATATATGGAATGAGCTGCCAGAGGAAGTGGTGGAGGCTGGTACAATTACAACATTTAAAAGGCACTTGGATGGGTATATAAATAGAAAGGGTTTAGCGGAATATGGGCTAAATGCTGGCAAATGGGACTAGCTTAATTTAGGATATCTGGTCAGCATGGACAAGTTGGATCGAAGGGTTTGTTTCCATGCTGTATGGCTCTATGACTCTATGAGTTTATGATAGTGGGACGAGGAACATCGAGCTCATGGCAGCTGCCCCTTCCTCACAAGGAGCCGAGGTGGTGTTCAGCCAAAGGAGGAACAACACATCGTGCCCTCCCTGTCAACATTTCTTCTCAGGACATTCCAAAGGTGACCAGGTCTTCTACCTCCACCCTGCCTGCCACCCTCAGCCCTTGGTATTATTAACTAAAGCTAGTTCATGCCAGCTTCTTGAGTCTTCCAAGTAAATTTCATACTAGTTAAAGAAGCTGAACTTTTAGATATGTTCAGCCATGGTGTATTGATCCCAATGGGGACACTGTAAACCAAAGTAACCAAATTCACTTAATGAACATAGATGAAGAAATTACCAACAAAGTTCCAATCTTTGGACCCTTTAGCATAAGTTAGCATTACTGCAAATTAAACCAAAATTAACCAGCTGTTGAAAATATAAATTTCACTTTAAATAGCTAAAATGGTCATTAGGACAAAGATACATCTTATACAATCACGAACATTCACATCACTCCTTGCAGACATATGGCACAATGTAACTTCGCAGTTTCATAATATGTTGTTCTTCATTCATAGGGGATATGTCAGCACTCCCGTCCACAACAGCTTTGATGTTCAAGTTTCATGGGTTTGATCAACATCAGCAAAGCACACTTCTACAAATCTTCTGTCTCTCTGGAGTCATGACAATACAGGTGGTTTAGTTTCAGAATTACATTTTCAACTGATCTACCAATAACAACCCAATTCTTGGTTTGGTCTTCTGTTGGAAAACACCAAATTTTTAGAGCCTCTCAGCTATTCACAGAGTTTTCTAGATTTTTTTTGACCATTTTAAACAGCTTACATAGTACCTCAAAGAGCTTCTGTCTCGTTTTTTTGCCAAATAAACAAAAACTGACCTGAAACAATTTGTTTGTCTTCATAACAAGGGTGGGGCTTATATAACTAATGGTAGAGCCTTGGGCAGTGTTGTAGAACCGAGGGACCTAGGGATGCAAGTACATAATTGTTTGAAGTTTGCGTCACATATAGACAGGGTGGTTAAAACGGCATTTGGCATGCTTGCCTTCATTGCTCAGTCCTTTGAGTATAGGAGATGGGAAGTCATGTTGAGGTTGTACAGGGCCTTGATGAAGCCTCTTCCGGAATACTGTGTCCAGTTCTCGTCGCCCAGCTATAGGAAGGATATTATTAAGCTGGAGAGGGTTCAGAAGAGATTTATCAGAATCTTGCTGGGTATGGAATATTTGAGTTATAAGGAATGGCTGGATAGGCTGGGAGCTTTTCCACTGGGGTGAAGGAGATTGAGAGGCGACCTTACAGCAGTTTATAAAATAATGAGGGGTATAGATAAAGTAGGTGGTAGCTATCATTTCCCTAGGTTGGGGAATTTCAAGATTAGGGGGTACATTTGTAAGGTGAGAGGAGACAGATTTAAAAAAGACATGAAGAACATTTTTTTTACACAGAGGGTGGTTCACATGTGGAATGAACTTCTTGAAGAAGTGGTGGATATGAGTAAATTACAACATTTAAAAGACGTCTGAATAAGTACATGAATCAAACAGGTTTGGAGGGATTTGGGCCAGGAGCAGGCAGATGGGACTAGTTTAGTTTGGGATTATGTTCAGCATGGACTGGTTGGACTGAAGGGACTGTTTCAGTGCTGTATGACTCTATGAGAATTTACAAAGCTCCTCTTTGTTTATGCCTGCTTTCTTTTAGTTTCTGCTTCTGCACACTGATTGTATTCATTCTCCAACTCTTCCATTTTTAGGTCTCCTTTATGTCTGGCCTCTGAACACATTGCATTTCTTTCATTCCTTCCTATTGTAACTACATCCTGGTCTAGGATCATCATTGCACAAAGAACCATTATCTAAGAAAATGACAATGGATACTTCTACAAAGATTGCAAAATGTTAAAGTTCCTTGTCAAACATTTTAAAAATCAATTCCAGATTCCACCAAGCTTTTAAAAAAATTACAGGTTTTCCGACTGCATTGTTTCTGAGTGAAAATTTGTCATAATGGCCATTTCTTTATTTCAATGGTTGGACTTATAACTACCCAAAACAGACAAATTGTTTCCAAGTTCTTTATACCCAATTTCGTTTCTTATTGAAACATAAAGGTTCACTATGTTTCTAACTTTATACCAAATCCACTTGCAGCTTTCAAGTATAATTGCTTAATGATATAAACTTATGATTCCAAGGCCTGAAAATATTGTTTTCCATTTTAGTCCAGTGACCTTTTTGTTCATGAAAAAAACAGCCTGCAACTTTAAGCAGGTTACTTCAAAAAGTCTTTTGACCTTGTAAAACGTGCTCACAGGTTTTGGGAGTTTTTCTGTAAAGTTACCTCCTGCAAAATGCACTGTATATTCCATTGAAACTATTGATGCGTCTGGTTCGAAAGCTGGAATCAGTATTTCCAGTTCTTTTGTTTTTTCTGATGATAGGTCATCTGCCTGTACTTTTTTGTTTCTCCCTGTAGAAATGCTTGGTTTTACCAGTATTTTCTGTTTTTATTTCTTTAGCGATACATCATATTTGCAAATCACATATTAGGGTAACGCCAATGTCTTTGATTACAATGCGTTATTATCATAAATTAGCAGTTGTGTGATGGTGACAAGAGTGAAGTTCAAGGCTGTGGGTGAAAGGACTCATTTGAAATCTTTCCCACTTGATAACATGAACAGTCAACATTTTCTGTCAAACCTATCATTGACTAAAATCCTGCCAACATACATTTAAGACAACATATCCCATAACATAGAAACACAGAATAGGTCATTTGACCCTTTGAGCCTGCTCTACCATTCAATTTGATCATGGCTGGTAATCTAACTCAGCAACCTGTTTCCACTTCCTCCCATTTCGTTTGATCCTTTTAGTCCTAAGAACATATCTAATTTCTCCTTGAAAATATTCAAACGTTCTGTGGCCGATAATTCCACAGACTCACCACTCTCTAAGTGAAGAGATTTCTCCTCATCTCTGTCCTAAATGGCCTAACCCATCTCCTTAGGCTATGACTCCAGTTCTGGACTCCCCAGTCACTGGGAGCAACTTTCCTGCATCCACTGATCTAATCTTGTTAGAATTTTATAGATTTCCCCCTCATTCTTCTAAACTCCAGTGAACATAGTCCTAACCGATTTAATCTCTCTCACCTTCTCAGGAATCAGTCTGGTAAAGCTTCTTTGCACTCCTTCAATATCCAGAACATCCTTCTTCAGTGAAGGAGAACAAAACTGCGCACAATATTCCAGGTGTGGTCTTACTAATGCCCTGTACCATTGCAACAAGTCATCCTACTCCTGTACTCGATTTCTCTCGCTTTGAAGGTCAACGTACCATTTGCCTTCTGCACCACTTCCTTCAACTGCATGCTTACTTAGAGCTGGTGTACAAGGGTATTGAGGTCTTGTTGCACCTCCCCCTTTTCAAGTCTGTCCCCATTTAGATAATAAACTGTCTTCCTGTTTTTGCTATAAAAGTGGATAACTCACCAAAACAGCTTGATAATTCTCACTGTACTGTTATTAAAGATTGCTAGCTTAATTTGTGTTACCTGTGCTATTATTTGTTTAAGTCCATGAAACCAAAAAGCTGGGGGCAAATTGTTTAACATTATGATTCAAAATTAGTCTGGGCCCAGTGTGTGCCTGAACAACATGAATTTAAAATAAAGTAAATAGATTGGTGGCCGTCCAGAGATTTGAATCAAGCTGCAAACACCAATCTTGCCTCAACAGGCATATTCCCCAACTCAAACCAATTCAAAGCTGGCTGCCTCAATAGGAGTGACCCTAAGGTAAGTCTCAGAAGGATGTGGAGGTGACGGTGTGAGAGATGGGGAGGAAGCAATTGCATTATAGTTGGAGTTTGGGGAGTACTCACATTGATCTTTGCTTCTAATATCAAAATGTGGTTTTAAAAAACATTTTTAAATGTACCAGTCATTGACACTATGGAGCCTGCTGAAGAATTCCCATAACGCAGGTCTGACTATTTTTAATAAATGATTCTTCAACAAGCATGTAATATAGGCTGCATTAATTTAACAGTGAGATCACTGCCTTCGCAGATAGGAAATAATCCATCCTAATGCTAAATGTTAGCTGGTATAATTATGGAAAACGAGCACAATAGATGCTCATTTTTATCCCATTAGTTATTTTTCTCTTCCTTCGAGGGATTTGCACATTCACCTCTTCATTGAGGTCTGCCTGTCTGTTCTTAGAAGTAAAGCAATTCTTAAATCCTGTGTTAAGGCAACTGTGAACTAAATTTATTCACAGGATATGGATAACACAAGAAAGGCAAGCATTTATTGCCTATTGCTAATTGTTACATTACTAATGGGCTGAACTGCATTGATTTTTTGGAGAATTTTTTTCATCATGGGGCCTAGCAAGATTTCTCATTGTAAATAATTGTACCCAACTCATTAACAACGTACTCTGCCTCAATAAGGACCCTGTTCTCCAATTCTATCCTCATTTTACCACAGCATTTCTGAATCAACTTGTCATTCAGCAGATATCCACTGGAAAACAGGCATTCCTTGTGCCTGTGCCATATTTAATTGTGCACCAGGATAAGTGCTGGCATTCTGGTTTTGCCCCTCACCAACAACAAAATGGCACGACAGCCACAAAATCACACTGCTCACAGCACTAGTTAGTGTGGTTGATGCTCCCTCACGTATCTTCGCACCTTAGTCACCGTTTAACCACCATACTACGGAGTTTATCTGTCTTTAGCTACATCATATCTGAGCACCCTCTCTAAATCACTAACACTCTGTCCCCAGTCCTGCTGGACACCCACATCTTGTCAGTGTCCAGCATGAGAACATTATATACAGACAAGCAATCAGACTGTTCCAAACATGAGGTTTTACTCACAAATAGCCAAAGGGAACAGAAACAAAATTAGTACAGGCAGCAGTTTGCCCCCACAATGCAAGCCAAGTGTTGGCATCATGACAAATGATTATTCTACAGTCCATGTTGGTCTTCTGCACCAGTTTGCATCTACTTGAACCAGGTATCAATCAGGTCCAATCTCCCTTGTAATAAAATAAAATAATTACAGATCCTGGAAATCTGAAATAGAAACAGAAAGTGCTGGAGAAACTGCAGATCTCCATCTGTGGAGAGAAAACATGATAGCAAGGAACAAGAGTAGGCCACTCAGCCCTTTAAACCCACCTGTCATTCAATAAGATCATGGGTGATCTGATTTTAAACTCAAATCTTGCTCATCCCTGATGCTCTTTCATCCCTTTGGTAATCAAGAATCTATCTTCCTCTGCCTTTAAAGAAGGAAATTCCAAAGATCACAACCATCTGAGAAAATAAAAACCTCATCTCTGTCTTAATTGGGTGACCCCTTATTTTTAAACTATAATCCCTAGTTCTAGATTCTCCTATAGAAGGAAACATCCCTTCCACATTCACCTGGTCATGTCCCTTCAGGATCCTATATGTTTCAATGAGCTTATGTCTGACTTTTTTAAACTCCAGAGGATATAGGCATAGCATGTCTATCCTGTCCTCATAAGACAATCGCTTCATTCAAGATTTTAGTAAACCTTCTCTGAAATGCTTCCGATACATTACATAAAATCACACTGCTCACAGCACTAGTTAGTGTGGTTGATGCTCCCTCACATATCTTCTCACCTTAGTCACCGTTTAACCACCATACCACGCAGTTTATCTGTTATTAGAGTGACCAGTACTGTACGCAGCAGTCCAGATGCGGTCTCACTGATGTCCTACATCACTGAACTATAACCTCCCTACTCTTGCATTCAATTACCCTTGCAATAAAACATAACATTTGACTGGCTTTCCTGATTACTTACTGTACCTGAATACTAATCTTCTGTGATTAATTCACGATGACACTAGATCTCTCTGCATCTCAGAGCTCTGCAAACTCTCACCATTTACATAATATGGACAATAGAGGATATTCTATTCTGTTCTATGTGCTTCTTTGTTATTCTTCCACCAAAATGGACAATTTCATACTTTCCTACATCACTGTTCATTTTCCAGATCTTTGCCCACTCACTTAACCCATCTATCTTCTTTTGTAGGCTCTTAAGTCCTCTTCACAATTCACTTTCCTACCTATCTTTGTGTCATAGCAAATTTAGCTATCATACCTTCAACCCCTTCACCCAAACCATTTATATAAATTGTAAACAGTTCAGGGCCAATACTGAACCCTGTGACACACCACACATGACATCCTGCCAACTGAAAAAGACCCATTTCTTCTTAATCTCTGCTTAATGTTAGCTGGCCAACTTTCTATCCGTGCCAATATGTTTACCAAATACAATGATCTTTTATTTTGCACAATAGCCTTTGATGTGGCACCTTATTAGATGCCTTCTAGAAATCTATTTAGAATACATCCACTGGTTACCCTTTATCTGGAACAAGTTACTTCTGCAAAGACTCCAATAAATTAGTTAAACAAGGTTTCTCTTTAACAAAAGCATGTAAGCTGTGTTTGATTACCTTGAACTTATCCAAGTGCCCTGTGTAATATCTTTAATAATAGCATCTAATGTTTTCCCTATGTTAAGCTAACTGGCCTGTAATTTACTGCTCTCTGCCTCCCTCCCATTTTGAATAAACAAGTTACATTAGCTATTTTCCAATTTAAAGTAACCTTCCCCAAATCTAATGAGGTTGGAAAATTAAAGCCAATGCATCAATTATCTCACTAAATATTGCTTTTAAGACCTTAAGGTGAAATTCCTCAGAACCTGGGGATTTGTCAACTCTCAGTTCTAACAATTTACTCTGTACTACTTCCCTGTTGCTAATAATTTTCTTGAGTTATTCCGTCCCTTTCAATTCCTGACTTACAGCTATTTCCGGAACGTTGTTTGTATCCTCTTTAGTAAAGACTTACATAAACTATCTGTCCAATTTGTCTGTCATCTTATTACTCTTCATAACTAATTCCCCAGTCCCATTTTCTATAAAGCTTGCATTGTTAACATATTTCTTTTCTAAAAATCTGAAGAAACTTTTGCTCTCAACTTTCATTTTTTCAGTTAACTTTCCCTTATACTATAATTTTCCCTCCTTGTTATCCTTTTAGTAATTCTTTGATGATTTTTATAGTTTGCCCAATGTTCTGACCTGCTGCGTATCTTTGCACATCTATATGTCTTTACTTTGAGTTTGATACTACCTTTGACTTTTTAAGTAAAGCACAAATGGTGGGTCTGTCCTTTAGAATTTTTCTTATTTGTTGGAATGTGTCTATTCTACTCTTTTTGGAATATCTCCTTAAATGTTTGCCACAGCATCTCTACTGACCTATCCCTTAATCTAAAGTTACAGTTTGCTTTCACTAGGCCTGCTTTTATGCCCTCATAATTGCCCTTGTTTAAATTCAAAATGGTAGTTTTGAACCCATACTTCTCTCCCTTAAACAGGATGTAAACTTTAAACATAATTATGGTTTCTGCTACCCTGAAGTACTTTCACTATGAAGACAGTAATTAATCCTATCTGAGATAGCAAGAACTGCCGATGCTGGAGTCAAAGACAACACATTGTGGAACTGGAGGTACACACAGGCCAGGCAGCATCAGGGGAACAGGGAAGTTGACGTTTTGGGTCGGGAACCTTCTTAAGATTTTCAGATCTTCCCCCAGCTCCACATTGTGTTGTCTCAATTAATCCTATCTGTTTAGTTGTATGTAGTCTAGTATAGCCTGCTCTCTGATTGGTGCCATAACATGCCAATCTAAGAAATTGTTCTGAAAACATTCAAAGAATTCCTCCTCAAGACTATTTTTTTCCCATTTGATATTTCCAGTCTATGTGTAGGTTTAAATCCCCCATATTAAACACTGTATACTTTTGGCAAGCTCCCATTATTTCTTCCTCGATACTCTGTCCTATCATATGGTTATTGGTAGGAAGCCTGTGCGAAACTCCCACAAGTGACATCTTGCCTTTGTCATTCTTGTTCTCTACCCAAAGAAACAGAGTCAATGTTTTGAGACCAGTATGACTCTTCTTTGGAATTTGATGGCTATCTGGCTTGTAGCACCTGATACTGGCAGAACTCTGTTATGCACAGGGAGAACTTCCTCTTCCAAAATGTTCCTGCCCTCACCCTTGGAGATTGTCCCTGCTCCTCCAGTTTTTCACCAATCATCATGTCACCTCATTGTCTGCTCCAACTGTGCACAGCACATCTGGATAATGTGGCACACTGAGTCTGAACTATACTGGAGCACACTTCTAGACCAGTCCAATGGAACAACTTCATCAACAGCCCAATATTCTGCTCCATCCTGGCTCTGGTCACAGAATGTGCACCAACTTGGTGAAGGTGCTTTACTGACTGAGTGACACCCACATGACATCAAAAAGAGAGCGTCTTCTTTACTCTGAGCCCCTTTCCCATCACAAATCCACATGAACCATTTATTGCCCATTTATTAACCATTACAGTAAATAGAATAGATTGTCAAACTTACATGACATATGATGCACCAATGCTTCCCTACTTTCCACAGCAGCTCTGGAAGGTTCACAAATGATGGACACTTCTGGCCAGGCTTTGCCTCTTTTTAAGTCATTGTCTCTAAATTCTAAGATGATAATGTTAGATTTGCAAGCACCTTGGCTTGGTGCAATCCAGCTTTGACCAATTTTTGAAGCTTAAGTGTATTTACTCAGCATGGATTGCAAATGGATGATGAAATGATTACAAATTAAATGTAGCTGAAGTTAGCAAATGTCTCCCTCATGTATTTATTCCATTAAGGGTTAGATTTCGCAGGCGTGGATTCTGCACTTTCATTCATCAGACACTGACTTCACTCAACAACAAAAAAAAAACAAACAAACTACCAACGCTGGAAATCAGAAACAAAAACGAAAGCAGAAATTGCTGGAAAAACTCAGGGGTCTTGCGGCATATGTGGCGAGATATCAGAATTAATGTTTCGAGTCCAGTTTAACTCCTTTAGAATGGACTTCGCTCAGGCTGTCCCAGCCATTTCCTGGCAGTACTTTGTAGCAAGAGAACAGAAAGAAATAGCAGGGTTTACAGCTTGCAGTGGACACTGTTAACACCTGGCCTTAAGTGCTCACCAGGTACCTCCATGTACCCTTTTATCTTCATCTATATTGACAGCCCATTTCCAACAATTCCACAACATTGAACTTCAGTTCCAAGTATCCTCCCTGCCCCCTGAAACCTGACATTACACCTTAGTGATACACACTATGCTCCTCTAGGCTTCTCCTGTGGAAACCATGGTGGTGGGCACGGCCAGTAACACCATTCCCATAGTCTACCATACCACAATACCTTTTGATTCTTTCCACCTACCCCCCAACACATCATGAATCTAATGCCACCCCCAGCACCCTCTTTGTCTCTACCTCTGCAGGTGCCTCTGCTTTTCCCCTCCAGTCTTGACTGCCTCACCTCAGTGAATTTTGGCAGTGAATTTTACCCAATTTCCCCAAGTTGTCCCGACGGGGACAATCAATACACAGACCCTTAGGGCATTATTCAACCCTGACCCCTAATACATAACTGACCAGACCTCTGACTATCCCTGACTACTGTCAATGTAGCTCCCGATTGTCAATGCACGAATGATTCCCTTTCTCATTTGTGACAAACATATAGGATGGACCATTGACCTCTCCCCAGTCAGACAGCTGCCTGACATTCTCAGCCTGAGCAGACAACTGACTGTTGTCAAGCCCTTGAAATGCATGCCGGTGATGACCGTGACAGGCCATCTGACCACAACCCCCTGACTGACAACTGCCCCCTCCTAACTGGACTGACAGCAAAACCCACCTACTTTCTGACATGGCGATTTTGTTGAATAAATGTGCAGGAGTTTCCCATGGAGATGGCATTGCTGTTGTTGTTAGATTGATGTTTTAATGTATCTATATCACAAAATGCACCACCCCTGCCTTGGAACAGATCCCAACAGATGACCAAACAAGCAGCCTGTTTGTGTGGCTGTGATGAAAAAACACACTGAACACTGACAGCACCAGCATACAGCAGCTTTGATAGGCTTTTGGTCTAGCATATGCACCAATGCGCTAACAGGCATGACAAGGCAAAGGAAGGCATGGATGCTGCGAGCATGCAGGGAGCCACTAAATGATAGGGAGCTAAGAGCAAATGAGCAGCCTTGAGATGCAGCCCAGTCCAGACTATGATCTGGGGTCCTGTCCCTTTGCACAGTGTCCTTGCCAATTGCCAATGCCACCTCCACACACACCACACTAACCCCGTCCCCCACCCCACCCCCCACCATGTGAGTCTATGCTAAGTGACATGCAAGTATATCAGTGGGTCTGGGTGGGATGCTGTTTGGAGGGTCGGTATGGACTCAAATGGCCAATAGGCCTGCTTCCACACTGTAGGGATTTCATGATTCTATGATTATATTGGAGAAGTACTGTGGAGGTCATGAGGAGTTGGCAATTGGAACATGCCAATGTCTGTGGATGAGAGATGCATAGATATGGTACTAACGGGTTATGCCCCGAGATGCTGTTTGGTGTAGAGCAACATGTAGGTCCTTCTGAGGAAGCAGTGAGCTGAGTCTGTCAACTCTGTTTTCCATGTCGAGTTTTCTCAAGGCCTTGTTTGTTTGGCAAGTTTGGTAAGGCAGAAAGCTGAATATTATTGAGGTCAATTGGACTGTCAGAAAGGTATTTAATGAAGAATTATTCTCCTTAATTGGCAACACGCCTTTGCCTAGTGAGAAACTCATCACACTGTCTGTGAAAAACATAAAAGATGGAGTGAAATGCTCTTGACATCGAGGTGAGCAATGCCAGACTTTTCAACCAATTCTGTCACAGGTCTCACTAAACTCATTTCAATCAGACACTGACAAGGTTATGTCCTATGGGCCTGATCTCGGAGTACAACAGAACCTTGATTACATGAGCCGATGGCCCACAGTGGCAGATGGAGTTTAATCTAGATAAATCTGAGGTGCTACGTTTTGGGAGGACATATTAGGGGAGGACTTATACACTTAATGATAAGGTCCTGGGGAGTATTTCTGAACAGAACCTTGGCGGTTCATAGTTTCTTGAAAGTGGAGTCGCAGGTATACAGGGTAGTGAAGAAGTCGTTTGGTACACTTGCCTTTATTGGTCAGTGCATTGAGTGTAGGAGTTGGGAGGTCATGTTACGGCTGAACAGGACATTGGTTAGGCCACTTCTGGAATACTGTGTTCAATTCTGGCTATTGGAAAGATGTTGTGAAACTTGAAAATGTTCAGAAAAGATTTACAAGGATATTTCCAGTGTTGGAGGGTTTGAGCTATAGGGTGAGGCTGAATGGGCTGGGGCTATTTTCCCTGGAGCGATGAAGGCTGATGAGTGGACTTACTGGAAGTTATAAAATCATGAGGGACATGGATAGGGTGAATAGTCAAGGTCTTTTCCCAAGGATAGGGGAGTCCAAAACTAGAGGGCATAGGTTTAAGGTGAGAGGGGAAAGATTTAAAGGGGACCTAAGGGGCAACTTTTTCACACAAAGTGTGGTGCATGTATGGAATGAACTGCCAGAGGAAGTGGTGGAGGCGGGTACAATTACAGCATTTAAAAGGTATCTGGATGGGTCTATGAATTAGAAAGGTTTAGAGGGATGTGGACCAAATGCTAGAATAATTTAGGATATCTGGTTGGCATGAGTGAGTTGGACCAATGGGTCTGTTTCCACGCTGTACATCTCTAGGAATCTATGGTTCTATGATTCAGTTAAGTTCTGGACAACCTTGACCTTTTTGATGTTGAGGGAATTGATTATGCTAATGGACTGCATGTCAAGCAGAAATGGTTAGACTCTCAGCATTGCCTGCCATTTATGTGGCATTAGTGTTACTTGTCACATACCAGTTCAAACTTAAATGCTGCCCAGGTCTAGCTGTATGCAGACACATGCCTTTCTGAGGAGTGGTGAGTAGCTCCGAACGTTGCACATTCATCAATTAATATCCTTATTCTGATGGTGAGAAAATAACGATGGTAGAGCCTAGAACACTCCCCCGATCAAACTCCTGCAGTGAAATCCTGGGATCAAGATGATTGGCCTCTGATAACACCAAACATGATCCTTTTTGTATGAATGACTCTAACCGGTGGAACATTTCTTTTTACCTGAGTCACATGGGCATCCCATGGACCAATGCCTTGATGCCACATTTGGTCAAATTCCATCTTGATGTCAAAGCATTCCCTCTCACCTAAACTCTGGCATTCCACATTCTTGTCTATTAATGAACCAAGGCAGTACATGGTCTGAAGCAGAGAGATTCTGGCAGATTCCAAGCTGAGCATCAGTGAATAGGTTATTAGTATGTAAGTGCCACTAAATATACTGGTGAAACCTCCTCTCCATCAAGTTGCTGATGATTGAGAGTTAGGTAATAGAATGGACATTTGCAAAATTGCATTTGTCCTGCTTTTTGTGGGCAGGACATGCATGGCCAATTTTCCACGTGGTTGGATAGATGTTAGTATTGTAGCTGTACTGGAAAAACTTGGCAAGATGGATAGCTGGTTCTGGATTATAACTCTTCAGTACTACTTTTGGGATGTTGTTGTGATACATGTAACCTTTGCTGTATGTGTCTAGTGTGCCATTGCTTGATATTATGTGGAGTGAATCAAACTGACTGAAGACTAGCTTTAGTGTTGATTGGAGTGAGAGGAGACAAAATGAATAATTCACTCAACACTTTGAGCTAAAGATGTTTGTAAATGTTTCACTCTAAATGATTGAGGCTGGGAGTATTCTTAGATCTTCCTCCTCCTTAGTTGTTTAATTGTTCACCATCATTCAAACTCGGCTATGACAGGTCTGCTTTGATTTAATTCATTGTAGGATCATTTAATTTGACACATAGCTTGCTGTTTCCACTGTTTAACTTGCACATGGTCCTGTGCTATAGCTTTGCCAGGTTGGTATCTTGTTTTTTGATATGCCTGGCACTGCTCCTGATAAAACCCTCTGTACATCTCATTGATCAAAAGGCTACCAGGTTATGAAGTTGCAGAGTGTTGTAAAATACAATCTAGTGACCACATGTACCCCATGGAGAGTCTTGGACACCCACAATAGAGCTTCTACATTGTTTCTGAAGAGAACCATACAACTTAGAAAAGATGCAGCATAGATAGAGGCCATTCAGCTGCTGTATCAGTGTGGCTGAATAAACCAGCCACCCAATCTAATCTAACCTTTCAGCACCAGATCCATAGCCTTGCAGGTTACAAGTCCAGCCCTTCACGTCCAGATCCAGGTTCCTTTTAAATGAGATGAGAGTCTCTGCTTCAACCACAAACATGGCAACATATTCCAGACACTCACCACCCACTTTGTGAAGAGGTTATTCCTCATATCCTATCTAATCCATTCATCAATAATGTTGAATCTGTGTACCCTAGCAATTAACTCTCTGTTAGCGAAAACGGGTTTTTCCTGTCCACCCTGTCCAAGTCCCTTATTTATTTTGTATAATGTAATTACATCACCTCTCAGTGCCCTCTGTCAAGATGACAACAGCTCTACCCTGACAAATCTTTTGTCGTAACTGCAATTTTCAAGCCTTGGCAAAATTCATGTAAATCTTTGTATTCTTTCTTGACCAATTATGTTCTTCCTCTAATGTGATGATAATAAATGCATACAGAACTTCAGCTTTGGCCTAACCAATGTCTTATATAGTTCCAGTATTATATCCCTGTTCTTGTATTCAATATTTTACACAGTAAATGGAAAGCATCCTATATGATTTGTTTAACACCTAACAACCTGTCCTACCATCTTCATGGACCTGTAGATGTGCATTACAAGGTATCTCCCTTCCTCTATCCTTCTTAATATCCTCCTTTTTAGAGTGAATTCCCTTGTTCTGTTTACCCTCTCCAAATGCATAACCTTGCATTTCTTTGAATTGAATTCAATTTGCTACTTTTCCGTCCACTCAAACAAATCATTGAATCTATCCCACTGTTGTTTTTCTATCTCAAATACTGCATGCTATAACAGACCATTGAATAAAAGTTTCCCTGTGTGAATATAGAACTCCCACATTGTGTTGGAGCCACAATGCATCCATGTCAATCGGCTGACTTTACAGATTGTGCACAGCAGTACTGTTACTCATTGAGCAGGCAGACACTGGGACTGGTGGCTGGCCAGATGAATGTGAGGTTTCCTTGTTTCTGGAATACCAGAACCACAAAACACAACTTATGAATTTTCAAGATTTCATTGTGAATATTTTCCAAACCTTGTGCTGACAGCATCATCTAGTGGCAGACCTTGGTAACTACTAAAGCCCACAATCGAGCACGATAAAGACGGGAAACAAGGTCAAATTAACCTGTCTTTATAATTCTAATATAAACTATTGCTCATGTTTTCCAGTGATCATTCTCATGCTGTTTTTTATTTTTGTTTAAGAAGTGAAAAGAGGAAGGAGCAGTGGTTTTCTTCCGTCCCCCTGGATTTAAGTTCCTATTTAGGACTTGATGATCACAGAAAGTGTGTTCATAAGCCAGTCTGATTATCAGTCTTAAATTCTTCCAACCTATCTGATGGCAGGCAATTAAAGCAGGACAGTTTCCTGGTCAGCCATGCTGTCAAATGCAACCACAAACCACTGCAGTACTTTGTGAAGCATAATCTAGTACCAAGCCAATGGAAGTCTGCTGTCACCAATGCCCTCTTTGAGCATGTTACCTGAAGGAGGAAATAGAAAGAATGGGACTTGAGTGGGGTTAATTTTAGCTTTTAGCACTCCTGATATTAGATCAGCTGTCTATTGTAAATTTTTCACTATCATCCTTTCATTTAATTTCTGCTTCTCTTGCAAGATAGTCAGGCCTGCACATAAGGCCTTTCTCTGATCTCAGTCATAGCAGAGTTAGTCTGAACAAAGAGTTGCATACTGAGATTTACAATAGCAATTCCTTTCCTGAATTTGCTTAGATTACTGCCGCGTCAAAAGCTTTCTGATGAGTTGAGACCTTACACACTCATGCCCCAGTTCCACCTTGTCCTGACATCACCATTTGAAAGTCTCTAATTGGCATGGGATCCTATCACAAGTTAATGGTAGTGTCCCTACCTCTGAGCCATGAGACCTGGGTTCATGTCCCACCTGCTCCAAAAGTGTGTAATAACATCTCTGAACAAGTTGATTAGAAAATACATACAGTTAATTTACAATCATACTTCTGAGAATATTAACTAGCTAAGGAGCAGAATTGAATACTAAATAGGGTGGGAATAGTCAGTGGATTTGTTATCCAACTCTATTTTCCCAAAACCAGCTCAAATTAGTAACACTTCTATTTTCCTTTAAAGGCACTCTTTTCTCTTGGGATTCCTGCGGTCAGAAATAAAACAGCTTTTGCAAAAGACATGCAGAGATTCCTCTTCCATACTTCTGAACCCTGGTTTCCTATATAACCAGACATCTTTTCATTTCTTAACCACTGGGGAAATTGGCATTTCTTCTCTACACAAAACCAGATAATCAATTGATTATGTGGTCTGTAGAAAATAACATGGAGTAGAATCCATTGCTCCCAATATACTGCTCCTGAACAACAAGTGGAAATTCTAGGCCTTCTTTTTCATTTTAAGTTTGCAGTATAGCTGGAATAATACATGTGGAACATGCGTGAAGATAAACCCAGCAACTACAAAACCAACCGATTAAATCTTGAAGTGGGGAAGCTTCAGGAGATGACAATATAGGAAGGTCAAAATTGAGACAAGAAAAGCGCTAACACTATGAGTGCTGAAAAGAGGTATTATTGATTTGTTGTTGGGGAAACCACCGAATTAACTGATGTCACAAATACCTTCATTGCTTCAGAAAATGTGGGCGCTTAAAACTGTAAATCAGCTGCCATTGCTGATAAATCCAGTTCCCAATCTTAATATTAGACTGCTAGGTATCATTGTCTTCTTTCCAAGCTAAGTACAGTGACTTGAAAATCATTTCTAATTTCCAAACCATTCTGGCGGTTGCCACACAAAGTACTCTCTGGAAGAAACGGTACTTAGTATGTGGAGAACAGGTGCAGCAGGGCAGGCTGTAGGAAGAAGATAAGAGGGAACATGGATCATTGGAAGCACCACAGTTGACCCAAATTAACCTGCTACTGATACTAAAAGTTGAACCAAATGTTGCCCATCCGTTATCCTTGATTTTACTGCAAAAGAATATGATTTGTATTTATTAACCCAACTGTTTTTGCTAAATAACTAAATTATTTAATAACTATGATTGCTACAATGATAATTTGCTTAGTATATCATGTGTTCACTTTTTAAAGGAATGCAAGTTGAGGATTCCTGAGAGGCTTTCTGAAGAGCTACTTGCAGTCCTAACGTGTTTCAGAATTAGATTAGTTATTTTCTGTGTGTCAGCAATTGCCCACCTTATTCTTGTTGCAAGTATCCTGTTTCATTTGGCACTTGCCCACTGCCTGATACTAACAGGTATTGGAGAAACGGCCACCTATCCTTGTTTTAAGGAGGCGCTGTGTTGCTGGAAGCAGAGACTTAATTTGTCTAATATCTGTGGCTGATAGAGTTTCAGATCTCCAAATTTCTCCCTAATGCCTGGTCTGATTGTATTTCCAACCATCTATGCAGTACACTTTCTGTCTTGTACAATGGTCTCCACACATCAACATGATAGTAGAAGCACCTCAGAGACGTTTCATACAGGTCTACAGATATTATTATCTGTAGACCTACAATTTTGCAATTGTAGGTTGCAAAATAAACGAGTATTGCTTCTCAACATTGCGAATATCAGTGGTACAATCCTTAAAACTGCCAGCCTTTATGATCATATATTCCTAATGCCCACTCTGTTTGTGCCAGTGTACTGATTGAACTACCTAGGAACAATGGAGGGCTAGTTACCTCTTGATCCCACTCTGCCATTCAATGAAATCATGGCTGATCTGTAATCTAATCTGTAATCTTCTCCCCATACCCTTTAATATCTTTGATCATCAGCTATGTATCAATCTCAGACTTACAATTAACAATTGATTGAACATCCATTACATTTGTGAAAGAAAGTTCTAAATTTCTACCACCCTGTGTAAAAGGTCTTTCTTAATTTCCTTGCAAAAATGTCTGGTTCTAATTTACAGACTATGCCCCACTAATTCTGCATTTTCCAACTAGCAGAAATAGTTTATCCTAGCTATTGAGATGTTCTCCTTAATATACCAAGAAAGTTTGATAAAATCACACTTTAACCTTCTAAATTACAGAGAATGCAGCTCTAGTTCATGAAATCTTTCCTCATATATTTAACCCTTGGACTTCAGGTATAGTTCGGTAAGTCCACCAAGTCCAAATGTCACGTTGCTTGAAACTGCTCACAATGTTCTGGGTGGTCTAACCAGGATTTTGCTATAGCATTATTTTCATCCCCTTGTAGTCTAATTTCCTGTGTATTAAGGCCAGCATTCAACTTTTCTTTGTCACCCGCCACTCAGAAAATTTCCTCGCCAAGTTCAATTCCAAGACCTTCAATTTCAGCGAACAGTCTCTGAAATTACCAATTCATCCTACTTCCCTGCTTTTTCCCATAGCTCATTTGAAGTATTAATCAGCTGTCTTTTGTAGGTCACTATTAAATTGTTTCTACCATCCTTTCAGACAGTGCATGTCAGATCTTAACAGCTCGCAGCAAAATATATTTTCATATTTCCTTTGGCTTTCCCCAGGAAAAAGGGAAAATCCATCAGTTAAGTGTGAACTCTGAGGTTAGAACTATATTACATCATAGGACTTGTGAATATGCTCTTTACCTGCATGTTGGCATCTAACTCTACACTTGTACTCATTCTTCACTTGCGATTTTGTAATTTGGGTGGAAGATATCTGATACATTTTCTTTGTTGTTGTCATGAGACCAGAACTGGATTCCATTTTCATGATAGTCCCACGTGTTTGTTATTTGGGGGAAGTCTGAACCTCACAGAGGGCTGGAATGAATCATTAGGAGGACTGGTAGCGCGAATTGAATCATTCTGTACTGCCAGGAGTATCATTATTTCTCCCACAAAAACAAAGAATGAAAATGGCTTAGGACATTTTCTAGGCAGCTTCCAAAACTGTCTTAACAAGGTGTAGAGCTGGATGAACACAGCAGGCCAAGCAGCATCAGAGGAGCAGGAAAGATGACGTTTCGGGCCTAGACCGTTCTTCAGAAAAACATTCTGTGTTCATCCAGCTCTACACCTTGTTATCTCAGATTCTCCAGCACCTGCAGTTCCTACTATCTCCAAACTGTCTTAGTTGTTTAGACTTCTCAAACCTCGTACAAATGCATGGAGCATGTCCAACAGTCCTATTTTTTATACAAAATCATAATTGGCGTCATATGCATATCATAAGACTGAGATTTACATTTTTAAAATAGCTTTCTAAACGTGCGTATGCTTCAACTGGCAATATAAAGGACCTGACTAAGATGGTAGCAAGTGGAGGGTCAGCAAAAACTGAATGATAAGTAACTCAGCACCATTTTGATGATTGGCATGCTGTTAAACCTGACTAGCATAAGGACAATGCAGAGTACTGAAGTGTGGATTATCGTCCTACTGTATAGCTTCCTCCTTTAAGATCTGTGGCTTTCCTGTAAAATTAAGGATTATGCAAGGATCGACATATTGGCACTGCTACTTACATTCTGTTGAACTGTTCTATTCACTATTATGATTAAAGAGAAAATTATTTTGCACAATAAATGTGTATGTCTATGCACCAAAACCAGGATGTTTTCATTTCAAAATTCAGTGTAGTCCACATATAATACGGAATTCCAAATTATAATGACCATGATGCAGTCTTTGTTCTGAGAGACAAGGTTATTTGTCACATTCCATTACCAATCATAGTTACATTTGTTGAAAGACACCTTTTCCTGCAAAGAAAGGAAAAAATTTTCATTGCATGAGATATAATTTAAGGAGATGGAAAGTGTGAATGGTGCACATTTATCATAAGACCTGGTAGAATGTAGTGAAAAATCTTATGCAACAACAAAGAAAAAGTCAAGTCAATGATTTTGTTTAGCCAGTTCAATCTGTGAATAAAGGTAATTTCTCATCAGCTGTTAGAAAACACATCACTGCCTTTTGTAGCCTTTTGCCTTTTGTAGCCTTTTGTTATATTTCTTCAATGACACCAATAAGATTATTCTTTTGTGCAGTACTTGCGTAGGTTTCTGAATAATTTGGAGTAAAAAGTATTCTTCAGGCAAAATCATTCAAATTCTCTAAACTCTTTGGAAGGCAATTTCTATGAACACAGATAATTTATATCTTTGTACTTCACTTCTTCTTGAACACTGCAAACCTCTGCAGATTACTCGGGCACTCAAAGCCCTGTCAGGGACCTAATGCCTGCACAGCACAAGACAGGAAGTGTTGGTGGTGTCCATGGTGGTAGCCACTAATAACTTCATTCAAATACACCAAGTCCAAAGCAAAGCAAGCAGGTTTGTCAGATGCACAGGGGAAACTGAATGAAAACTTGGAGGTTTCCACCAACAATAAATGTACTGTGCTATTTCCCACATGTGTGTGTTTGGCTACCTCTGTATGCAGATTGATGGTTGCTGTGGAAACTAATGTCCAGCTCTTAATACTGCTGGATAAGTTCACAGACTTGCACTATCGCTTTAGATATTGGTGCTCAACAGCAACGACAGACAACAGGGGGAACAGGCGATCTTGGCCTCACTGCAGGTGCCCTTTCCTCAAAAGGAGACAGAACAGTGCCAATAGCCATCCAGTTGGAGAAGAAACTAGTTACAACATATTCAGCCTCCTCCACTGGTTCCCAGCAAACAGATACCAGTTCTCAGCCAATTCAATTCACTCCACATGATATTAAGAAATGATTTGAGGCACTGGATTTTGCAAAGACTATGGGCCCTGACAACATTCCAGCAATAGTACTGAAGGCTTGTGCTCCAGAACTTACCACACCCTATCCAAGCTCTGACAGTTCAGTTACAGTACTGGCATCCATCTGACAATATGGAAAATTTCCCAGGCATGTCGGAAGCATAAAAAGCAGGATAAATCAAACTCAGTCAATTACCGTCCCATCAGTCTACTCTCAATCATCAATAAAGTGATGGAAGCTGTTATCAACAGTGTTATCAAGCAGCACCTGCTCAGCAATGACCTGCTCAGTGATTGAAGTGTCTAGGCCCGAAACGTCAGCCTTCCTGCTCCTCTGATGCTGCTTGGCCTGCTGTGTTCATCCAGTTCTACACCTTGTTATCTCACCTGCTCAGTGATGCCCAGTTTGGGTCCTGCCAAAGCTACTTATCTTCTGACCCCATTACAGCCTTGGTTCAAACATGGACAGAACAGCTGAATTCTAAAGGTTAGGTGAAAATGACAGCCCTTGACATCAAGGCCATGTTTGACAGAATGTGACATCGAGGAGCCCTTAGCAGAACTGGAAACTATGGGAATCAGGGGGCAAACTTTCAGCTGGCTGGAGTCATACCTGACACAAAGGAAGATGGTCGTGGATGTTGGAGGTCAGTCATCTCAGCTTCAGAACATCTCTGGAGTTCTTCAGGTTAGAGTCCTAGGCCCAAACATCTTCAGCTGCTTCATCAATGACCTTCCCTCTAATAGAAGGTCAGAAGCAAGGATGTTCACTGAAGATGGCAAAATTTTCAGCACCATTCACAACTCCTCAGATACTGAAGCAGTCCAGGTTCAAATGCAACAAGATCCAGATAATATCCAGGCTTGGGCTGACAAGTGGCAACTAACAATTCAACCACACAAATGCTAGGATGAGACCATCACCAATAAGAGACAATCTAAACACCACCCCTTGACAATCAATGGAGTCACCTTCACTGAATCCCCCACTATTGACATCCTGGGGGTTTTCATTGACCAGAAACTCAACTGGACTCACCACATATGCACAGTGGCTTCAAGAGCATGTCAGAGGCTAGGAATACTGCAGTGAATGACTCACCTCTTGCCTTCACAAGCCTGTCCAAGGCACAAGTCGGGGTTTTGATGGAATACTCCCTTCTTTTTTTTAGTTTATTCCTTCACTGGATGAGGGTGTCGCTGGCGAGGCAGCATTTATTGCCCACCCCTAATTGCTCAGAGGGAGGTTAAGAATCAACCACATTGTTATGGTCAGGAGTCACATGTAGGCCAGACCAGGTAAAGATGGCAGTTTCCTTCCCTAAAAGGGATTAGTGAACCAGATAGGTTTTTCCCCAACAATTAACTCACCATCATATTCTTAATTCCAGATATTTATTGAATTCAAATTCTATTATCTGCTGTGGCAGGATTTGAACCTGTGTCCCCAGAATGTGATTTGGGTCTCTGGATTAACAGTCCAGTGATAATACCACTAGGCCATTGCCTCCCCTGGATGGGTGCAACTCCAACAGCACTTAAGAAGCTTGACACCATCAGGACAAAGCAGCCCGCTTGATTGGCACTGCATCCACTCCATCCACCACTGACACTCAGTTGCATTAGTATGTACTATCTACAAGATGCACTGCACAAATTTGCCAAAGATCTTCATACAGCACCTTCCAAACTCATGACCACTCTCATCTAGAAGGACAAGGGCAGCAGATCCATGGGAACACCACCTGCAAGTTCCCCTCCAAGTCACTCACCATTCTGACTTGGAAATATCTCACTATTCCTTCACTGTTACTGGGTCAAAATCCTGGAAATCCCTCCCTATGTGCATGTGAGTCAACCCATAGCACATGGAGTGCAGTGGTTCAAGAAGACGGCTCACCACCACCTTCTCAAGGGCAACTTATTGCCTAATGAAGGATGAACAATAAATGCCAGTAACACCCACATCCCACAAATTAAAAAGAAAGGCAGTCCCCCATGATGTCTCCAGTCAAGATACTCCAGAGGTTCCGCCTCCACTATGCCTGCCCTCCTCCATCCTGTGAGATTGCAAACCAAGAAGGGTGGGCTAGAATCTGAGTGGGCCAATGGGAGCACATCCAGGCCACCTAGTAATAAACACCCACCAGATTGCCCACTCAAAACCTCAAGGCCCACAGGCTCTATTCTACTGCAGGCTCCTTCGAGCCAGCTGCGTTCCCTGGGAGCACACCTAGACGTAGTGGGTGGGAATGAAAAAAATAAAACTTATGAGGGCGCAGGTGAAACCTCACTGTAAATACCTTATCAGATTTGTAAATATATGTTCACCTTTCATCATCAGTTGTGTGAGCAACTATAATTCAAGCTGCTCCTATAAGAATGAAGATAGAGAAGGTAGCAATCCTTACCACTGCATGGTGTTCTGAATGATAACTATCCTTCTCCTAGTGCCATGCAACCATAAAACTGTGTCATGTTTGAATGGTGGAGCATCAGATGATATGAATGTTTCCATCAGTTTGTAACTTTAACATTTGCTCAACAACAAGAACTGCATAAAAAGATCAAACCACCAAGCTGGATTTGCAGTTAGGATTACACAGGTGTTGCTGGCCTCAGTAGCATTAAGCATTTACAGTCAGTGAAATGTGACTTCATATGACCCAGGTCCACTGAATAGGGTTCATAAACAGGTCCTGCCTGCATTGCTTTGATTGGTGCTGCTGCACTGTTGGATGCTGAAGGTGCTGTTCTCTATAGAGAACCTTCTTATGTTTGCACTTGACATAATGTTGTTGTCAACATAGATCTTCATCAACCATAATATCACCTTAGTGCATCCTCCAGTTGTCTAGAGCAAGGATCTGAGGATTAAGCAGTATGCCATGTCTGCACTGTACTGTAACAGATCTCCGGCCATGACCGGGATAGAAGACTAATGTGGAGGAGTTGTCTGAAGACTCTTGTTGGTCCCAGTGGAAGATGTTAAGTTAAAGATGCACTGAGCATCATGCCATGATAATATGATTGCCTGCTGTAAACAGGGTAAAGTGCCACTGCCCCACTTTCATTTGCACAGAAATATGCTGCCACTTTTATTTGCATAGAAATACCCTATGACGATGAGGAGAAGCTGGTGGCTAACCAGTGTCAAGCTCCACGCACAAAGAATAGTCTCTAGCCATGGAGTGTGTTTTGAGATGTTGGGACTGCTAGGAAAGATGGAAGCCCAAAGAGGCAAGCAGTGAGCTGGAGCTGCCAAGTAGTCACTCTGACTTTCAGGTTGGGAATTGTTAGCATCTAGTTTTCTTACACAGTGTGAGAGAATAGCAAATTGCATACAAATAAGGTGCAATTAAGTACCAGTGGAATGTTATTATATGCAAATAGGCCTCACACTGTTCACTAGCAAGATTTTTGTCTCACTATTGAAACCATAGGTGCAAAATTATTTCTCTTGCCATCAGGAATCCCACTTTTCTGATCACACCATATTTTTGCAAATAACTCATCATTGTCCATATTGTTCAGAGGCTGGGAAAATTCCATCTCAATCTTTCCTTTGTTATCCTTTTTCAATTGTTATTGCTCTAATTTCCAATGATACATTGACTCCATTGGATGCACTGCTGCAAACACCCAATTTCACGTTCCCACGAAGATGGGAAGAGTGCACTTTTAGTCCCCATTATTCCAGATATTATAGCTAAATCTCCATGTGGCCAATTATATGGCTTCTCTATATTAGACTTAGAATGAAAAGATCCATCAAATACAAAATTATCCATTTATTAGAAAAAAATCATTCAATTAAAATACAGAATTGGTTAACACACACAATTTGTAACATGAAAATGTCAATGCCTAACCCTCCAAATAACCCAAACAGATATATTTCAGGTAAAGGGAGAAAAATTGATTTCTCTCTGCAGAGATGCACTTTAAAAAAAATACCAATGACTAATGGCAGTTCTCTTAAAGGCAGAATATATTAAGAAGTAGAATATTTCAAAGCCTGTAACTCTGGGTTATTGCATGTTTGGTCAGGTCACTAAATATGCACAGTTATCTATGGGGTTTTAGCAGGCATGGTTTGCTCAGAAGATATAATACTGAGAATTTCTTTCAGTTACTCTTCCAAAGGAACAATCAAGTTTTACAACAAATTGACCACAAAGATGGTTCAAAAACAGAGCAATTTTATAGCAGACTTTTCTGAACAACAAATTTAAACACAAACTTCAAGCCTGCAAACTCTGTTCAAGGAGAACATAGACATAAAGCATTAAGGTGTTTGCCTGAATTGAGTCCAAGTAACAAAGACAAACAATTATCTAGAACTATGTTCCGAACAAATGCCTTGCTTGAAAAAAGTTCTAACCTGTTCTTTTAATTGACTTATGAAAAAATAGTCCAGGCAATTTTAAATTGTCATCATAACAATCAATGGATTTAATAACAAATGCATCCATATTTCACCACAGAAATAAACAATGTTTTTCACTCATATTAAAAAAACCTAAATTGTTGGTGGTCTGTATCTATTCTAGAGATTGTCGAACAGTTCTTCTAGTAGTTCATTCTAACCCTCCCTCTACTGACCCCTTCTCCCGCCTCCAACACAAGCCCTCCTCCTGGACACCACCCCAAGGCCTCCTACCCTCCCTCGACCTCTTCATCTCCAACTGCCGTCGAGACATCAATCGCCTCAACCTCTCTACCCCTCTCAAACACTCCAACCTCTCCCCCGCAGAACGTGCAGCCCTCCACTCCCTCCGCTCCAATCCCAGCCTCACCATAAAACCCGCGGACAAGGGAGGGGCAGTCGTAGTATGGCGCACTGACCTCTACATTGCTGAGGCCAGGCGCCAACTCTCTGACACCTCCTCCTACGGCCCCCTAGATCATGACCCCACCCCCGAGCACCAAACCATCAACTCCCAAACCATCCACAACCTCATCACCTCAGGTGACCTCCCACCCACCGCCTCCAACCTCATCGTTCCCCAACCCCACACCACCCGCTTCTATCTCCTCCCCAAAATCCACAAACCTGAATGCCCTGGTCGACCCATTGTCTCCGCCTGCTTCTGCCCCACCGAACTCATCTCCACCTACCTAGACTCCATTTTCACCCCCTTGGTCCAGGAACTCCCTACCTACGTCCGTGACACTACCCACGCCCTCCACCTCCTCCAGAACTTCCAATTCCCCAGTCCCCAACACCTCATTTTTACTATGGACGT
>JAHRHZ010000264.1:6250928-6327747 GCA_024137785.1 Ginglymostoma cirratum | reverse complement strand
AGGCCAAGCAGCATCATAGGAGCAGGAAAGCTTGACGTTTCGGGCCTTTTTCTGATGAAGGGACTAGGCCCAAAACGTCAAGCTTTCCTGCTCCTATGATGCTGCTTGGCCTGCTGTGTTCATCCAGCCCCACGCCTTGTTATCTCACTACTCTTTTGGATTTGATTGCTCCCTACTGCCATCAACTGGCTTGTGCTTGAACCACACATGGTATCCCATCCATTAGCAGCTAATTGTGTAAACAGGGAACCTAAGATGCAGGTCAAGAGCTATTTTTCTCATGGAAAGTTGTCAAATATGAAACCTGCTGCTGGCTTTTGTAATCTTACAGCAAATGTTCGGGGGGAAGCTGGAAGAGTTCCTGAATACATTCGGAAGGTAGATAAGACAATTGGGAGATGTGTTTCTCAGCCACTGTGGTCTGATATTATACTAACTGCCTTCAACATCGGAGATGAAGTTCCTTGAGGTTTATTGACCTAAAATATTGTCTTTATTTTACCTCTCTCAGAAGATTGTATGACTGATGGGTGGGAGCAGCTGGGAGTCATAAGTGCGTAAAAGTTGCGTTGAACATAGAGCACCGAATAAACTGGTCTTTTACTATCCTTCATTTTCATTCGTTCATTTTATACGTAAGCTAAAAATAATCATTACACTAAGCGAAAAGCTTTATAATTATTTTGCTTCATACGCAGCTATTTATTGCAAAATAAGTGGCTCAGCACAAATACAAACAGTAGGTACTGTTTCTAATTTACAATGCAGTAGGAAAGGATCAGTGACAACCAAGTACAAACAGCAACTAATCAAAGCTTTAGAGATAATAGAACACATCATCCAGCCAAAATTACACACTGGATGAAGATTTTATCTAAAGGAGACAGGAGGAAGCATGACAAATAAAGCCCACAAGGTGTAGGCTTCAACCTATCCAGCCCCAGTTGCAGTCAGAAAAACTAGGCCTTTGAAACAACAGCTGCACCCAACTTTATAGGTAAAAATAAAAATGACTAAAAGTACAGTTACAGGCTAGAACTTTATTGGCAATGGGAAAGGCAATGAGGCAAAGTGTTTTAAGAAGAAAATCTCAAAAGGCACTTTGCATGATTGCCATAACATCCTGTTTTGGGTGATCAACATGCATGTACTACGCTGCTGCTGTGCCAAGACAGAAAGGCAACATTTGTAGATGCTTAGACTCTGTTCTTTGATGGAGACTTTTTGGGACTAAACTGATAAGAAAGACCCCCGCATTGTATAACTGAAAGTAGGCTTCTTATCACAGTAGCAGGATTGCATTTTTGTGGGTGTACGTCTGCCGTCAGTGTGTTTCCTTATGCTTAAGAATTGTTGTTGGTGTGCTATTCGTGGACAGATTACAGGTTGTTGGGAGAACTTATTCCTGTTGGTTTACCCATGGTATTGTTGATTTCAGTCTGTGGGCAAAACTGAAGGAAATCTCTCTCAGTGGGTAAAACACTAAGAAGGGAGCAGCACTAAATTCTTTAAATTAACTCTTAACTCTAATTATAGACTAGTTGAGCCCCTGAAATAGCACAGGGAAGGCAGAAGTAGTTGTTTACTCACCAAATGATGTAGGCTGTACAGACTGAGAAAAAGAAGACACTTATTGGCTAAATATGGAAAGCCCTCCTCGAAGGATTCAGAAAGTGGAGGCATTTCCTGAAAGGGACTCATGTCTATTCCTCAGCTGTATTGTCTTTACTTGTCCCTCCATCTGAAGATGATGTCCATTCTACAGTCATGAATTTCTGCCACGGGACTTCATATGATTGAACAGGCTAATTTTCAACTCAGACCTCTGGGAACACGCGGCAGGACATTTCATGAGGCGGTGCATTTGTTTCATTTTCTTTTCTGCAGTTGCTCTGCCTCATTATTACTGTACTGGGACTTGACACTTAATGCTGTTTGATGAACAAGTTGTTTTCATTCTGAATGATGGGTAGCATATTCCACCTGGTCACTAACATAACTGCTGCCATGCTTCAAGGAAAGCTTCAGAGTACCTATGGAGTGTTTTCCTTGAGCCTCCCCAGAACATTTGATAGTTGAACTTATGGGAGTATCAAGTGTGGGATTGCATATCTTATTATAGGATTCAAAGCCAGTAAATGACCACAGCCCTGGAAGGGATTGATTCACACTGTGCAAATATCCCACCAATAGCTTGGAAAGAACTAAACAGTGAAATGTAAACAGTGACGATAACCAATAACCTGACCTGGACGTCCTACGTAGGTGCAACAGTCAAGAAGGCACAACAATGCCTCTTCTTCTTCAGGAGGCTCAGGAAATTTGGCATGTCTGTAAGGACCGTCGCCAACTTTTACTGATGCATTATAGAAAGCATACTGTCTGGGTGCGTTATGGCCTGGTACAGCAACTGCTCTGCCCAGGACCCTATGAAACTACAAAAGGTTGTGTGCACAGCCCAGACCATCATGGAAGCCAACCTCCCATCCATGGACTCCACTTACATGTCTCTTTGCAGCAGAAAGGCTGCCAACATCATCAAAGATCTGTCCCATTCCGGTAATGCTCTCCTACAACATCTTTTGTCAGGCAGAAGATACAAAACACACCCACCAGCAGGTTCCAGAACTGCTGTTATTAGACTGAATGGACTCTCTAACTTCAAATAATGCTGATCTTGTTTCTGTTGATCTTGTCTAGCATATATCCTGTGCAGTGTAACCTATATGCCTTACTCTGTACGAGATGTTTTTAACCCTATGATCTGTATGTCCTTGCTTACTATGATCTTCCTGTACTGCTTGCAAACAAAGCTTTTCACTGTACTTAGGTAAATGTGACAATAAATAAATCAAACTAACTAAAAAAGCACTGAACAAGTTGTCTTTGGTGGCAGTAATGTATGGATGCTAAATGTAGTGTGCAAGTCTTTGTAAAAATACAATTCTGTCACAGTCTTCCTGCTAAACCAAATCTCGTCTGCCATTGTCAGGTAATTGTGCCTGCTTTGGGAGATCCAGAATCCAGAATTTGTGTGATGGTCAGTTCTCCTAACATTGTTGGGTTTTTGTCTCCAAATCCAGTACGACTGAAGAACTGAATGCACTCCTATTGGAGGTCACCAAATCTAGAAAGGGAGACATATCATCAATGTTCCCATACTATAAAAATGTATGACCATAAGAAGTGGGAGCAGGAGTGCTCAATCCTGTTAAGTCATTCAAAAAATCACTGCTAAGGTTTTACATCAACTCACACTTTACGGCCAATCATCTTTTCCCTGATTCCATTAGAACCTAAAAATCTAATGACCTCAGTCCATAATACACTCATAGACTCTGCACCTACACCCGTGTGGAGCAGAGATTTAAATGTTCATAATTCCCCAAGTGAAGCAGTTTCCAAAATGACCCACATTCTGTAACCAGAGGAAAAAGCATCTTCCCTTTAAAAGCTTCTAAGAATAAGACCATAAGACCCATAAGATGTAGGAGCAGAAGTAGTCTATTCAGTCCAATCAGTCTGCTCTGTCATTTAATGAGATCATAGCTGATCAGATAAACCTCAACTCCACTTTCCACCTTTTCCCCATAACTGTTGATTCTCTTACAGATTAGAAATCTATTAGTCTAGATTGACTGTCCACTGGGTTCACAATTAAACAGTTTAAGTGGTCAAGTAAACGTCACTTTTCACTTTCAAGGACATTTTGCCCACATTGGGTGCCTGTTACTAGTTGGGAGGGCAGCATGATTAAACTTGGTGGGCCCCCAGCACAAGATAAAAAGAACATATTTGAAAAGATTCTCAAAAACATTGTCAAAAAGGGGCATTTTTAGAGAGGGCTTTAAAGAAGGACAGGGGTAGAAAGAAAAAGGATTTGATGAGGGAATCTCTGTGATGGGGCCATAGGACCAACTGAAGTCACAATCACAAAACGAGGAGCAAAGGGGATGAATGATGCACAAGAGGCAGAAGAACTAAGAGTTCAATGAGGACCAGGAGTTGTATTACTGGAGAAGATTCCAGAGAAAAAGGAAACAAGAGATTTGAACACAAAGATCAGAACTCTAAATTTTAGCTGATAGAAGGCCAGAACTAGGAAAGGCCAGTGAACAAAGTGGTGATGCATAAGCAAGATCTGGTATAGGATTAGAGTAAGGCAGCAGAAGTTACGTATTGGTAGACTGGTAAAGAAAGTATTGGAATTTTTGACTCTAGAGGCACTCAAGGTTTGAATGGGAGTTTTAGCAGTGTATAGGCTGAGGTAGAGACTCAAATAAGTAAAGCTATAAAGATGAAGGTCATATTCTGATTAAGTATAGGATTACAAACTCAATTGAAGTTCAAATATGTTGCTACAATTGCGAACAATTTGTTTCAGCCTAAAACAATGGCCCTGAAAGGAATAGAGATGGAGGATATAGCATTTGTGAATGGATCATGTGCTCTACATCAGGCAAACTAAAACTGTATCTTTGTGGATTTCACAATGTTATCACTTTGAGACTAATTAACCTGTTTTTCATCACAACGAGCCAAGTCTATCACACTTGAGAAGGTGGGAGTGATCTGCCTTCTTGAACCACTGCAGTCCACTTGCAGTAGGTTGACCCACAATGCTGTCAGGGAGGGAATTCCAGGATTTGACCCAACGACATGAAGGAACCACAATATATTTCCAAGTCAGGATGGTGAGTGGCTTGTTGGGGAATCTGCACGTGGTGGTGTTCTCATGTAACTGCTGCCCCGGCCTTCCAGATGGAAGTGATTGTGGGTTTGGATGGGGCTGTCTAAGCATCTTTCGCAAATTTCTGTAGTGCATCTTATTGATAGTACACACTGCTGCAACTGAGTGATCGTGGTGGAGAGAGCAGGTGTCTGTGGAAGTGGTGTCAATCAAGGATGCTGCTTTGTCTTGGATGTTGTCAAGTTTCTTCAGTGTTGTTGGAGCTGCAGGCATCCAGTCAAGTGGAGAACATTCCATCACATTCCTGTCTTGTACTTTCTAGAATGTGGACAGACTTTGGGGAGCCAGAGAGTGAGTTACTCACTACAGTATTCCTAGCCTTTGACCTGCTCTTGTAACCACTGTATTTGTGTGGAAGTCCAGCTGAGTTTCTGTCAATGATAACCCCCCGGAATTTGATAATGGGGGATTCAGTGAAGCTAACACCATTGAATATCAAGTGATGGTGATTAAATTGTCTCTTATTGGAGATGGTCATAGCCTGGCATTTGTGTGGTGTGCATGTTACTTGCCTCTTGTCGGTTCACACCTGGATATTGTCAGGGTCTGAGGAGTCACAAATGGTGCTGAACACTGAGCAATCATCGGCGAATATCTTCACCGCCGACCTGGAGGGAATGTCATTGATATAGATTGTTGGGCCAAGGATTCTGCTCTGAGGAAGCCCTCTGGATCTGAGATGACTGCCCTCCAACAAGCACAACCCATCTTCCTGTGTATTACTACAACCAGTGGAGAGTTTGCCTTCTGGCTCCCATCGATTTCAGTTTTGCTAGTGCTTCTGGATGCCACACTCAGATCAAATGAAGCCTCAATGTCAAGGGTTATCACTCTCACCTCACCTCTGGAATTCTGCTCTTTTGTCCATGTTTGTAAGGCTGTAAGGTCAGGAGATGAGTAGCTCTGGTGGAACCCAAACTGGATTTCAGTGAGTAGGTTATTGGTGAGCAGGTGCTGTTTGATAGCACTGTTGATGACACCTTCCATCACTTTACTAATGATTGAGAATAGACTGCTGGGGTAGTAATTAGCTGGGTTGGATTTGTCCAGATTTTTGTGTATTGGATATACCAGTCCAATTTTCCACATTGTCAGGTAGATACCAATTTTTTTAGCTGTGCTGGAACAGCTTGGTTAGGGGTGTGGCAAGCTCTGGAGCACAATTCTTCAGTACTTTTGTTGGAAAGTTGTCAGAGCCCATAGCCTTTGCAGTATCCAGAGTCTCCAACTATTTCTTGATATCAAATTGGCTGAAGACTAACATCTTTGAGGTTTGGAACTACTGGAAGAGGCAGACACGGACTACCCACGTGACACCTCTGGCTGACGAATGTTGCGAAAGCTTCGGCCTTACCTTTTGCACTGATGTGTTGGGCTCTTCTATCATTGAGGATGGGGGTATGTGTAGAGCCTCCTCCTTCAGTGAGTTGTTTAACTGCCTACGACAATTCGCGATTGGATGTGGCAGGAGTGCAGAGATTAGATCCATTTGTTGTGGGATCACATAGCTCTATTACTTTTTGCTCATGCTGTTTGTCACACATGTAGCCCTGTTTGGTAGCTTCACCAGCTTGACACATCATTTTTAAACGTGTCTGGTGCTGCTCGCAGCATGCCCTCCTACACTCTCCATTAAACCATGGTTGATCCCCTTCCTAGATGCTAATGGTTGACTGTTTAAAAAAGGAAGTAGACAAAAAGCAGGTAACGATAGGCCAGTTAGCTTAACTTCAGAAGTGGGGAAAATGCTTGAATCTATCATTAAGGAAGAAATAGCAAGACATCTGGATATAAATTGTCCCATTGGGAGCACCCAGCATGGGTTCATGAAGGGTAGGTCATGTTTAACTAATTTGGTGGAATTCTTGAGGACATTACTTGCATGGTGGACAATGGGGAACCTGTGGATGTGCTGTATCTGGATTTCCAGAAGGCATTTGACAAGGTGCCACACCAAAAGCTGCTAAATAAGATAAAGTTGCACAGTATTACAGGTAATGTATTGGCATGGATAGAGGATTGGTTGACCAGTAGAAAGCAAAGAGTAGGGGTAAATGGGTGTTTTTCTGGTTGGCTGTCAGTGGCTAGTGGTGTGCCTCAGGGATCAGTGTTGGGACCCCAATTGTTTACAACTTACATAGATGATTTGGAGTTGGGGACTAAGTGTGGTGTGTCAAAATTTGCAGATGACTCTAAGGTGAGTGGTAGAGCAAAGTGTGCAGAAGACACTGAAAGTCTGCAGAGGGATATAGACAGTCTAAGTGAGTGGGCAAAGGTCTGGCAGATGGAGTACAATGTTGATAAGTGTGAGGTCATCCATTTTGGTAGGAATAACAGCAAAATAGACTATGTTTTAAATGGTAAAAAATTGCAGCACGCTGCTGTGCAGAGGGCCTTGGGTGTCCTTGTGCATGAATCACTAAAAGTAGGATTGTAGGTGCAGCAGGTAATTAAAAAGGCAAATGGAATTTTGTCTGCCATTGCTCGAGGGATGGAGTTTAAAAACAGGGAGGCTATGCTGCAGCTGTATAGGGTCCTGGTGAGCCACACCTGGAGTACTGTGTGCAGTTTTGGTCTCCTTACTTGAGAAGAGATATACTAGCACTGGAGGGGGTGCAGAGGAGATTCACTTGGTTGATTCCAGAGTTGAGAGAGTTAGATTATGAACAGAGACTGAGTAGACTGGGATTATACTCATTGCAATTCAGAAGAATGAGGGGAGATCTTATAGAAACATATAAGATTATGAAGGGAATAGATAAGGTGGAGGCAGGGAGGTTGTTTCTGCTAGCAGGTGAAACTAGGACTCGAGGGCATCACCTCAAAATAAAGGAAAGCAGATGTAGGACTGAGGTCAGGAGGAACTTCTTCACCCAAAGGGTTGTGAATCTGTGGAATTCCCTGCCCAGTGAAGCGGTTGAAGCTACCTCACTGAATGTTTTTAAGGCAAGGCTAGATAAATTTTTGAACAGTAAAGGAATTAAGGGTTATGGTGAGTGGGCGGGAAAGTGGAGCTGAGTCTCAAAAAGATCAGCCATGATCTTACTAAATGGCGGGGCAGGCTCGAGGGGCCAGATGGCCTATTCCTGCTCCTAGTTCATATGTTCTTATGACTGCAGGATATGCCAGGCCATGAGGTTGCAGATTGTGCTGGAGTACAATTCTGCTGCTGTTGATGGCCCATGGCACCTCATGAATGTCTAGTCTTGAGTTGCTAAATCTGTTTGAAGTCTGTCCCATTTAGCACAGTGATAGTGCCACACAACACAATGACGGGTATTTTCAATGGAAAAGTGGGACTTCATTTGCACAAGGATGGTACAGTGATCACTCTTCCTTATACTGTCATGTACAGTTGCATCTGCAGCCTGCAGATTAGTAAGGATGAAGTCAAGTATGTTTTGCTCTCTTGTTGGTTTCCTCACCATCTGCTGCAGACCCAGTCTAGCAGCAGTCATGCAGCTGAGCCACTCTACATGGTGGACATTGATGTCCTCTACTCAGAGTACATTTTATGCCCTTGCCGCCCTCAGTGCTTCCTCCAAGTGTTGTTCAACTTGGAAGAGTACCGATTCATCAGGTGAGGGAGGACAGTATGTGGTAATCAGCAGGAGGTTTCCTTGTCCCGTGTTCAACCTGATGTCGTGAGACTTCATGATATCCAGAGTCAATGCTGAGGACTCCCAGGGCAACTCCCTCCTGACTGTATACCACTGTTCTGAGGAATGGTCACCGGACCCCAAACATTAACTCTGTTTTTTCCTTCACAGATGCTGCCAGACCTTCTGAGCTTTTCCAGCAACTTTGTTCTTGCTCCTGATTTGCAGCATCCACAGTTCTTTCGATCTCCAAAGACATTCCCTTTTACCCTACTCACTAGCTCCTTCTGCATACCCTTGCAATTATTTCTCCAAGTATTAATTCAATTTCCTTTTGGAAGCTATTATTGGATCTGTTTCTATCTGCTTTTCAAGCAGTGTCCTCCAAATTTTAAAGAATTGAATTGTAAAATGTTATTTTTCATGTTGTTTCATTTTTGGTTCTTTTCCTAATTATCTTAAATCCATGGCATCTGGTTATCAAGCTTCAGCCATGGGAAACAGTTACTCTATATTTGTTCTTTTTAAACCATTCATGATTTTAAACACCTGTATCAAATCTCCTCTCAGCCTTTTCTGCTCCAGGGGAAACAACACTGGCCTTTTCTGCCTGTCCTATTTTTCATCCCTGTGATCATTCCTGTAAATCTCTCTTGTAACCTCTCCAAAATTTTCTAGACATCCTTAAAGGGTGGTGAGAGAATAGGGCAAAATTTTACCAATCCCATGTGGTGGACTGGGAGATGCTGGCAGGAGAGAGTCTGTAAAAATCATGGGGAGTTACATTAGGATGACTTCCCAATGAGGTCCTGCTACTGGGGCAATTTACCAACAATGGGACTGGATGCAGAACAGTTGTCTGCTGCAAGTCCTCAGGAAGCTAATTAACATACAGAAAGGTACCTTTAAGGGCCTTTTTTTTCCATGAATGAATGATATATTGTCATATATCTTGGGAAATACAGTGAAAAGTGTCTTGCCACAATATGGTGCCTTTGTGATGTAGAAAAGAGTAAAAAGAAAGTATTTAAATAGAGTTCATCTTCATCAGCTGGGGTCCCAAATACAGCCCCAGGACTTTTGCAATGTCCACACTCTCGGCTGACCACTGACTGGAGTCACTGCTTCTTCATCACTGAAGCTAATGCCTTGTCACCAATTCCAGGATTCCATGCATCAGGCCTACGAAGCTAGGAGTCCCCACACTGGTCACTGTTGCTGCTGTTCAAGCCTTCCTGCGACATCAGGGAGATGAAGAAAACAAAAAAAGAGAAAAAGACAAAAAGGAGAGAGAAAAAATAAAGATGTGGTTGGCCTTGAGTAGACAGGCCTACAGTGCTGGTGCCACCATCTTGAATAGCTAGCTCATTCTCTCCTCTGCACTGCAGGCTCACTCTCTCCTCTGTGCTGCTGGTCTGTGCTCTCCTGCTGACGCTGCTGCTGCATGCTCTGCGCTGCTGGGCCTGCTTCCGCCATGCTGAAGATGGCAAAAAGGCCCTAAATGGCTTTAAAAGAGAAAAAGACAAAAAAAGGAGCAAAAGAGAAACAAAAAAAAACAAAGAAAACAGATGGAAGCAAATGAGTCCCAGACCTGCTTGAATGCAGTGCTGCTACTCTGCTGCCGCCATCTTGGTTTTTAATGGGCTGCTAGAATTTTGAAAGCAGATGACATTCTTCAATGCATGAGGAAGCTAGCAGGTTAATGGAGGGAACTTCCTTTTGGCAGCCCAAGGAGCCATTGGAGCTGGATTTTTCCTTAATCCAAAGAGGGGGCTGATGGCAATGAATGCAGGCTCAATAATCTTCTCAGCAGGGTTATACATCTGACTCTTGGCTTGTTGAATTTTCAATTTATTATTCAGTTAGTTGACGGCAGCTTCATTTAGGTCTGCAGCATGCTTCACGGTGACACTGCTGGGGGTTTGGAGCTAAAGGCTCTCTGATTGGGTTGGAGGCATCAGAAGCTCTCCCACCTTCTTTAACAGGACCACAGGAGGCCACCTCAGGTTAACTGCAGCATTAGTTCCACTGCTGCTTTTCACCATGATCTCAGGGTTCCAAAATCCCACTGTAAAATTCAAACCAATACTTAGCTAGGGTTGAACTCTTGTGTTATACAGGTTAACCTAACCTCCTGGCTTTTGGCTGCCCCTATTTATAAAGTCCAGGATCTAGAATGCATTTCTAAACATCCTGCATTGCTGAGCTGTCCTGTCACTTTCAAAGGTTTCTGCACAGTCCGCCCAATCTTTTTTGTTTTGGACACATTTTAAATTGTATCACTTAGGATGTATTGTCTCTCCTCACTCTTCCCTCCAAAATAAAACATATCACCTTGCACATTCCTGTGTTGAATTCTGATTTGATTTTGATTTGATTCATTATTGTTTCTGTACCTCGGTACAGGGAAAAGTTTTGTTTTGTGCGCAGAACAGCCAGATCATACCATACAAAGTGCATTAGGGTAATAGAACAGAGCGAAGAATACAGTGTTACAGTGAAGGTGCACAAAGAGTGAGATCGACATTTAAATTTAAAATTTGAGAGGTCCATTCAGAAGTCTGATAACAGGAGGGATAGGAGACGTGTAGGTCATATTTTCGTAGCACACTCCTGAGGTTGGCCTGATTGAAGCTACTGGCTACGATGAACAAGAGCTTGGAGTATTCTGTCTCAAGTCTATTTGTAGCAATGTATATTTCATCAAGTGCATTCTTCAGTTCTGCATGGAGTGGTATATAGACTGCTGTCAGAGTAGCAGAGGTAAACTCGTGTGGCAGGTATTAGGGACAGCACCTCACAGTTAAATATTCTAGGTTAGGGCAGCAACAACTTGCCAGGTCTGAGCACCAGGAAAAGTTAATCAGGAGGCAGACCTCTCCCTGCCCCTTGTCTCCCCCAAGGACACTGTGCAGTCCATGCCATTGATACAGAAACCTTCAGGTTGGAGGCACAGTCTGGTGTAATAGCTTGAGCCACATCTCTGTCAAACAGGCCATACAGCAGTTTTCTCAGTTCCCTCTGGAAGGTAAGTCTAGCTTTAAGGTCATCTAGTTTGTTTTCAATAGCTTGGACGTTTCCCAGGAGTATGTTGGAGAGGGCGGACTTGAAACCAAGTTATTTCAGTCTCACCTGCAGACCAGCCTGTCTCCCATGTTTCCTGGTAAAGATTTCTGCTTCCGATCGATCCCAGGTATTGGTGATGATGTCTGCTGCACCAAGAGGTAATTGTGTGCTCTAGATGGGTCTTTAGCATCAGTCGTGGCCATAGGTACTCTGGGGGCTCTTCACATCGGTTCCTTTGGTCCTCCATGTTGTCCGGTAATTCCAAAGTCGAATGTCGTTTCTGAGCCTCCTCAGGGTTCGGGCAGGCCTCTTCAGGGGTCAGGTCACTGTGGGGTCAGGTTTTGTTCCTGGGTGGTTGGCCCTTGTTTGCAGGTTTCCTTGAGGTCAGGAAGGTCGGGCCTGCAGGAAGTCATTAGGTTTCTGTTCGCTCTAGGCTTGTGAGCATGGTAATCAGGCTTGGTCAATCACAGAATCTTCAGACCTGCAAGTAGATTTAAGAGAACATTGTTAGTAATTTTAACAGACCTAGAATTGAGTTTTTAAAGCGCAGAATAATTGTAAGATATGGAAGAGTGAATTTTGTTAAAAACTAGTTTTCAACTGCCAGGTGCCTACCCATTCCATCAACCTATTTGTAATGACTGTAACAAGATCAGCCAGGTGGACCTTGTAGAATATAAGTTCTCTGACTGGGGCTGTTAATCTAATCCAATCAGGGAGTCCTGGCTGACAGATAACAACAGGAGTGTCAGACATCCTGTTTACTCTGAGAACTGACTCTGAGGGAGCTGAATCTGTGTCAAGTGCTTTCCATGTGTAAATAAAGGGTGAGTTGGTGACAGGATACTGGCCTTTGTGGAGTTATTTCTGCGGCAACGAAAGTAAAGCATACTCCTGTAGAAATTCACTCATAACAGTCATCCCTGAGCTGGGGTAAGCATTTCTGGCATCATGACATTATTTGGGAAGCTCGACTTGTTTGATCCTGCTGTCGAAGACTAGGCCAGTACATGGAAAGAATATGTTATTTTTTTCTGGGCAAATGACATGGGGCAGATGAAACGCAATGAGTAATTCTCCTGACCTCTTGTGGCCCTGCAGCTTTTTCAGTTACTGGGGGCCTAACTTTCCCTGAGGCACCAGATACTGAGACCTTTCAAGAGTTGATGGATTTTGTTAAGGAATATTATGACTCTAAGTCTCCTCTAATTCTGAGATGTTATTGGTTTTACTCACAAATCTGAGTATCAGGGAAATCTATATCATGATTTTTGACCAGATGTTTGTGACTTTGGTTTAGAACATAGAACATAGAACTGTACAGCATAGGAACGGCCTCTTCAGTCCACAATGTTGAGCTGAACATGATGCCAAACTAATCGCTTCTGCCTGCCTTGGTCCATATCCCTCCATTCATTGCATATTCATGTGTTTATCTAGAAGTCCCTTAAATGCCTCTATCGTATCTGCCTCCACCACCACCCCTGGCAGCGTAGTCCAGCCTCCTACCAATCCTAGTATAAAATAACTTGCCCTTCACATCTCCTTTGAACTTTCCCCCTCCCATCTTAAATGCCTGGCCCTAATATTAGACATTTCAACTCTGGGAAAAAGATTCTGACTGTCAACCATATCTATGCATCTTGTAAATTTATAGACATCCATCAAGTTTCCCCTCAGCCTCCAGTGCTCCAGAGAAAACAACCCAAGTTTTCCTAGCCTCTCCCTCTAGCTCATACCCTCTAATCCAGGCCGGTAAACCTCTTCTGCACCCTCTCGAAAGCTTCCATGTCCTTCCAGCAACCAGAATTAAATGCACTACTCTTAAGCATGACCTAATCAAAGTCTTATATAGCTACAACATGACATTCTGACTCTTGTACTCAATCCCTGACCAATAAAGGCAAGCATGCCATCCATTTTCTTTACCACACTTTCTACTTGTGTGGTCACCTTCAGGGAGCTATGGACTTGAACTCCAAGATCCCTCTGTACGTCAATGCTGCTCAGGGTCCTGCCATTAACTGTATACTTTTCCTTAACATTTGATCTCCCAAAGTGCAGCACCTCACATGTACCTGAATTAAACTCCATCTGCCATTTCTCTGCTCATATCTGCAACTGATCTATATCCCGCTGCTTCCTTTGACAGCGTTCTACACTAACCATAACTCCCATGATCTTTGTATCTTCTACAAGCTTAATAACCCATGCATCTACATTTTCATCCAAGTCATTTCTATATATCACAAACAGCAGATGTCCCAGTGAGGATCCCTGCAGAACACCACTAGTCACAGACTCTAGCCAGGAAAAACACCATTCCACCACTACATTCTGCCTTCTAATGGGCAAGCCAATTCTGAATCCATGTGGTCAAGTCACTGTGGATCCCTCAAGGAGATGCTGAGGGACTGTTTAGTATATGGGATTAGTGACGTAACCATGAAAAGGCACCTTATAGCTGATGCCCAACTGGACTTCAAACAGGCACAACAACTGGCTTTATCATTAGAAAATGCAGCAAGTGGAGCATATGAATTGCAAGGTATTCTGATGGAAGTGGACACCCTTGCCAGTCTGATTGAGCTTGGGGAACACCACTTAGGTGAAGGCAATTGCATAGCTTCGCTCAGGATATATCTTGATCAGAGGCAGTCTAGGTCAGCCCACAGCAAAACCCCAAAACAAAGCCAACCCTCGGCAAATGGTTAAAAGTTTCTTCAGGATCCGGGCCGGCAGGCCATTGTAGTTGCTGCTGGTACGCGCACTCAAGACCGCAAAGGAGTCCCATTAGACCTAAATGGAGTAAGAGAACTCATAGGCCGGTATCCAAGACAGCGCAAGTCATGTAATTTCATCTACATCAGGCTTGGAACAGTTAAATATCTCAGCAACATCCAAATCAGAACAAATAAAAAGAAATGTCTGGTTAAATGTTCACCTGGTACTAATGGAGGTCGATACTGGTATGGCCGTTTCAGTGATTGCAGAACCAGTCTTTAACAAAATTCACTCTGGACTCCAATCCTTAGGTTTACACAAGGCCTTGGCTAGACTGAGAAACTATACCAGGGAATCTTTATAGATCAAGGGTACAACTTCAGTTCACGTCTCTTATGAGAAGCAGCTGGTTCACTCACGACTGATTGTAGTAAGAAGCTCGGACCCAAGCTTGATGAGGCGAAATTGGTTGAGAAAGATTCACCTAGATTGGCTCAACATTTTTCAATTAGAAAATGGCTACCTGACTGAAGTTCTAACTATATACCTGAAGGTTTTTCAGGAAGGTCTAGGGGCTATCAAAGGAGACAAGGTCACTTTGAAGTTGACCAGGAAGCAATTCCACAATCCTGCAAAGCTCACCCAGTGCCATTTGCTTTACAGGCAAAAGTAGAGGCAGAAATCTGGAAAGTGAAGGAATCATCAAACTAGTACAGTTTGCAAAATGGGCAGTACCAGCTGTACCAATTATGAAGACCGACGAGTCAGTTCACCTTTGTGGGGATTTCAAACAAACAGTAAACTGCTGTTTGCAGTTGGATTAATACCTATCCCTCGCATAGAGGATTTATATGCAAATCTGGCAGGGGTTGCTGTCCTTCACAAAACTGGGCATGAGCCATGTGTACATGCAATTGCCAGAGGTATGATACAATTAATATCAATAAGGGTTTGTACTGATTAGGGTATTGTCAGCCTCTGTAATTTTTCAGCAGACAATGGAGAACATTTGACAAGGTCTACCTCAGGTCACAATTTACTTAGATGACATGCTAATAACAGGGAAGACCAATAAGGAGCACTTCAAGAACTTGGACATGGTTCTTAGACGTTTCTCCCAGGCAGGTACACTTTAGAAAAGAAAAATGTGTGTTCCAGGAACCCCAAATTACCTACGTGGGCTAGAGAGTTGACAAGACCAGATTACACCCATTGGAAGATAAAGTAAGAGCAATTAAAGATGCCCTGGCTCCCATGTCTTTACTGGAGCTTAGGTCTATCCTTGGGCTGGTGAACTGTTACAGAAAGTTCAAAGATAACCTGGCCTCAATCCTGGCACCTTTGCATGAACTCTTCAAAAAGGGTCCGCCTTGGAAATGGTCATGTAGCCAAGCCATAGCTTTCAGTGAAATGAAGAAACAGCAATCATCCTCTAAGGTGTTGGTGCTATGATCCCAAGCAAGATCTGGAATTGACATGTGATGCTTCCCCCTATGGCATAAGAATAGCATTGGTTCATTGTTGGCCCAATGGAGAGGTATGTCCAGTAGTGTATGCATCCCTGACTCTGGCTAACGCAGAGTGTAAGAACGCCCAGATAGAGAAGAAACATTTGGCGGTTCGTATTTGGAGTAAGAAAGTTCAACCAATACCTTTGTGGACATAAATTTATAATAACAATGAACCACAAACCCCTGCTGGGTCTACTTAAAGAGAACAAGGCAGAGCCATCCATAGATTCAGGCAGAATTCAATGGTGTGTATAATTACAAGTTGGAACACCATCCGGGATGCCAAGTAGCAAATACAAATACATTGAGCGACCTCCTGCTGGCAAATACATGACCAGTGGTACCACAACTAGGACAGTTGTAACGGTTTCAAATTTTCTGAATACACTTCCAGTCATGGCTGACAATATCAGACTTCGGATGCAGCAAGATCCCGTTCTGGAAAAACTGAAACAGTTGGTGGTGATGAGGAAAGCTAAAGGGCTGTGAAAACCAGAATTGGAATCGTTTTTGGACACAGAGAGATCAGATCATAGTCAAGGATGGCATATTATTATAGGGGCAAGAGTGATTGTCCATGCAAAGGTCACCGCCAGATACTGACTGAACTCTAAAAGGGTCATCCAGGGGTTTCCAAAATGAAAATGTTGCTGACAGGTTATGTCTGGTGACCATGATTGGATGCAGACATAGCTGCGTTAGTGGGGCAGTGTCCAGAATGCCAAGAAGGACAAAAATTACTGCCAGCAGCTCCCCACATTCAGGGAATGGCTGGGTAAATCCTGGACTCACTTACATAATGACAATGTCAGTACTTTCATCGGCTCTATGTTCTTAGTCATTGTGGATGCTCACTCAAAGTGGCTGGATGTGCATAGATTTCATTTGTCAAATACGGGGATGACAGAAGAAAAACTGTGCACATCTTCTGTAATATATGGGCTCGAGAAGTGTTGGTCACAGACAATGGGCCATCAATTACCAGCAGGGAATTTGAGTATTTCCTGAAATTGAATGGCATACCCATCCATCCTCCAATGCTCTGGCATAAAGAGTTGTCCAAACTTTGAAGGCAGGCTGAAAGAAACAGCTTACTGCTTCACTAGATACCAGACTATCTGTATAGGATGGGTTAAAGGACTAAAATTGTTGATGATATTTGACAGCTGCATGACCTTGAATGACTCCAGTGAACATTACTGTACATGCCAAAGATGGCACAATCAAAATGTTTTCCGTAACTGTTTATCTGTACTTGCTGCTTGTCACACTGTATAAGAGAGAGCATTTCATTCCAAGTCATTGGACTTCACCTCAGACTGGGATCGCGAACAGTGCCAGGAATGACCTAAACCTCCAGACTAACCATCGATCAAGGGGTCCTCAATGGGCAGAAGGGCATGAGGCTTTGTTTTTCCTTTCTTCTTTATTCTTTTTTATTTACTTAAGTGCTCCTTTCTTTTTCATTCTTTTACTCAATAAATGTTCATATTTAAGTAAAGTATTGTTGTTCAGTCTTCTCTGAACTATATTTAACTGAATATGAAGAACTGCTTGAATACACTCTGTGATCCAAGAAATGTTAGGCGACGAGAATGGGATTTGGGAAATGTTTAAGAGAAGGGAAAAGCAACCTGACGGAATGCAGCAGATTCTGGATTTGGGTCTGTAGCTAATATGTTAGCACGATTAGGACTCCCGAAAGGATGGGGGATGGGTATAAATGGAAAAAGAGAGAACTGGAGGCCAGTTTTCTGCGCTGCGCAAGTGCACTGAACTTTGTAGAACCGTTAACACCTTATGGTCTGGTTTGAATGCACCTTTTGTTTGTTTGTTTGTTTGTTGCTAAATGTCATCTTGTACAATTTGTGTGTTTTTGTTCCCTTAAGCTCAAGATCTGGGGATATTTTGAAGTTAGTTTACATTTTGGGACTGAATGGTGATTTGAAAGTGCGATGTAAATCTGTATCAGTATGGAACATGTGCGGTTAATGTAATGTGCTTTTTAGAAACCATGAGACGTTGTGTAAATCAAAAATCTGATGAAATGTTGAAACCTTGGTAAAAATTCATCTTTGGACTTGGCTCTGTGTTGTATTTTGACTGAGGAAAGAACCTCGGGTAAATTTTAATCCCAGAAATTACCATGTTTCGAATTTCATTTTCTAGCCAGAGTGAACTTCCAAATACTGTATTAACATGAGTGAATCTTTAATTCTGGATGATAAGATTTGCTCATTGCCAAAGTACTTTGGTGTGAAAGTATGCAAGTAATAGAGAAACTTGGAATCTTGGAAATGCAATTCTCTTTGAACAAAATTCTAATAGTAAATTCTAAAATCTGAGAAAAATGATAGAGAAAATCGAAAAGGCAAATTTAACAAAGGGGGTGGGCTTTTCCTTCCTTAAAAGTATAACACACTTATTGCCCTCACAGGAGGTGGCGATATTTGACGTAATTACATGCAAGTGTTTACACACCAACCCCTTTTTGTTTTGAAACCATAGGAGAATAATACTAATTAACCTATTCTGCTGGGAATGGACTAAGGTCATTAAGAAATTGGAGACACTAAATGCTGAACTTGTTTGCAGACTTTTAACATCACAACACAGATATGGATGAGGCAACCTCACCCCGTTCGTCAATAAGACATTTCAGTGTTCGGAAAGTACTGTGGAAATATTAATGGTAGTGAGTGTCAGGAATCTGGAAACCACTGAGCCTGAGTACACTTCAGCATATCATGACAAAAACTATATTAAGACTCACATGCCCTGGTATTCTAAAACATTTAAATGGAATAGTTGCCTGAAAATTTAAAGAGATTCTGGGAAATAATAAAGTCCATGCACACAGTCTCAGTAGTTCCAATGTATGAAACTGGTTAGTGACTTTAATGGAGCAAACAGAATATTGAATTTGGACAATTTTACATAGAGATATATCAAATATCTAGAATGAGTTATCAAGTAACTTTAAAAAAAAGTGCATCATCTTAGAGAAAGAACAAACAAAGTATGTTGTGCCTGAATTAAACAGAAAACCACAGAGTTCATAGAATCCCCACAGTGTGGAAACAGGCCCTTCGGCCCAAAAGTCCACACCGATCCTCACAGCATCCCACCTAGACCTGTCCCCCTATAACCCACATGATCTACATATCCCTGAACACTACAGGCAAATTAGCATGGCCAATCCACCTAGCCTGCACATCTTTGGACTGTGGGAGGAAACTGGAGCACCGGGAGGAAACCCAAGCAGACATGGGGAGAATGTGCAAACTTCACACAGACAGTCTTTGTGACAGAATGTCTGACTCCTGTTTTAAAATATTATAAGATTATATTCCACGGACTACAAATCTCTACAAATCTCTGGTATTAGATATGGTGCAAACAGGTACGTTGCAAAATTGGATGAGATGATGTAATGAAAGGCGAAGACTGGTGGCAGAAGACAAAATATATTAGAATAATGGATTGAAGTGGCAATTGAGGTTAAAGTGCATTTTAATGAAAAAGAAGTTTAGATGAGAGCATCAAACTGATAGCTTTCTCTTGGTGATGTTTGAATCCTTGTCTTTTCTTTTAAGAAATCCTGAATTGGTGATCAAGCCAAGGCATTGGGACCATACACAGAGAGATAAGTAAAACCTCATAGATCATTTAATAAGATCATATGGGAGTCAAGAATGCGTGACATGGTCTTGATCTACCGATATAAGAGTTCAAAAGTGAATGCTACCTCGGAGGTAACAAACATGAGACTGAAGAATGGGTCTCAAACATATACACCTACTTGACAAAAGGATTAGTGTGGTCTTGAAGAGCACAAAAACATAGTTTAAATGATAAGACACTGACACAAAATTCATAGAGAAACTGACTTTGAGACGATGAAAGCAGTATTAGGGAAAGGGACATAAAAAGAATTACAATCAAAATAAAAGGAGGTGATTGGTCATTATGTCAAAATGTTACAGAAATGAAAGAATATGGATTCTGAGAGGAGTAGTAGTGAACTGAGTGAAAGGGCCCATCGATGACATACAGATACCCCATCTTGAGCATTTGTATGATGCATGTGCTCCAGTATTTAAACCAGTAGGTGAAATTGTCATGTGTTAGGACAGTTAGTGTATGTGAAAGAAGGCTGAGCTAAGACTCAGGTGGCATAGCAGTCTGTCGTAAGGGAACCGCAGGGAAAATGAAAGGCAAAAAGCATATGCTGAAGGTAAAGTCTGATGAACGTTAGAGCTGTATTGTTTAATCCCATGTATTTTGTAGCTCGAAGGGGGCACTTGCATATGGAGGTAGTTACCATTCATTCATTTGAATTTACAATCATTCATACAATTGGCTAGGAAGGAAACATCTTGAAGACGCATCCTCAAGTTGGATACAGATGAAGAGCGCTGGAGAAATTTTGAGTTTATGTATGCCGTTATTTTACAGTTATTAGGCAAGATGATCTGTGGATAGGGAACTGGGGGATTAAAAAAATACAAATTAAGGAAAGTGAATCTGGAATATACTGAATTTGAGAGTAAACAGATTGACTAAAAAATGTAGATGATTTTCTGGTCGCATCAGTCAGGTAGTATTATTGGAAACGAAAATAAACAGTTACTATGAAAGAGATAGGTCAAGTCTTAGGACTGTTAAACTATTGCAGGAACTTTGTAGAAAATTATAGCGAACTAGCTGGACCCTGCAAGACCTTACGAAAGGGGAGCGAGCCCCCTCAGAAAAAATTGAATAGGGACCTCAGCAAGAGATGGCCTTTGTCAAAATCAAATATACACTGGCCTCTGCACCGGCGCTAGGACTCCCTGACCTGAAAAAGCCCTTTTATCTCTTTTACAGTGAATGCAAGGGCAATGGGTCTGCAGTAGTGCTACAGAGACACGGACACAAGCTCTGGCCTGTGAGATATTACTCAGGAAAATGGATCCTGTCATGATGGGGCAACACTCACATGTTCGAAAAATCCAACGTGCTACCTTGGCACTAACAGCATCCTTCCCCTTGATACAACTGAGGAAGGTGATATTACACTCTCCACATAGTATAGTCCAGTTATTGGAAGCTGGCAGACTGAGAGGTGTTGCAGACAGTCAGCGAGCCAAATGGGAGGTCGTACTGTTGCCAGGAGACAAGCACACAGAAGTGGTTAAAGACAATAGAGAGAACCCAGCATGCTATATGAATCAGGAACGAGAGACTCATGACTGTATTGCCCACATGGAGCAGGAAGAAGAGATTCAATGTCAAGTTATGGCAGAAGCATTTGAGGGGTCAGATGTGAAATGCACGATTGTAGATGGGGCGCAGAAGTACCGTGATGGTGAGACCTTGACAGGGTGGGCCGTGGTTAATTTAGAAGGGGAACTTTTGGCAGGACAGAGGATAGAAGGATGTCACTCAACCCAGGTAGCCGAACTAAAACACTTACCGCCGCCCTCAGCTAGGAAAAGGACAGAGAATTAACATCTACACGCTCATTAAAAATGCTTTTGGTGTAGTCCATGGCCACATGATGACATGGGCAAGATGAGACTATATTACCTCGAGTGCAGTACAATCCAACATGAAACCCTAGTCACGTACCCAGTGGCAGCAGTAATTAAAAATGAAGTGCACAGAAAGATCCAAACACCAGTACAGAAAGCAATTGACTAACAGCCAGATAATCTGGCACTCTCTCTCTTTTCTCTCTCCCTCTCACAGGGTTTGTGGGCTCTCAGCAGGAAAGGATCCTTGACCCCAAGATGGGAGCTGGGATAGATAAAGGTGCACGGCGACTGTAATTAAATACGTTAAGCTATTAGCGTAAACATTAAACACTAACCGTCTGTGGGCTCCTCTAAAATTTGATCCCATTGGAGGCAGACTGGCACATGGCAAAATGGGAGCTTAATGTTAACACGACTTGCTAATTCTTTCACGGCCTTAACCGTACATTGGGGTGGGATATATTTTAACAGTTGGTCCCCAAAGGCCACTGCGGTCATTAATTTGATGATTCACCCTATTGTTATATTATTCGTATTAATGATGGTTATTTTTCTTGTAGTTTTAATTTTCTGGTGTAGGTTATATACTCTTATTATACATTCTCACACAGCCTTTGCTGATTTTCATTTGCATTTGTAATGTAACACGTGCTGTCAAATATCATCAGGGTGGAATGTGTAGGACGGGCTAAAGGGTTAAAATTGTTGATGATATTCGACAGCTGAATGAGGCCTGTGAACATTCCTGTACGTGCCGAAGACGGCACAATCAATGTGCTTTTCTATAATTGTTTTTTTCTGTACTTGCTGTTTGTTACATAGTATAAGAGAGAGGGTTTAACTCTGAATCATTGGGCTTCACCTTGGACTGGGATCGTGAACGGTGCCAGGAGCTACCTAAGCCTCCATACCAGGCGAAGGTCAAGGGATCTCAAAGGGCAGAACGGTTTATTGATATTTCCTTTCTTTTTCATTCTTTTTATTAATTATATTTAAGTAAATTGCTGTTATTGAGTCTTCTTTTAACTATATTTAGCTGAATCCGAAGAACCACTTGGATACACTGTGTGATCCAAGACACTATTGGATCACCCCTCATGCATCTACAGGGATGGCTCCAGCAGAATTGCTAATGGATAGAAGACTCCACACCAGGTTAAATCTGATCTTCCCAGACGTGGGGAGGGTAAAAAAGCATCAGAAATACCAATTCTGGACACATGATTCTACTAAGCGAGAAAAACAGTTTACTTCAAGGGTCAAAGTTTGGTGTAGCAACTGCAGGAATGGCCCTGCATGGGTAAGAGGCATGGTCAATGTGAGATCAGGTCTAGTGATGTATAAAGTTCAGGTAAGTGAGACAGTCCTGAACAAGCACGAGGACCATATGAAAGCTGCAAACTTGCAAACGATGCGAGAGTGAAGCATGCCAGTTCATCGACAGCCTTTCCGACTGTTTTGGAATGCATGGGTTCTCCCTCTCTGTCAAGTGTTGAAGATGCATTGGAATCTGAGATGGACACGGATATCACTGCCTCGATGCCTTTGCTGCCTAAGAAGAGAATGAATTTCTTCTGAGACACTCCATGTGCAATAAGCAAGCTTCTGTGTGTTACATGCCACCTGTAACCAAAAGAAGAACTGGAGGAACCTGATCCAGTGCTAAGATGCCCCAGGAAGAGTTACAAAAAAAGAACCACCCTACGTCATCAGAATCAGAGGGGGAGGGATGTAGTGATTGTAACAGGTCGACAGGTGGACCTTGTAGGATATGAGTTTCTTGATTGGCACTGGTCCATAACTGGTCCAGTTATGTAGCCTGGCTCACAGATAAAAACAGAAGTGTCAGACATCCTGTTTGCTCTGAGAGCTGGCTGTGACAGAGTTGGATTAGTGTCAAAGACCTTCCACTTGTAAATAAAGGGTGATTTGGTGATGTGATGCTGGCTTCTGTGGAGTTATTTCACTGTTTATGTTCTTTTAACATCAATACTATCTCCCTTACTGTTTATAACATTTCCAAGTATTCAGCCATCTGCAAATTTTGCAACTACCCTGTCATTCTCTAATTCAAATTATTAATTTATTTCAAAACAGAAATGTTCCTAGTGCAGAATCTTGGAGCATTATACTCATTACATCTCTCACATTTTATATATATATTGTATCTATACGCATTAAATATCTCCCTTCAGACTCAAGAACAACCAATCACCATAACGCTACTTTTTAAACTTTTAGTCAATTTTGTATCTATGCTGTTACTACTTTTTATCATATGGGCTTCAGGTTTTATACAAACTTAACATAATTTAATAAATTGCTTTGGAAATCCATATGTATAATGTAAACTCTATTGACTTCAATCCTTCCTGTTAAATCCTCAAAATCTTAATCAATGTTATAAAACACGATTTGTCCTTAACAAATCCATACTAGTTCTTGAACAAAAGCAGAAGTTACTGGAAAGATAAGAAGATGAATAAGAAATGTTTGAAGGGATATGAGCCAAGTGCTGGTGCGTGAGACTAGTTTAGTTTGGAATTATCATCAGTACCGACTGGATGGACTGAAGGGTCTGTTTCCATGCTGTATGATTCCATGACTATGACTCTACTAGATATTGGGCAAGCAGTCTGATAACTTTGAGAAGGCTAGGTGGATTAGCTGTTGTAAATATGGGGTTCCGGGGCTAGGGCAGAGGGCATCTGAGTGGGATGCTCTTTGGTGAGATGCTCTTTGGAGGGTCAGTCAGCCGAATGGCCTCTCTCTGCAATGTAGGGATTCTATGAGTCTAAGGTTTTGAGAGAGGCGATGGTGAGGTAGAGCTAAGTGTCATCGGTTCATATGTGGAAACCAATACCATTGTATGATGATGTAATCAAGGGGCAGCATTTAGATAAGACATTGTGAGAATTCCAAGGATTGATCCTTGGAGAACACCAAAGGAAAACAGCAAGGACACATGAAGAGCAACCACTGCAGGTGGTTTGTAGGCACTTTGGCTACACCTGGAGAAATAAGAATGAAGCCAGACAAGTGTAGTCAGCTAAACAGCACTAGAGTGACATTAGAGGAGCTGGTGCAGTAATGTACATCAAAGGCTTCAGACAGGTCAAGAATGATGAAGAGGTTTATTTTCTTTCAATTCTGCAAAAAGGTTTATCAAGTATTGCAAATGGTAGCAACTGTAGGGTGATTCAATTGCTCACAGCCCATAGGTTTACAAAAACGAAAATCAACCAGAGTTCCTGGTCCTGGACACTAGACACCAACCACTACTGAAAGGTCACATTCATGCGCATCAGGTGAGAAGACTATTCTCTACAATCACTATTTGAGACACACTTTCAAAACAAGTTATTTAAAAAGATGATGGAAATGCAATCAGTACGTGCAAAATTGTACCCCACTGAAGGAGTCAACATTTCCAAAAGCAGAGAAAATTGGAACAAGTTGTTTCAAACTAAAAGATAACACAGTTGGAGCTGGAAGAACACAACAGGTCAGGCAGCAGAAGGATCCCGACCCGAAACATCAACTTTCCTGCTCCTCTGATGCTGCCTGGCCCGCTGTGTTCCTCCAGCTCCACACTGTGTTATCTCTGACTCCAGCATCTGCAGTTCTTGCCATCTTCTTGTTTAAAACTAAAGCTGGTCAAAAGGTGGCACTGCAGGTTCACTCATTTGTTTACCTACCCATGAATGGTCTATAAAATTCAGGCCCAATATTGAGAACAGCGTCAGAAAGTTGCCTGAAAGGTGGATTGAATCAAAAATTAGGGAATGGAGTTTGCGGTGGGAGCCAAAGACAATGCTTCAGCCTTTCAACAGTTAACTGTATGAAAGTTCTGCCTCTCTAGTAGTGGATATTGGCCAAGCAATCAGACCGTTTTATTTATGGAACATGGGTGTCATTCGTTAAGGCAGCATTTATTGTCTATCCATAAGTATCCTTGAGAAAGCAGTGGTAAGTCACCTTCTTGAACTCTTACAGTCTGTGTGGTGGAGGTACACCCATAATGCTATTAATAAAGCAGTTTCAGGGTTTTGATCCTAAATCAGTGAAGGAAAGACAATACGGTTGCATAAATGTTGTTTCTAGGACCGCAATCTAATTCTAGAATATTCTAAATGCTCACCTCACACCTCACACCTCACACCCCAAAACCTCCTTCCTCCCACCTGTTTGGCCCAGGCCTGAATCTTCTCCCAGATCTGACTTATATTACAGCACTTGAAACTGATATGGTTTCTTTTTGTTTCAGGTTTGTACACAACATGCTGACAAAACCTAGCTGTCAAAATGGATTGTCTCCCATTGGTACCACTAGCTGCCCAAAGCCACATGAAGACAAACTCCATCTTATAGGAAATCAAGCAAAACAGGAGTTAAAATTCAATAACTTCTTTCCCTATTCAGATTGTCGTGTGGGCGACATTGAGATAATTGTCTGATTCAGGTGGATTCTTCACTAATATGGGCTAATTGAGGGCCAATGACTGAGAGATGGTATCAGGGTGATTCCGAAGGTCTACTGGCCAGAGTGACAATCAGGATCACTCCAACAAGTGGCACCTCCCAGTCAACCAGTAGGAGCCTCTTTTTATTGGGGCCCCGATGAGCAAAAAAGTTCCTCCAAGCTGCTTTCCCACCTGAAAAATCCTCTAAATCCACTTCCTCCATTCCACCAATGGCCACCATTACGGTGATGTTTATGATTATGTTTCTGGCTCACTAGAGCCGTAAATAGAACATGAGGTAAATGGAGGGTAAACTTGCACAGGGAATAATTTATTGTGCGTCCTCACAGGTCCACAGTCGGTTTTAGACTGCCTCCCCCACCTCCCGCCTCCGGGTCACCTTAAAGGGTGTTCTCTTAAAGGGCAATAAATGTGACGTTGCTATTTTCTCATCCCAAGGTATGGGCAACCCTGCCTTGGAGATACTTGACATGGTTGACACCACTGGTCCCATCTAGACCAGCTCAGTTTTCTGAGGGACCTTCCCACATTGGTGAGGTGCAATGACCAGCTGGTCCGCATGTCTCCTCCAGACCAGTTCATTCCTAGTCTGCACTGTATATGATAACGGTCCTATTTGAGCCACCACCAGCGCTGGGATCCAATCGTCCCCAGACATATAACTCCAGCCCAACACAATCTCTCCTTTTTGGAATACCCTCAAACATAAGGTTCTCACCCTTCTGACCATCTGTCCTTCTTAATTTTGCTTCACCATCTTTCTGGACTCTTCCAGCCACAGTAAGTCAAACATGGTTCTCAGCTGGCAGTTGAACGTAAAGGTTGTCATGTGCGTTGTGTTCCTAAACTTGCTGAGGAACTTGCTGAATTACCATCCTAATGAACCTTCCTCTTGTGAAACCTTTAAGGTCTGTTTAAACTTTGTACAAATCTCTCCACTTGACCATTTGTTGCAGGGTGATATGGAGCCCACCTCACATGTCTAACTCTGTAATTTTCCAGGTATTCCTTGAACTCTTGTGCCATAAACTGTGGCCCATTGTCATTCACGACTTGTACGGGGTTCACGAATCTAGCAAATATTTCATCCAGTCAGTCTATCGTTGTTTCCACAGATACCGTCTTCATGATCACCAATTGGAGTGGGCATCCATGACCACAGTAATGTTTATCCCTCTACTGGTCCTGCGAAATTAACGTGAATCCACTGCCATGACGATTGAGGTCATTCCCATGGGTGAACAGATGACAATGGCAGCACCTTCCTTACTAATGTGCAGGGTTCACACGATCCTGCCTTCTCCTCAATCTGGGAGACCACTTTCAGTCGCCAAAAGTAGCTGCTGGCCATATCCTTTATTTGTAACATGATGGGGTGCCCTTGGTGCACTTGTTCCAGCACCTTTCCTCTTAATAGGGTGGGACAACAACTCTCATTCCCCACATTAAACATCTGTCTGATACGGACAACTCCCACGTCCTGGACCAGTAATTCTGAATGGTTTCTAATGAAATGCCCTTCCTCTCAGAATGAAGTCCACCACTTGGTTCAAGACCACGTCATTCCAGATACTGACTCGCTGACACCAATACCTTGTCTTCCTGGGAAAAGTACATGATCTTCAGGTTCTAGTCAGAAACATTCTTATTTCCTGGACATGATAACCTTGATACAGCATCTGCATTACTGTGCTTCTCCACCTGTCGGTATCCGATTTCACATGAGTAAGCTGACAGAGGCAGGGCCTATCTGTGCATGTTTGCTGTATATGGCCCAAAATGGAGGTTAGCGGCCTGTGGTCTGTCGGCAGCATGAAGTGCCTGCCATAAAGGAAATGGATGAACTTCTTAACATCGAACACAATGCCCAAGCCTTCCTTTTCCACTTGGGCATACTTCTCTTCCGCCTTCATCAGTGACCTCAAAGTGAATGTGATAGGCCTTTCCTCTCCATTTAGCAAGATGTGTGACAGTACAGTGCCAACCCCATAAGGTGAGGCGTCACATGCCAATTGCAGCAGCAACATTGGGGCGAAATGAGCTTTTTATGGGCTGTATCACCTCCTGGTAAACCTTTCACATTTCTGGGTACAGTTGCACAGCTGCCCTTTTCCCAGCAACCGATGCAGGGGCTTTAGCATGGTTGCCAGATCAGACACAAACTTGCCACAGTAATTTAAAGTCCCAAGAATACTCTCAGTTGAGACACATCCTCTGGTTGAGGAGCTTTCCTGATAGCCTCAATCTTTTTGGGCACCTTGTATTGTCCTTTGCCATCAACTCCAATATCTTAGTCTATGGAGTCTTTAAAAAAATTTGCATTTCTCCCTTTTCACTTGTAGGCCATGCTTCTGCGACTTTTTTAGAGTTTTGTCTGTTTTTCAAATGCTCCTCTTTGGAGGATTCAGTAATCAAAATAACGTTCAGGTAACACTGCATACCTGGAAATCAACTCAAAATTTGGCCCATGGCCCTCAGGAATAAGGCTGACACAGACAAGTTGCCAAAAGGAAGTTGCTAGTAGTGGAACAGTCTCCTGTGTGTTACTATTGTCACTGGTGGCTGAGACACCTTTGCGACCCCCATCTGCAAGTAGGCCTGTGATAGATCCATTTTTGAGTATTTCTTTCCCTCAGCCATTCCAGTGAATAGATATTCTATGAGTGGAAGTGAGTATCAACATGCACATAGGCCTGGGCTGACTGTGACCTTAAACTCACCCAAAAACCTCATCACACCATCTGTGTTTAAGACAAGGACGATTGGAGTGGCCCACTCCCAGGTTTGCCAGCCATTCCAGTTCTGCCTCCACTTTAGGCTGGATGGCATACGGTACTGGACGTGCCTTCAGACTCCCTGGAAAAGCCTCCCACTTCCACTGAAGTTTCATTTCTACTCCTTTCATTGTCCCCAGAGTTCCTTTGAAGACATCCTTATCTCTGTCTACAATCTCTTGCAAACTCGTTTCTGAGTTTACCAGCCTATTAACCACACCCAATTTAACTTTAATTTCTGTAACCAGGAATATTTGAATAATGCAAGGTACTCACCTTTCACTATGTACAGAGGCAGTTCAGTACAGTGGTTCCTTAGCTGTACTTTCACCAGAAAATTGCCCTTCATTGGCACTACTTGTTTCGTGTATGTCCGTAGTGTAATCTAGGCAGACCTCAATGGCAGTACCTTTATCTTTTCCCGATATATTAATTCGGAAATCGGAGACACTGCTGCACCTGCATCCACTTCCATCTTTATTCTCTTTCTCTTTAATTTGGGAAGAATCCAGAAACGATTAGCTTCATCCTGTACTTACAGAATATTTCATTAAAACTCTGGTCCTTCTGCTTCTTTCGCAGACCCAGCTGACTTCTGGTCTACTCCCTGGCTGGCAATATGTACCTTATGCCTCGTCATCTGAATTGTCTCCTTTAGATGTCCCTTGTCTTGCTTGAGTCACACCCGGCAATATGGCCCACTGGCTTATCCCTGCAGCACTGGGCTTCTCAAGTCTAACACATTGACTCTTTGCAGCCACTCTTGCCAAATCAGTGGCATTCTGGGGTTAGTACCACAGTCTGCTGAATATCCACTACTTGATGCAACTGGGTGTTGTCACTCAACTGCATTACATCAATGGCTGCCACTGCCATCGAGGTAGCAATTCTGAAAGCTGCCTTGAAGTCCAGGTCTCATTATCAGTAGGTCCTGTTGAATGGCTTCATGTCAGAGGCATAAATCAAACTGTCCCACAAGGCATCTTGGAGAAACTCTTTTAATTCGCAATATTCTGCTAGCCTCTTTTAAGGTGGCCACAAATTGACAATGAACTCTCCTTGATGTTCCAGTTATTATGTTCGTAGTACACTAAAACCATAATAGAACACAAGGTAGATAGGGGGTTAACTTGAACATAGAATACTTTATTTTGCATCTTTTCATCTCCACAGTTAGGTTTAGACTGCCTCTCTCAGCTCCTGCCTCTGGGTCACCTGACTCACTCTCTTAAAGGGACAGCACACACCCAACTACATACATAACAATTGTCATGCTATGTTTACCTGATGTCACATGTTTCTCCTTTCAGGTAGGTAACTGACTGTCCAGATGTTAATGAGACCTGGTTTTTAAATTAGCTAGGCCTCCCGTAGAGACACGTAGGCAATGAGTGATGCTGCTATCTGCACAGAACTTCAAAGTCACAAAAATTAAGTGTCAGCAAACATAGGACTAGATACACTTTGATTGTATATTTCATTTAAAGGATCATTTGAACTTCAGCTGTATTTCTTTCCAATGATAATAATACAAGCTTCAAATATTCTATATTAATTACATATAACTTTCATTCAATGTAATTACGTTATAGCAAGTAACTACAGGTTGACCTGAGTGAACAAAAAGTGTCATGGGCCTATTGAATATTCACCAGCTGACAACAGTGTGCTTACCACAAACTCACCTTGAACGTACTCACAATATTAGTGTTAAATAGTGGAGTGGAGTGGCTATAAAAGAGGACTTCTGGAGTAATCTAGAATCCAAGAAAAAATATTTTGAAAAGAGACAGGGACTCAAAGGTTGTGAGCATAATAATGGTTGGTTATGGAAAACGCATCTCAGAAATTGTTTTGTGATAATGGAAATGTCAATTATGAGATGCTCCTCATAGCTAAATATGGTACATTATGGTGTTCAAAAACAATATGTTGTCTGTGGTGCTGTCTAATCTCGCACTTCAGACCTGGAAGTTGAAAGGTCTGAACTTTTCAAGCTTTCTGGCAGAGGAAGATGGCAAAGATAGGAAAAGCTCTCAAACTTTATACCTTTCTGCTCTCGTGCAGAAGCGCAACCTGTCCATTCACATATTTCATGCAAAATGATGTTCAGTTATATTATATTTTTTTCTTACAGGATATGGAATTAAACTTCCTAAATTTACGTTTGATACTTAGGTAAAGAAATTGGATACATTAGCTCCTGTTTATGGGGTGCTTCAGGTCCCCTCACACATTTAAAATGACTTTTGTGTTACACCTTAGGGGTCACGTATATCAAATGCTATATGTTTGCGTGCTGTGAATATCAATCACAGGTCTACAGAGCAGGCAAATCATAATATCAATTAATATATAACATTGACTTGACACCAGCAGTACTATTTTGGAAATCAATGCTTCAGCCAACTTCATGTCATAACCTTATAGAGCTAAACACACGTTCAGTAGAGGTAGAATCCCATGGATGCAATTTAAAGGGATCATCAACTAATTACACTTTAGCTGTTTAGTGATTCTTATGGCTGTTGCTCCAACTTTGCAAGTTTTGATACCTTCTATAATTGTTGGAAGCTGAAAAAGTCAACAGGGAGTGGTATGATAATGCTGATGGACATTTTGTTGGCTTCAGGTTTTCTGCCCTTGTTATCTGATGGTGGTGTACCATTGGACATTCCCCTTGGAAAATAGCAATGATTGAGAATAAGGAAAGCAGGACAGGCTGCTGGATACAGCAAGAGGAGGAAAAGGAGAATGAGAGTCCATATTTGCCTAGTGTGGTTCGGGTGCAATTCTCCTACCTGAACCTCAGCAATGAACAATATCTGAGCTTCAATAAGGACCTCCTCACGATAATCTACTACCTGCTGCAGCCATAACTGCAATGTCAGAGAGAGACAGGAACTGCAACGCCTGTGGCTGTGCAGGACTTCGGAGCACTGAATTTTCTGTGTCTGGATACTTGCAGATTAGAATTCCAGGTATTTGCAACATTGCAGTTTTCTGCCCACTGTAATCTGCGGACAGTCACTGAAATTCACTATTCTCTTTGCCAAAGTCAGGCAACTGGAATAAACACATAGATTTGTGATGTTTGCAGGTTTCCCCATGGTACAGAATGCCATCACTTGGACGTTACATGCAAGAGACAGGGTTCTATACCATGGGGAAACCTGAAAACAGACCGGAACCCAGAAGGATTCCATTACCTCAATGTCAAGTTACCATGTAGCTATAGACAGTTACTGGCATGACAAAGCAATGCATCTGCTTCATGATCTCTCTAGAGGAGTCTTACAGTACACAGCAGAATAACTGTGAAGATTTGTAGTTGCCTGTTTCACGCTAAACTATTTCAGCAGCTTACCAGCAGCTATGCAGTAGATGGGCATAGCAGCAGCATGATGAGAAGCAGAGGAGGAGGCAAAACATGCAGTCACTTTCTTCCAGCTCTGTCTAGGAAGAACTAACTTGATGCAATACAAGTGACCACAACTCCAGTTTCCTCTTTGCCAATGGGTTCCACACCTTGACTGCCCACTGTCACTGAACACTGTCTGCTTTGCCACAAGACAAAAATAAAGTGTATCATAAAGAAAATATTTCAAAACAGGTTTATAAGTTAAATAATTCCACAATTCCACACATTCGACAACTAAGCACGCATGTGCAGTGCCTTAGAGCATGTCCCCTGTGGACCAATCACTGTCCTTCTGCTCCTACATGCTGCTATCTTGGTAGTCGAAGGCTGCTGGCATTCAATGGAGGAAACTGTCGATGACTTTGGAGGATGTACTCAAACAGATCTGAGCCTGGAAAGCCTGAACTTTGGAGTGCACTATTTTGGCATGTGTGGCACCACTGGATGACCAAAAAGAAAAGCAGAAGGACACTGGAGGATGAATAATATCCTCCTGAAAGACAATAAGTCTGTACTCCAGGGAGCCATTGCCACTCCTACAGGGCGGCACTTTAGTATCCTTAGTAATCTATCAAGGAAAGATTGCTGAATTGCACACTGTTACCCACAGCCAGAATAGCAGCAGTCTATCATTGAATGACAACTGTTGGAGCTTCCACTGCAGCACTCAAACTTTAGATGGCCACTGCATATGTTACCTTGGAAAGTGCAACATTGATACTGTGTCATTGCTGAGTTCATAAGTGTGCATGGAGCTGGTCACCACTTCCATTTTGTAAAGGGTGGATTCTAAGCTTTGCAAAAACCACAATGGGAAATTTGAGCCGGGCTCCACCATGCTCCTAGATCTTGACCACAGTTTTCTACAATAAGCAAGTTTTAATTGGTGTATTCATCAACATTCTTCCATAGTCTGCACATTCAAAATCCTCATGTACATCCTCAATAGCAAAATCATATCTTTCCTCACTATTCTGGCTGCAGTTCACTCATGTCTAGTGCCTCACCATGCACAGAACTTGTGTCTGATCAATCCTCAAAACCATCTGCAGCATAGTATAGAAGCTGGTTGCTGTGCTGATGAGATCAAGTGGCAGGACTGTATCTTCAACATCAATCTCCTCTTAGTATTTGTCCGCCCAGCCAGGTTGCACTTCTTGGTCCTCTGAAAGAAAAAGGCACAAATATACTATAAGGTCATCAGGGTAGTTTGTGCATGTAGGAGTATGGTGGTGGATGGAAAGTAGTGAATGTATCCCTCGCAATTTAAAACTTTCAAATTAGAAGGGAATGTGGAATGAGGGTTAAATGGGATATGAGAATGTGCAGGTATGTCATTATCTTCAATGGTTTCATCTACCATTTGGCATAAACTCAGAAAGAGCATACCAATAATAAATGTATGTCTCTCCTCCCTGAGATTGAGGATATGAAGCCATATCCATACCCACTTTTTTTATTTCTGCTGGCTATTAGTCACCTATTAGTCTGTTTGTCTGTAAACAATATATCTCAAGTTTTAATGGATAGATCTCAAGAAGACTTAGTAAATAGATAGGGCCTGATCCATGAAAGAATTATTTCATTTTTGGTGAAGATTCAGATCCAGATTCTGTATTTTTCTTTTAAAATGAATCAATTATTGTTTGTTTACAGGACAAATAGTTTTCTTGATGTTATGTGAGGTTTTATTTAAATGGCTATTGATTATTTTAGAACATTAAGGATTATCTCAGCTGTTGTTGTGCAATTTCTCAAAATCTGAGCAGAGTTTTCAGAGCAGACTGTTGGATGTAGATGGCCCAGAGCCTCATTTAGGTTGAAGCTCTTAATAAAAAAAATATACTTTTAACTTTTTGTTTCCAGAGCATTAACTGGGCAAGGAAAGCATCAAGTAAGAGTTGCATAATTGTAGAAACAATGAGCTAACAGTGGGGTGGACGTTATGCACCCTACTCAATGTCCTCTTGTACGATCCTGTGGCCTCTGGCTGTATCTAACCTTATCCTGAAAAAATAAGGAAGTGTATGAATGTTATACAAATTGTTTGTTCCTGTTGTAATGTTTGAATAGCTAGCAGTGTGTGAAACATGATATGTGGTTATCAGGTGTGCAGCAATGATACCTGTAAGGGTGAGGTGAAGCATATGAATGAAGCCTGATTGATATAAATTATTGAAAATCATGTGATGACAATGTGATGATTTAAGCAGTGATCCAAGTCAGTGCTATATTTGGAAGGAAATTACATTTTAAGATGTATTCACTGACCTTGACCACTACTGTTAAGATCCTTAAACTTCTTGTGGGACCTCATCTAAGACATCCAGACTTGACTCTTGGCTATCTGCACACATTGCCTTTCAGCCATCATCACACAACATGAAACAGACCCTTCGGTCTCACTCATCCATGTGGACTAAGTTTCCAAAACTAAACCAGTCCCACTTGTCTGTGTTTGGCTCATATTCCTCAAAACTTTTCCTATTCATGTAGCTGTCCAAATGTCTTTTAAATGTTGTTACTGTATCTGCATCCATTTCTTCCTTTGGCAGTTAATTCCATGTGGAAACCACCCTGTGTTAAAAAGTTGCCCCTCAGGTCCCTTTTAAATCTTTCTCCTCTCGCCTTAAAAATATGTAGGCATGTGTCTGGAAGATCTCTTCCCCTATGCAACCATCTCCCTCCCTTTGCATCTCCTCCACCAAAGACCTTCAGCTCGACGTGAGTAAACCTTGGAGCTTATTCTCAATCCTGTTGCACTTTTCCTCATCAAGTAATATCCTCTTTAACCATGACTGCAGCACCTGCTTGAGCCACAACATATCTTCTCTGATTCTAAGATTTAAGGGATGCAGGCTAGTGTTATGTAATGCTGATCAGTCATTTTATTGGTCTCTTGCAGAAGTGGCAGCCACTGACAAATTAGTTAGTGCTGGGTGAATGCAAAGGTCATGCAGCACAAAATTGGTGTGCGTTTTGCGATCAATAGGCATGGGTGAACTGCTCATTGTAATTCTTACACCAATTCTCAGGGTATTTTCACTTTCAGTCCAACAGCACTCCCAGAGAAGTATATGAGACATATTCTTGTCAGAATCTGTCAACATTTTTATTTTAAAATTCACCACTTTTGTACAAATTGGGAATGAGAAATTTAATTTTGTTTTCCTCAGGTACAAATGTATTTAAATAAGACCAGTTTTTTTCTCTCGAAAAGATAAATTAGAAATTTACATCACTTACATTTACAAGTAATAATAATTGGTTTTGACATTTCCTTTGAAAACTGTAGCAAGTCCTTAATGTCTGTTTATTTTATTCAGGTAATATGAATCCCCAAAACAATGTGGGATTCATCTGTACTAAATACAGGATGTGCTCAAGGGCGTTTGCAAAACAAACATTGAATAGTTAATAATGGAACACAAACCGGCATTGAATAACAGAATACTCTGTATACCTTCATGAAGAGTAAGAGAATGACTGTAAAACTACAGACACGCTAATAAGTAACTAAACTTTCTCACTAGCTTTCTTTTCTTACAATGAAGCAGTTTCACTTGTCTATTTGTAATCAGAATTATTGTCCAAGGACAAAAATAAACAAATCAAATCTAAAATTAACTGCATAGTCAGTCCCCGGAGCTCAATACAACAAATATAACGTAATATTTATTTTGTATCTTCCATGATATTATTTAATAAAGAATAATACCTTGTGATTCCCCAACGGTTTTAAATCAACAGCAATCGACTAAATGTCACCATGGTCAACCTTTCTGAGTACTGAGTTTTGCCAGTCACTTGCAAAACATACCAGAGATTTTCAACATGTCACATTTGAAAGGCTGCTGCTCTATGAAATTTGAATGCTGGATATTGCAAGTATAACTGTAGGATTGGGAAATATTAAAATAAACAGATGGCAGAATGTTTACAGGGGTTAGAATATGGCTCCGAGTCTGATCCAAAGCTGCGACATACATCAAAATGATTGAAGCCTCTCCATGTACATATTATTTCTCCTCCACCTACCTTTCCCAGCCCACCCCTCCTCTCTATTTATTTCAGAGCTCCCTTCCCCCTCCCCCATTTCTGAAGAAGTTCTGGCCTGTTGTGATCCTCCAGCTCCACACTATGTTATCTCTGACTCCAGAATCAGCATTTCTTACTATCTCTGAGTGAGTTACTTCTCCACAACTATTTTGAATAGAAAAAACCTACTCTTCGATCGTCTACCCCTTTAGTGAAATGCATACAATTGTATTAAAACAGAAAACGTTGAAAAGACACACTATAAATAGAGACAAATTATAACATTTCAAGATAAGGTTAAACCACTGAAGTGTTCTCAGTGTCCTAACTTGTATTTTATCCTTACAAATGCTGGCTTACCCCCTTCATATTTCTGAAACTTACTATTTTTAGTTTGATCATGCATCTCGAGTAGATGTATGATTTTTTAAAAATTATACAATTGCACAAACTACTGGGTTCTCTTAGTGGATATTTAATTTTAGAGTCTTATAACTAACAGTGCTCAAAAAATTAGTTATCTTGGATCCCTGGGGAGCCTGTCACAGCTAAACATAGACAATATATTTTTGCATTGTTCTGAATGAAGCAGCTTGCAGTCAACCTGCATTTAAGGCACAGAGAATTTCAAGAACCTGACCAATATTTCTTCACACAGATCAGCTTGTTATGTTTAAAATGTTCGTGCAGATTAACACATAAAACCAGCAGACACACTTCGATGCTGAAACATTAGTAAATAATAGCCTACTTCAGTTTATCCAAAGATTAGGTATAGTGCACCATGTTGTCTAGATGTAATGTTGGTTATTGGTTATGCTTCAACCACACATTCATATTTAGCTCCTCATTTCCAGTGTACAAAATTTAATGTCTATATGAGATCGCTGAGTTGTTCTTCAACTAAAATGAAACTAATTTTGTCTCAGATATATCTATTTGGACATTGTAATGCTTACTGAGTATCACGGTTATTTATCCAAAGTTTCATGAAAGAACTACAGTATTACTCTCTTGTCTTTGGCTTACATACACTGCTTTTCCAAAAGTACAGCAAGAACTACTAAAATGCAATGCACAAAGATATTAGATTCCACAATCTGCTAATGTGATCATCTTCATAACAGTCACATTCTATTTGGTTGTAGACTTACAAAACATTTTTTATTCAATAATGTACATTGGTTTCCAAAAATGTTTAAAATGATTTTCTTCAGCATAAAGGCACATTCTCATTTATTTTGAACTTTCTAAAAGTGATTGGATAGAGCAAATTTCTTTGTGATGCTTTGAAACTCAACTTCTGTAAACAAACAAAAAGCGACACTGTTCTGTGCTTATTCCAATGTATATACATTTATACAACAGTTTCACTGCCTTTTGCTGGTTTAACCCAGCCATCTCCACGTTTATCTCGTTTCGTTCTTCCAGAACTCACAAGTCTGTTTGAACACTTTTGCCAAGTATGTAATGTCTTTGCAGACCAAATCCACATGCCAGAAGTAATGCCCACCAACAAAGACATAAAAATCTTTAGCATTTCCACAGCTGTACTGGAATCATCGGCTGAATACCTAAAGAGGTTCCAGTTTGATATTTCATAAAAGTAACAGGCAATGACACAGGTGGCAGGTACTGTATACAGAACCGAAAAGACCCCAATTTTTACCATCAGTCTTTCTAGCTTGTCTGTTTTTGTTCCATCTTTCTGAAGATTAGATCTGATTTTGAACAATGCCACTAGGCCAGCTGCAATGAATAAAGTTCCTATGACTAAGTATGTGAACAAAGGTGCAACCACAAACCCAGTGACTGCATCAATGTTCTGGTTTCCAACATAACACAAACCCGTGAGTTCATCAGCATCTACTAGTCGCATGATCAGTATAACAATGGTCTTCACCGCCGGGATGGCCCACGCTGCAATGTGGAAATAGGAACTATGCATTTCTATGGCTTCATGTCCCCATTTTAGACCAGCGGCTAAGAACCAAGTCAGTGTCAGAATTACCCACCAGATGGAGCTCGCCATCCCAAAAAAGTACATAAGCAAAAAAACAATGGCACATCCCGTATTTTTGAGTCCTTCTTGAATTAACACAGGCTCGGCAGCATCTTCGAAATCACATGATATACGTTCCCTGCCTACTGTAAGCCGCACTATGTAGGCAATGCTGTATATATTATAGCACATGCTCAAGAAAATAATCGGTCGCTCTGGGTACGAAAACCGAGAAGAATCGATGACGAATGTCAGAACTGTAAATGCTGTCGACAGAAAACACAGACTGGCCCAAACTGCCATCCAAATATCTGTGAACTCTTTAGCTGATCTACTGAACAAACCGACATCGTAACCACATTTCAGGGCACAAGTGAGACTTCTCTTGACCCAAATATAGTTATCCAACTTGCCCCCCATGTTCAGACACTCCTCTTCTGCTGAGATGGGTATTTTGTTGGTGTGATAGGGGACATCCTCGTCCCCGGGCCCTTCCATGCACATGTAGTTGTGGTCGTTTCGCGGTGGGAATTTGCTGCAGTTTAATGTCTCGGGCCAGTAGAAACCGAACTCCTTCAGGACAGGTTCACATCTCCGCTTCACAGATTGGCACATGCTGCCGCACGGGCCGATCGGAATGTCGATTTTCTCCGTGCACATCGGCACATAAACTGAGCATAAAAAAAACTGTGAAGGAAAGCAAAATGATCAATCGAAAGAGTAACACCAAACACGACAAAATTCCACTCCCCCGCGATATATCTTTACAACCTGCTATTAACTGCCATTGTGTACAGTGCGGTTCATTCTCAATCTCAGGAAGGTGATGTGTTTTCATTCTCAGTTGAATGAACATTTGTCCGATGTTTCAATGAACCGACTGACAGTGAAAACAGTTCAATCACTTACCTGCGGCTGACGGGCCTTTCGTCAAAAACACGGATCAACATTTACAAGTACCTTTCTTCAGAAAAGCGCCAAACTAACATACAATAAATCTAGTAAGGAAAGCAGGAGTGCGTTTTAAACATAAATCATCCTCCGTGCAGACACTAGCCCGTCAAGCGGGCATATAACTTCAGCAGGAAACCATCACATTCTTGCCCAATGCTCTCTTGTTCCAAGGGCTACTTGGCATAAGGGACTGGTTTAATTGCCATCCAAAGATGGAAAAGTGCTGCACGTATGAAAGAAATATAGGTCACCTCTTTAAAGCTATTTTCTAATGTAAAAAAGACGTGCATGTTCACATTTTCATTGTGTTTTAGCTCTTTATCGCATTTCATTATATTGCAAAAAAGGTAGTCAACTTTATTTTATCACGCTTGTATGTGTTCTAGAGTGCGCTATTTGAAATCAGTTCATATTCCTCTTGCGTCCTACATCAACATATTTTAGTATTTCAGGAAGTTATAGCCACGGTCCAAAGTTAGCAACCCTCATGTTCTAATACTGTGGAGCTTTCTGGCGGCGATAGCGACAATTTCCCAACTCTCACAGGTTACTAAAGTCAACTCAATAAACGTGCCCGCGCATGGACAACAACAGGGGATCCAAAGCAAACATTTTATAAACTGTAGTCCAATGTTACAAACCTGCAGTTGACTGGAACAGCCATATTGAATCAAAGGTGTAAAAGTTTGTAACTGTAATTCGGCGTCTGTTTGTAACTCGTGACCCACTGGATTCGGCATTTTGGTCACATTGTAGCCCAGACTCTGGCACATCGGGATTTTTATAGGATCACATCTCCGTTCGTCTTCGTCCCCATATCCTTCAACAGCGCCGAACTTGTGCTGGAAGAAAGTTAAGCAAAGCGCCAAGAAATCCAGTGTCGAAAACCAATGCATCTCCTTCAGTGGTCAAGATTTCCTAATTCTGCTGTTGGAAAGCTAGAAAAGCGGAACTGTTAACGTTTACAACGAACGGCAATCGGCTTGCCACAGTTCAGTCGTTCTGTGTTAATTTAATTCTTAATCTTGTTTAACGCCATTTCTTGTCGGACAATCGATACAAATGGCGTGAAATCATTTGTTAGCCGCAAACCCCACAGCATCAATGGATTGCTGTCCAAAGCATCTGTCTTGCAGCCCCAAAAGATGATACATCTTAGTCCCAACTACCCTGCTGGAGGTGAAAGAAATCTCCTTCTCAGCTTAAAGTGATCGAGAGAGTCGCTGCTCCTGACATCTGCAATCTCCACACATTGCTGTGTTCCCAAAGCAACCGCCAGTGGAAGTCGAGCAGGGAGGCGGCGCTGCCGAGCTCTCTGGGCTGAAACTGAACATCGCTGCAAGCGTCCAGGCCCAATCCGGAGACCGCGCGGTGACCTGGATCCCGCCCCATTTCTCTGGGAGACTGCCTTCCTCCTGGCTTGTCAGTTTATTCTGTGCTCTTTAAGTTCTCCAGATCACCAGTGACAGTCTCATGTTGCGGTGTAGAAATAACTTACATATTCGATTTGTGTGCCCCTCGAGATAAGCATAATTACATTCAAATCTCAATGAACATACGCAAAGCAGTCACAATGTTAGCCAGAGATAGCAAGAACTGCAGACGCTGGAATCAGAGACAACAAAGTGGGGAGCTGGAGGAATACAGCAAGCCGGGCAGCATCAGAGGAGCAGGAAAGTCGACGTTTCGGATCGGGACCCTTCTTCAGAAATGGGGAGAGGGTAGGGAGAACCGTTCTTCAGTTCTGAAGAAGGGTCCCGACCCGAAACGTCGACTTTCCTACTCCTCTGATGCTGCCTGATCTGCTATGTTGCTCCAGCTCCACACTGTTGTCTGTTGTTCACTGGTATTCTGTTTTAACTCTAATCTTAGGCTCTAATTATAGGGGCAGAAACAAAAGCACGGAAGTTATTTTGAACTGAAACAAAAACAAGATTACTGGAGAAACTCAACAAATCTGACAGCATCAGTGCAGAAAAAGCAAAGTTCACGTTTCCAATGGTCACTGGACTCCAAACTATTTTTCTCTCTCCACAGCCATTGCCAGACCTGCCGAGTTTCTCCAGCGTTTGTGTTTTTGTTTCAGATCTCCAGCATCTGCAGCTCTTTGTCTTAATATATTGTACAGAATACTTGTTTGATCTCAATTGGAATATTGAATCTTTTTTGAATTGCAACACTTGAGGAAGGATGTGATGGCATCAGACAGGGCGCAGAAAAGATTCACAAGACTGGACCCAGGATGAAGAACTTCAGTTACAGAGTCAGATTGGAAAAGTTGGGACGCATTTCCTTGGAGAAGGGAAGATGGAGAGGAGTCGATAGAGGTATTCAAAATCATGAAGGGTGTGGACACAGTAAATAAAAACTGCTGTCGCTCATGAAAGAATCAAGATTGAGAATTAAGATCAATAGGAAAGGAGCAATGGAGACACAAGAAGCTTTTTCACACAGGGCGTGGTTATGATCTGGAATGCACTGTCTGAGAGTATGATGGAGGTAGATTCAATTGAGGCATTCAAGAGGGAATTGTATTATTATGTGAAAAGGATGAGCGTGCAGGGCTACAGGGATTTGGGAGAAATGTCACTAGGGTGAATTATTCATTTTGGGGAGTGGTGGCAGCACAGGTATGATGGATATTTTAAAAATTGACTTGTTTAGACATATTGGTCACACCTTTGAGGGGGTGGGACCTGAAATCAGACCTCCTGATCCGGAAGGAGGGATATTGCCCCACAGGACCTTCCACAACAAACCATAGGTTGTTCATCTGTGCTGCAACAATCTGGAGATTCTGTAAAATCATTGTATTTGTTTGTGCCACAGCATGATGGGGGAAGCACTTCTTGCACATATACAAATCTTTATAGTGGCAGGTGTCACAGTATTGCATCTATTGCCCAATCCAGCCTGAAATGTGTGCCTGAAAACCAGTTAAAGTAAACTATTACAGGATAAGAACATAAAATGCCAATGAGAAAGTCGCAGCAGTGCCAGCAATAATAGCTGGTCCATTGATGGTAAATCCAGATACCTTCCAATTAATGTGTCAGCTATAACAACTCATAATGCAATTAATCATATCTGCCAAAGAACTATGCTCAAACTACATTGCTCAAAGGTTTATTGCTCAGTTAACTGAGTACAATTTATTACCCTACTGATTAAAAAAAAATCATTACCAATATCGAACTCAAGACCTCGACATGCGATTAACGATCCCAATACAGTAAGCATCATCTGAGCTCATTGGGCTGTGAAGGAAGCTGGTCCACAAAGCTTGTAAGGCTCTATAAACCATTGCCTGAAACTTTTCAGAGTTTGTCCTCTGCCAATATGAGTAAGGAACCTTTACAGTTTATGGTGTTCCAGGCATTTACTTTATATTTATATTTATATACACAATATTGTCATTGTATGTTGGTGGTGGAGTACATGTTTGAGGTAGTGGATGGAATGCTATGGAGTGCAGACTGTTTTGTCCTGGATGGCATCAAATTTCTTGAGTATTTTTGGAGCTGCACTCATCTAGGCAAGTATTCTATCTCAGTGTTGGCTTTTCCTTGTAGATGGTGGAAAGACATTGGAAATTTAGGAGGTGAGTCACACACTGCAGAAGACCCAGCCTCTGATTTACTTTTGTAGCCAGATCAATCATGTAGATCTGTTTAAATGACCATTGTAGTGAATGGGAACAGGATTTTAATAGCGGAGATTTGTTCTGACCTTGCTATTGAATCTTAAGCAGAAGTGATTAAAAGTTCTCTTGTGACAAAAGGTCTTTACATGAATATTGCTTGCCACTTACCAGTCGAAATCGGATTGGAATTACGATTGATATTAGACACTGCTCAGTCATCAAGAAACATCCCTACATCCAGTTACAAGTAGGTAAGTTCATTAATAAAGCAGGTGAAGATGGTTGGGCTGAGAACGCACCTTTGAGGAGTTCTTGTAGAACTATCCTGGAATTGACATGAATGTCCTCCTGCAACCACAACCATATGCCTTTATGTTAGGTATGATTCCATCCTTGATTACCATCTACAGTCATGCAACAGTGCTTCTTCCAAGTGGCATGCAAATTTGTGAAATAATGTGAAGACTGAGAAGCATTGCTCATTGACTGAAGGAGAATACTAAACTATATTTGGCAGATTTTTTTTGTCCATTTTTGATTTGATGGCATGTCAGTTCAAGTAATCCAAGAGTCAACACTGTATTTTCCTGGGCCACCTCTTCCTGACTATTCTACCACCACCAGTGCACTGTTCTGTCACAAGACATACCTGGGGTGGTGATGGAGGATTTTGGGACATTTGCTGAGAGGTATGAATCCATGAGTATAACTGCGTCAGGTTGTTGTTTGCCTCATCTGAGAGACAGCTCTCCCAATCTCAACACAAGTGCCTAGAAGTATGCAAGGAAAAGTTTGCAGTGTTGCCCTGACTGAGGCCAAGACCACCATGGGTTGGTTCATTAGGTTTTATTTAACTTTTTTCTGTAGTACATTGATAAACTGACTTATATAAATGATTTAAATTTGAATGTAGAAGATATGGTTGGTAAGTTTGTAGACGACACCAAAATTAGTGGACAGAAGAAGATTATCTCAGAGAAAACAGGACCTTGATCACATGGCCAATGGGCCAGGGTGGCAGAGAGTGGCAGTTTAATTTAGATACCCCTTACCACCCCCCCGCAAACACACACACACACACATACCCCAGATAAGCTGGTTTTGAATGATTAGCATTTTAGTAAGGCAAACCAGGACTGTACTTAAAGCAGTTAATTGTACCCTGGGGACTGTTGCTGAGCAAAGAGACCTAGGAGTGCAGGTGCATTATTCCTTGAAAGTGGAATCTTTAAAATTAGACAGGGTCATGAAGAAGCATTTGGCACATTGCCTTCATTAGTCAGAACATTGAGTATAGGGGTTGGGATGTCATGTTGCGGATGCATAGGACATTGGTGAGGCCACTTTTAGAATACGACATACAATTCTGGTCACCCTTCTATTGGAAGGGAGCTGTAAAACTTGGGAGGTTGCAGAAAGGATTTGCAAGGATGTTGCCAGGTCTGGAGGGTTTGAGTTGTAGGCAGAGGCTGGATAGGGTGGGCCATTTTCCCTGGAGCATCAGAGGCCAAGGAGACACCTTCTGGAGGTTTATAAAATCATGAGGGGCAGTTGTTGAGAAATCCACCAGCAGTTTGGGACAGTCCAAAACTAGAGGGCATAGGTTTTACGTGAGAGGAGAAAGATTTAAAAAAGTAGCTGAGGGGCAACATTTTCTCACAGAGGATGGTATGTGTATGGAATGAGCTGCTGGAGGAAGTGAGGGAGATGGGTATAATTACAACATTTGAAAGGCATCTGGATAGGTATATGAATAGGAAGGGTTTAGAGGGATATGGATCAAATGCTGGAAAATAGGATTAGGTCAGATTGGGATGTCTAATTGGTGTAGACGAGTAGGACTGAAGGGCCTGTTTCCATGCTGTATGAATCTATTACTAGTTTGTTGGGCTATTTCTGAAGGCATTTGAATCAACTACTTTGCTGATGGTCTGAAGTCATATATAGGCCAGATCAGGTAAGATAAATTTTTGTAAGAATCAAGACTTTGGAACATTTCTATAAATTTTTGAACAACTATCCCTGTAACATAAACTGTGTCTTGGAAAGATCCTTGGGATTGAACCTTCTCCAATTTGGTCAGTCACAAGCCTGAGATTCCCAAATATTTTAGTGGGACTTGCTGAGGACGGCCCTAAAAATTTTCCACTGTGCCCCTAAGATCTCCTGCCTCGAATGAGTTTAAGTTGAGCAGTTGCCTGACAAGTCTGCTGTCAGGCATGCAAATGACTTCCTCCACCCCTTACACACACTGACACAGCAAGAACTGCAGATGCTGGAGTCAGAGATAACACAGTGTGGAGCTGGAGGACCCTTCTTCAGAATCAGAAATTCTGAAGAAGGGTGGGTCCCGACCCGAAACGTCAACTTTCCTGCTCCTCTAATGCTGCTGGGCCTGCTGTGTTCCTCCAGTTCTACACTGTGTTATCTCACACACCAGCAGAGCTGGTTTTGAGTGATTAGCACCTTGGTGCTTGGCAGGTTGATTTAGGAGAGAATGCTGCTGCTGGACCACATTTCTTACCAATAGATTTGGAGGATTTTCTGAAGCATTGCTGGAGGTGGTTCTCTGTGCCTGCTGTAGGGTGTCCATGTCTCCATCGCAAATAGAATTCAGCAATCACTGTTGTCTGGTGAACCCTGACCCTGGTCCTCAAATCCTCAGTTAGCTGGCCAAAGGTCAAACTGGCACATAGGAGGCAAAGCAGTGTTTCATCATCTATGTTTTCCTTCATATGGAGGAGGCTCCCACGATATGAAAAATGATCCACATTTTCTAAGATCCTTCTTAATTGAGGTCGGGAGGTGTTTTGCTGTGGGAGCTGGATTGTAGGGGACCTTAATGTTCCATGTGTCTAGTGATATGTCTGTACAGTAGTCACTATGGACAATCTAATAATACAGCTGGTCGATGGTTATTACTTTGCAGAAGTTGTAAAAAAAATTAAAAAGGAAAAGAAACAGACGATAAGTCAACTCTATCATAAAAAAAGTCACCCCTCAGGCAAAATAGTAAAAACTGACACTAGTTTAATGGTCTTTTTATTGTGCAAATTTGGTGTACACATTCCATGGAACTTTTGCTGTCATCTGTAATCAGTTTTAGGAGGTTAATTTTCAAAGTGTTTCAATGCAATGCGGCAGAGTCTAATTCACAGCTCTAATTCCAAACCAAAAAAAAAGCGCCATAGTGGAAACAAAAGTGGGAACAGGCTGGAAAAATAATTGGGAGTACAAAACAAATCTAACAAGTCTATTTTCGGCTCGATAATGATTTTGCTTTTAATTGGGACAACTATTTATGGCTGTAAACCACGGCTATCAGGCCATTAATGTCATGGTTCGAGCTACCATGAACCTGGTGGTAAAAGTGTTGAAATAACTCAAATTTGAAACACAATTAAAAACTCGTATATGTTTCATGAATTTTTAAAAGTTCTCCAACATTATTTTAAACACACCACCACCAACTCGCCCCACTATTTTTAGTAGGTAGACACATAGATTACAAAGACAAAGGCATGTGTCATGTATTAAATAATGCAGTTATATCGTGTAGAGTTAAATCAGCTGACCTTTGGCAACTTTTTGTGTATGTGGAAAGTTCTTTTAGAGCTCAAGTATTTCTGAGGCATTTGTTATCAAAACACAAACATTGCAAGGCAGAGCCCGTTGCATTCCAGTCTGGTGAATGTCTGCCCTCTGCGAATGTAATTCCAGGCTTTGGACTATCCTTCACAATTACTGACACTAATTGCATACAAACACAGGAATAGTTGGATGTCTGCACATTAACTAGTCGTTTATTCGTCTGCACTCATCGGGCGGCGGGGGGTGGAGGGTGGGTGGGGTGTGAGTCAGATTCGGAAAACCTTTTACACATTCTTAACAACCTGCTAAACAGATGCAAATTAAATTGTTCTGTCATACTATCCAACCTCCAAAATTTAAGATATTACAATAAACTACCAGTTTAATAAACATACAGAAAAGTTACAGTGAACTTTTGGGTGTACTTGCCAGAAGACGAAAGCTTTGCCAGACAGTTTCTGCTGAGTCTTAGTTCACATCGGATTCTGCTTTAATAAAAAAAACTTTATTAGGAGTAAGACTGAATTTCGAAACAGTTACAGTGATACTTTTACAAAGCAGCGTTGAATAAATTAATACGGTAGGAAAGGATCCTTTTCGATGAATGTTGTTGAAGCAGTGTAAAGTCCTGAGTGGATTGTCTCAGTCTTAACCTGAATTTTCTATTGTTCCTAATCTACATTTCCAACACACACTGAGAACTGTAACAAAAATTGGCTGCAATTACACATATTCCTATGTGGAATGATAATCGAATACAAATAGTTTGAGACATTCTGAAGAAAGGTCCCGACCGAAATGTCAACTTTCCTGCTTCTCTGATGCTGCCTGGCCTGCTGTGTTCTTCCAGCTCCATACTGTGTTATCCAAATGAGCCAATTGGGCAGACTGGTGGAAATTGAAATTCAGTGCTGAAAGGTGCTGTATGCTGCATGCTGGGGGGAATTGGTAATCTATGTACTGTGTGACTGATGTTGCAGTAGCTATAGATGATCTTGAGCGCAGGGGGAATTGCAGTCAACATCCTTGTCATGGTGAAGTAGGAATCAGCAGATTAAAAAATACCAATCTGCATTTTGAGATCAGTACGAAGTTCTCTTATAGAACTGTATCTAATGTATACAAGGCACAAATTAGTCTGCTCCCATTTTCTAACCCAGATCTGGTGCCATGTGAACCTACAGAGGTGAGCAAATTGACCCTGAGATCTCAATTAAATGTTTAAGTTGCCAAGGGCTGTCAAGCCAAGACAGGTAGTTTATTTCTATTTATAAGAGGCTAATACCTCCCATGCCTGTTGGTAACTTTAGAGGGATGTGGGCCAAATGCTGGCAAAAGGAACTAGATCAGTTTAGGACAACTGATAGGTTGGATTTGTCTGAGTCAATCTCCCTCCAAACTGACTGCACTCCGTGCACTCAGATCTAACCCTGACTTTGTTATTAAGCCTGCCGATAGGGGTGGTGCTGTTGCAGTCTGGCGTACTGACCTCTACATTGCAGAGGCTGAGTGCCAGTTTTCAGATAGCTCATCCTATCCTCCCCTTGACCATGACTCCAGCATGACACATAAGGCCATTATACTGCGGTAATGGATCTCATTTCATCTGGTGATCTCTCCCTCTCTGCTTCCAAGCTGATAGCCCCCCAGCCCCACACAGCTTGCTCTACCTCCTCCTAAAAGTCCACAAACAGGACTGTCCTGGCAGACCCATGTTTCAGCCTGCTCCTGCCCCACAGAACACATCTCTTCCTACCTTGACTCAGTCTTCTCTCCCCGGTCCAATCCCTGCCCACATACATCCATGATAACAAGGCGTGGGGCTGGATGAACACAGCAGGCCAAGCAGCATCATAGGAGCAGGAAAGCTTGACATTTCGGGCCTAGACCCTTCATCAGAAATGGGGGAGGGGAAGAGGGTTCTGAAATAAATAGGGAGAGAAGGGGAGGCGGATAGAAGATGGATAGAGGAGAGGATAGGTGGAGAGGAGGCAGACAAGTCGAAGAGGCGGGGATGGAACCGGTAAAGGTGCGTGTAGGTGGGGGGGTAGGGAGGAGATAGGTCAGTCCAGGGAGGACGGACAGGTCAAGGGAGCGGGATGATGTTAGTAGATAGGAGATGGGGGTGGGGCTTGAGGTGGGAGGAGGGGATAGGTGAGAGGAAGAACAGGTTAGGGAGGCGGAGATGAGCTGGGCTGGTTTTGGGATGCGGTTGTGGGAGGGGAGATTTTGATGCTTGTGAAATCCACATTGATTCCATTGGGCTGCAGGGTTCCCAGGCTGAATATGATTTGCTGTTCCTGCAGCCTTCGGGTGGCATCACTGTGTCATTGCAGGAGGCCCAGGATGGACATGTCGTCTGAGGAATGGGAGGGGGAGTTGAAATGGTTCGCGACTGGGAGGTGCAGTTGTTTGTTGCGAACTGAGCGCAGGTGTTCTGCAAAGCGGACCCCAAGCCTCCGCTTGGTTTCTCCTCTGTAGAGGAGGCCACAACGGGTACAGCGGATGCAGTATACCACATTGGCAGATGTGCAGGTGAACATCTGCCTGATGTGGAAAGTCTTCTTGGGGCTTGGGATTGGGGTGAGGGAGGAGGTGTGGGGGCAGGTGTAGCACTTCCTGCGGTTACAAGGAAAAGTGCCGGGTGTGGTGGGGCTGGAGGGGAGTGTGGAGCGGACAAGGGAGTCGCGGAGGGAGTGGTCCCTCCGGAAAGCAGATAAGGGTGGGGAGGGAAAAATGTCCTTGGTGGTGGGGTCAGATTGCAGATGGCGGAAGTGTCGGAGGATGATGTGTTGGATCCGGAGGTTGGTGGGGTGGTACGTGAGGACAAGGGGGATTCTTTTTTGGTTATTATTGCGGGGACAGGGTGTGAGGGAAATGCGGGAGACACGGTCGAGGGCGTTCTCGACCATTGCCAGGGGGAAGTTGCGGTCCTTGAAGAATGAGGACATCTGAGACGTACGGGAGTGGAATGTCTCATCCTGGGAGCAGATGCGGCGGAGGCGAAGGAATTGGGAATAGGGGATGGCATTTTTGCAGGAAGGTGGGTGGGAGGAGGTGTATTCCAGGTAGCTGTGGGAGTCAGTGGGCTTGAAATGGACATCGGTTTCTCGGTGGTTACCTGAGATGGAGACAGAGAGGTCCAGGAAGGAGAGAGAAGTGTTGGAGATGGTCCAGGTGAACTTCAGGTTGGGGTGGAAGGTGTTGGTGAAGTGGATGAGCTGTTCGAGCTCCTCTTGGGAGCACGAGGCGGCGCCGATACAGTCATCAGTGTAACGGAGGAAGAGGTGGGGTTTAGGGCCAGTGTAGGTACGGAAGAGGGATTGTTCCACGTAACCTACAAAGAGGCAGGCATAGCTTGGGCTGTAGCTCTGATGAAGGGTCTAGGCCCGAAACGTCAAGCTTTCCTGCTCCTATGATGCTGCTTGGCCTGCTGTGTTCATCCAGCCCCACACCTTGTTATCTCGGATTCTCCAGCATCTGCAGTACCTTTTATCTCTGATCCCACATACATCCATGATTCCTCTGACGCCTTACGCCGGTTTCAAAACTTCCAGTTTGCCGGTTCCAGCCACCTGGTCTTTACCATGGATGTATAATCCCTTGACACATCTATTCCCCACCAGGAGGGTCTTAGGGCTCTCCGCTTCTTCCTGGAGTAGAGACCTGAACCATCCCCACCCACCACCACCTTTGTCCACTTGGCCATGCTCATCCTCACCCTCAACAACTTCTCTTTTAACTCCTCTAATTTTCTTCAGGTAAGATAGGTGGCCATGGGTACCTGCATAGGCCCTAGTTAAGCCTGTCACTTCATGGGGTACATGGAACATTCCTTGTTCCTATTCCAGCCCCCAACCACAACTCTTTCACTGATACATCGATGATATCATCGGTGCTGCTTCCCTCTCTCATCCGGAATTGGAAAACTTCATCAATTTCGCCTCCAATTTCACCCTGCCCTCACTTTCACCTGGTCTATCTCTGACTCCTCCCTTCCCTTCCTCGACATTTCTGTTTCCATTTCTGGGGATAGACTGGCCACTAATATCCACTACAAACCCACTGACTCCCACAGCTACCTGGATTATACATCTTCACACCCCACTTCATGTAGAGAATCCATCCCATTCTCTCAGTTCCTCCGTCTCCATCGCATATGTTCAGATGAGACCAACCTCGACAAGGGAACCTCCGAAATGTCCACCTTCTTCCTCAACTGAGGATTCTCCAGCTCCGTGGTCGACAGGGCCCTCAACTGGGTATGACCCATCTCCCACACTTACGCCCTCACCCCTTCTCTTCCTTCCCGTAACAGCAACAGGGTCCCCCTTGTCCTTACTTATCATCCCACCAGCATCCACATCCAGAAGATCATCAGGCGCCATTTCCGCCACCTCCAGCAAGATGCCGCCATCACCAGACACATATTCCAGTCCCCTCCCTTGTCCGCCTTCCACAGGGACTGTTCCCTCTGGGGCACCCTGGTCCACAATTCCTTCATTCCCAACACCACCCCACAGCCCTACGGAACCTTCCCCTGTAACCGGCGAATGTGCAACACCTCCTCTGTCCCCTGTATCCAAGGGCCCAAACATACCTTCCAGGTGAAGCAACACTTCCCACAATCTAATCTAGTGCATTCACTGCACTACATTGAGGAAACAAAGCGTAGACTAGGGGACTGCTTCGCAGAATATTTATGTTCTGCTCGCAAAAAAGACCCTGAACTACCTGGTGCCTGCCACTTTAACGCACCACCCTGCTCCCTGACCAACATGTCTGTCTCTGGCTTGCTGCAGTGTTCTAGTTAAGCTCAACGCAAGCTGGAGAAACAACACCTCATTTTGCACTTGGGGACCCTACAGCCCTCCAGGCTCAATATCGAGTTCAATAATTTTAGGGCCTATACTCTCCCATGTCCCAGCACCCTGCCCCACACACCAGGCCTTGTTACTACATAGCCTGCCATTACACACTACCTGTTAATGGAGACTATTAGTGACTAATAACAATTATTCACCCTCCCAGCCTCATCGTTATCAACTCTGTCTGTCCAGCTCCTCTCTCTTTAGGCTCTATCCTATTGTTTACTCCCTACCCCATCCCCCTCCCCTTTTTTCTGCACATAAACTGATGTTTTCCCAGTCACCATCAGTTCTGAGGAGGGGTCACCAGACTAGAAACATTAACACTGTTTTTTCCTTCACAGATGCTGCCAGACCTGCTGAGCTTTTCCAATAACTTTGTTTTTGTTCCTGAAATTGGACGAAGGATCTGTTTCTGTGCTGTATAACAACTTGACTCTATATAAAGAACTTGAGTATTATTGAAAAAAGATACATATAAATAAGGCTGTTGATAAACCCAATCCGATCTATTGCAAGTGTAGGAATCCTATTGCACACATTGACCAGTGAAGATAAGCTTGCGGGAGACAGTAATAGATAACCTGCCGGCTGATCTCTCCACAACATCAAGGAAAGGAAACTCATTTGACAGCTCCATTTCAAATGTAAATTTGAACACAGAATGGACCCTACTAAAACATGTGAGAAACCACATAACAGAACATATAAAGATGCGAGAATGAAATGAATGAAAATGCAAACCTTATCAAGAGGTAGAAATAGATGGAACACAGAAATTGATGTCTTGGGAAATTTTCACCAAATTTCACACAAATTTTATGTTGGTAAAGGAGAATGTTTGACCATTGTGCCCCCACTGGCTCCATTATCTAGTGCCAATCTCCTGCCATTTCCCCATATTCCTGCACACTATTAGTATCTAATTAACCATAAAATACCCTTTTAAATGCCTCAATTGAACCTGCCTCATGTCTCCAGGTAGAACCTTCTTTACTATAACAACTTGTTGCATGAAAGAAAAATTTTTTCTCACATCACTTTAAATCTATGCACACTCATTCTTGTTTCCTTTACAAGCAGAAATTGCTTCACCCTATCTAATCCATCCAGTACACTGAAGATTTTGTAAACCTCAGTCAGATCTCCTCTTACCTTGCTTCTGTCAAAGAAGAATAGTCCAACTTCTTCAAGCTATCCTCAGAGTTGAAGTTTCCCATAACTGGAATATCACTTGTGTATTCTCTCCACTTCATTCATATCTTTCCTATAGCATGGCACCCACAACTGTATACAATACTCCAGCTGAGGTCTAACAAGTGTCCTGTATGAGTTCAAAATTACCCCTTTGCTCTATGCCCCTATTAATAAAGCTGAGAAAACTGTCTGTTTTATTCACTGCACCCTCCACCTGTCCTGCCAACTTCAATGCTCTGTGCGCATATACAGCCAGGGCGCTCTGTTCCTGCACCCTCTTTAGAAAATAACCTTTATATTATATTGCCTTTCAGTGATCTTCTAACCAAAGTGCATCATCCTACACTTCGCTGGTTTGAACCTCATCTGCCACCAATTCACCCAATCCACCAATCTGTCAATGTCCTTTTGGAATTTCACACTATTCTCATTACAGTTTAAAATTCTTCCAGTTTAGTGTTTTCTGCAGACTTGGAGATTGTCCCCTGCAAACCCACATCCAGATCATTAATACATTAGAAGTTGCCATCAATAGTATTATTAAGCAGTACCTGACTAACAACTACCTGCTCAGTGACACCCAGTTTGGGGTTCAACATTACAGCTTTGGTTCAAACATGTACAAAAGAGCTGAATTCCAGAGGTGAGGAGAGAGTGACAACCCTTGAAATCAAGGCTGCATCTGACCAAGTGTGGCATCAAGAAGCACAAGCAAAACTGGAATCAATGGGAACCAGGCAGAAAACTCTCTGCTGGTTGGAGTCATACCTGGTATGTAGGAAGATGGCTGTGGTGGTTGGAGATCAGTCATCTCAGCTCCAGGACATCTGTGCAGGAGTTCCTCAGTGTAGTGTCCTGGGCTCAATCATCTTCAGCGGCTTCTTCAATGACCTTCTCTCCACCATATGATCAGAAATGGCAAAGTTCACCGATGATTGCACAATGTTCAAAACACTCACAACTCCTCAGATACTGAAGCTGTCACGTTCAAATGCAACAAGACCTGGACAATATCCAGGCTTGGGCTGAAAAGTGGCAAGTAACATTCGTGCCACACAACTGCCAGGCAATGACCATATCTAACAAGAGATGATCTAACCATCATCCCTTGACATTCAATGAGATTAGGATTACTGAATTCTACACTATCGACATCCTGGAGGTTACCTTTGATCAGAAACTCAACTGGACTCCCCATCTAAATAGAGCAGATACAAGAGCAGGTCAGAGGCTAGGAATACTGTGGTAACTCACCTCTTGACTCCCTACAGCCTGTCCGCCATCCTCAACGCATAGGTCAGGAGTGTAATTCACCACTAACTCTCTACTTGTCTGGATGAGTGCAGTCCCAGTAACACTCAAGAACTTAACACGATTCAAGACAAAGCAGACTTGATTGGCACCATATCCATAAACATCAACTCCTTCCACTACCGACACTCAGCAGTAGCAGCATATATGGTTCACAACATGCACTGCAGAAATGCACCAAAGATCCTTAGACAGCAACTTCCAAATGCATGACCACTTCCATCTAGACGGACAAGGACAGTAGATATACGAGAACACCTTCATCTGCAAGTTCCCCTCCAAGCCACTCACCATTTTGACTTGGAAAAGTATTGCCATTGCTTCACTGTTACTGGGTCAACATCCTGGAATTCCCTTCCCAAGGGCACTGTGGGTCTCTCTACAATATGGGAACTGCAGTGATTCAAGAAGGCAGCTCACCACCAACTTCTTAAGGCCAGTCAGTGATGCCCCTGTTCCACGAATGAACAAAAAATCAGGAAGAAGGGGTCCCAGTATTAACCACTGGTGAACTACACTACAAACTACAAACTGCCTAAAAAGTACCCATTAATTATTACTTTCTGTTTTCCATCAGTCAGTCAACTTTGTATTCATGTTGTCACTGTTCTTTTTATACCATGTCCTCTAACTTTCCTTAAAAAGTCTGTTTTACCAACTGCCTTATGGAAATACGTGTATATCACATCAAGAAGTTTTACCCTCATCAATCCCTTCTGTTACCTCTTCAACAATCTCTAGCAAGTTAGTTAAACATGATTTTCCCTTTGGAAATCCATGCTGAATCTTTCTAATCAACTCAACATTTTCCAGGAGACAAGTGATTCTATCCCAACAATTGTTTGCAAAATGTCTCCCCATTACCAAAGTTAAACTAACTGATCTGTAATTGTCAGAATTAGCTTTATAACGTCTTTGAATAAGGCCGTAATGTTGGCAATTTTCCAGTCCAGGGAAGACTGAAATATATGGCTACTGCCTCCACAATTTCTTCCCTCAATTCCTTTGGAATCCATGGATGCATCTGGTGCCTTGTAAATATAAGGGCAACAATATATCAAAGACTTCTTCCTTATTAATTTTGGTTGCTTCTACGGATAGAATTTCTTCCTTTGTCACCATGGCCTGGGCAACATCCTCCTGTTTTGTAAAGGCAGATGCAAAGTATTCATTTTATGCCTTAGCCACGTACCTGCCTCTGCCCCTTTTTGGACTCTGATTGACTCTAACTTCCTTTAACTACTCTCTTACTGTTTAAGTGCTTATAGAAGACTTTGGGATTTTCCTTTATTGTTCACTGCTAGTTTTTTCTCATAGTTCCTCTTCATTTTTCTCATTTATTTTTTCACACCCCAGCCCAAAAACCTTTGATATTCCTGTTGATTCGCAATTGTATTTTCTGCCTTACACCTGTCATAAGCACACCTTTTCTTTCTAATGTTAATTTCTGTCTCCTTTGTAATCTAGGGTACTCTAGATTGTTTGTCTTACCTTTTGCATTAGAGGGAATATACCTTGACTGTACCAAAATCATCCGTTCCTTGATGGTGGCCCACTATTCAGTTACTGATCTTCCTACCAACCTCCTATTCCAATCAATCCTACCAGCTCAGTTCTAGCCCCAGTGATGTCAGCATTCTTCACTAATTGATTTTTCTTGCTCTAGATTGTTGCATGTTATTTGCAATGTGAACCTTATGATACGATGATCACTTTCTTCTAAATGATTCCCCCCTAACATGTGATTCACTTGGCTTATCTCATTTCCAAGGACCAGGTCCAAACATACTTCCTTCCTTGTTGGGCTGGACGCATACAGCTGTAGGAAGCTCTCCCCAACATAGTTAGGGAACACTTGCCTCTTGCTGCCCCTTACATTACCAGTATCCTGGTCTAAATTTGGGGAATTGAAAGCCCCAGTTATAACTGCTTTATAGTCCTGGTGTTTCTCTTGAATTTCCCTGCAGATTTGTTCTTCGACATGCTTTCCCTTATAGTTGGTGGTCTGTACACTATACAAAGCCATGTAACTGCACTCTCTTTATTCCATAGCCGTAGCCAAATCAACTCCGTCCTTGAACCCTCTGAGATATCCTTATTCTCTAGCACTGCAATATACTCCTTAACCAAAACTGTTACCCCTCTTCCTTTCCTTAAATGGGCAACCGCTTATTGTGAGATTAAGTCGTCTGGTCTAAGGCTCTCCCAAAAGGGGAAACAACCTTTTCACACATACAAGATTCTTAGGAGAATTGATAGGGTATGTTTCAATAAGGTTGCCTCGCATTCTTCTGAATTCCAATGGTTACAGGCTCAACTACTTGACCTTGATGGTCCCTTCATAAGCAGTTTCGGCCTAGTGAACCTTCTCTGGAGTGCAACAAATGCTAGTTTATCCTTCTTTAGATAAGGGGGTCAAAACTGTTCACAGCGTTCCATCTGTAGTCTGACTGATGCTTGGAGACCTTTAGCAAAACCTCCCTACATTTATACTCCAATTCCTCTAAAATAAAGGCCAACATTCACTTTGCCTTCCCTATTACCTGCTGAACTTGGATGTTAGCTTTTTGAGATTAATTCTTGAGCACTCCCAAAATTCCTGTGTTTTGTAGCTTTCTACAATGTCTCTCCATTTAAATAATATTTAGCTCCTCTATTCTTCCTGCCAAAGTGCATAGCGCCACATTTTCCCACAGTATATACCAAATTTTTGCCCATTTGCTTAACCTATTTATACCCCTTGGCAGAGTTTTAGTGTAATCTTCATCACTTGCCTTCCCATCTATTTTTGTGTCATTTGTAAACTTGACTATGGTACATTCACTTTCCTCATCCAGATTATTAATATATAGTCTGAACAATTATGGCCCCAGCACTGAAACCTGTAACACTCAACTAGGAACAGAACCCGGAAAACACACCGACGCTTCATCGGAGGCTGCACTGAGGATGTTACCCAGCATGGTAATGAAACATCTGCGACACAAGAAACCAGCTTGGCGAGCCAACCAACCTCAACACCCACAACCCGAGCTACAAATCGACTCCAAAACCTTAGGAACAGATTGCCATCCTGAAAATGCCTCCTTATCCCAACTCTCCATCTTCTATTAGTTAGCCAATCCTCTAATCCATGCTAATATACTACTTCCAACAGCATGGGTTCTTATTAAGTGGCATAATATGTGGTCCTTTATCAAATATCTTATGAAAGTCCAAATATATTACTTCCCCTTTATCTATCCTACTTGTTACCTCCTCAAAGATTCCAAAAACTTTGTCAAGTATGATTTTCCTTTTGTGTTGACTCAGCCTGACCATTTCTGAATGCTCTGCTTTTAAATCACTTATAATAGGCAAACATTTTCTCAATAACACATGTTATGCTAATGGCCTATTGTCACTTGTTTTTGTCTCCTTCTTTTGAAATAAGGTGTTGCACTGGGAGTTTTCTAATCTTCTGGGACTTCTACAGAGTCTATGGATTCCTGCAAGATTATTACTAGTCCATCCCTCTCTCTGTAACTAGTCCCTTTAAAATCCTAGGATGGAGCCCATCATTTCCAGGGCATGTATCTGTCTTTAGCCCAGTTAGTTTCACTAGCACCTTTTCTCTCATGATAATTAGTATACGCATTTCCTCTCCTCCTTTTTTCCCTTGATAATTTAGTAATTTTGGAATAAATTAAAGTCTTCTACTGTGAAGACTGGTGCAAAGTACTTATGCAACTTCTCTGCCATTTCCTGGTTTCCCATTATGTCTCCCTAGCTGCATTCTCTAAGGGACCAATGTTCACTTTGGCTTCTCTCTTCCTTTTTATACATTTCAAGAAATTCTTGCTGTCTGTCTTGATATTATTGCAAATTTACCCTCAAAGTTTATCTTTGTGGCCATACAAATTGAACACTGACTTGCAAATCCGGCAATATAGACCAATGGCTGGAGGTATGTGTGGAAGAGTTCTTGATCAAGTGTGCAATGGAAAAATTCCAGAGCCTTTACAGCCATGAGTGCCAGGTTACAGCATGTATGTAAAAGTATATGAAGTTGTAGCAACTTGAATTCCATGGCTGGCTGGTTAGCTTAGTTGGCTGGACTGCTGGTATAGACCAAATTAGTGTCAATATTATAGGGTTCAATTCCTGTTTCTTCAGGAGTAGATTTGAGATTGGTCTCCTTGATCTACCTGTGATGGAGTTTATTGTGCCATAGCTTGGACCCACCTTCAGGCTGAGGTCTCAAGAAGAATGATTCTGTGATACGCCTTAGGATCTTTTACGACTACAGGACACTAGATGATCACAAGTTGATGTCACTATTGTGCTTGACATCTTGGGAACCTTTGACACGATTAACAACATAATCCTCCTTTAATTTCTCTTCTTGATCTTTCCTCTTTTCCTTAGCTGATAGTAACCAAAGCATCCTCAGTTACGTTCTATTTTTCTGCTGCCACAGTATAATCATTCCAATTTTTCAAAGAGCTATCATTTAGATTCTCTCTGTCTCATTTATGTGTTGCTCTGTAATGTGCCTGTTAGGTTACCAGACTGCTTTACATCAATTGTATATTAGTAGGTTTGAAACCATTAATACCTCAACTGAAAATGTTTTAAAAATCTCAAAAGGCAAAAAAGATGTTTTAACATTACTCAAAAAATGTTTTGCTCACCTAATGTGGAAACATTAGTGCTGCATGCACATTGGTTTGGTGGTGAGTGGAGCGATTGGGCTGCCTACCCGATAGGGTCAGTGGCAGGTCAAACTATTTTTTTGGCTGCTCCTCATTAGAATAGAATTGGTGAGCTTGCAGTGCTGAACGAGTTCTTTCAGGTAGCTAATTGATTGCAATGGGCTGGGAAATCTGGCAGTAACTCAGTTGAGCTGAACCAGAATTGGGTGTTTAAAGCAAGGAGGGTATTTGAAAATCAGAACATGTGAGGACCTGGAGAAAGCAGAAATTTATTTCTCAGACAAACAGGTACATTCGGCATCTAGAACAATAAGGCCAATTTTTGGCCAAACTGGGGAAATGATCAGTGGCAAGAGGATATTTAGTAGTGATACTCGCCACTGGCAAAGAGATAGATCAAAAGAGACTGAGTCACCACAGCACATAGTGGTGACACATGAGAAATTTACATGGACAAAGTTCATTGTCACTGCCCACTTTGGAAACTGCGCTGATACTTGAACCCGCGTACTCCTGGGGTCATTACAAAATTCAAAGACTTGATCAAGTTACCCAAAAGCCCAATCTTCCCACCTAATGAACTCAGGTTAACAGAAAACACTGACCAGGTATCTGTACTTAACAAGAAACTACTATTTATGGCAAAGATATGAATTATAGCCACAGAAAACAAAACTGTAAATTATAACGTATAGCTCTATGAGGTGAAACACTTAGTCCACTTCTTAAACCTGTACATATAGTACAGACAGACACATACAAGCAAAAATGGTGGAGAGAAAGATTACTGGGGAAATACAGTTCAATAGCAGCAGTCCATGGGATTAAATGAGCACCCTTTTGCTTCCCAAATTCTTTTGATTTCCCAGGCTTCTTATGCTTCCGGAGTTGTTTCATTTCTTTACTGCAGACACAGAGCAATTGGCACACTAATTGTTCAGCTGCACCTGTATTGTTCACCTGTATTGTTCACCCTGTCCAGGAGCCAGAGATGTTTTGTCATGATTTTGAATTCTGGCCTGCACAACAAGTCCTGCTGCACAAACTAATAAGCAATCTGTCTCTGAACAAAGCTTATTGGGCACACACGCGCAGTGCTGTGGCATATTATACATCATCCTTCCACTGTTTGAACAAAGCAATCATGTAAATACAACTCACAATGAGTTAACTTGTTTTTAAAACTGTAGCAACTCCTTCTGCAGTCATTGATTTAAAGCAATCCTTTTCCCATTTTGACTCACAATTCAATATAAAGGAACAAAAATAAAACAACGTGTCTTTTACACCATTTTTAAAATAAATTTGGACACACGAACGTACACAGAGAAAAAGCCAGCAGAAGAAATGTGACAAGAGGGTGTCAAGTAATGTATGGGGAAGTGTTTGCTGTATATTTAAGTTTCCACTTCAAAATAGAATAAATATCTCTCTCATCAGAAATATTTTATTCATTTTTGATACAAAACATAATCTATAATATGCAAAATTGTGCATTCCCTAATTCAGTAATATAGATTTTTCAAAGCTTATTTTGTGATGCCTTCCATATTTTTCTCCTGCATTTCACTTGCACATTTCTCATCATCTCTTCTTTTCTGTATTTCACTGGGCAGCACTTTTACTGTTACTCTCTAATTAATTTTCAAGTTCTCTATATTTGTATTGCTTTCAATTTGAATCACTTGCCATTTATATTCGCATTCTTCCTCTCCTCTGCATTTACTTTTTCTCCCCCTTTCCACTTTTTCAGTTCTAACTCCACTTTACTTCATGTCCTCTATTTCATTCTATTTCTCCACATTCTGATATTCCATTTTATTTATTGTTCAGCTATTTAATTTCACTAATTAGCCTTGGTTTCCTGTTTGCGTACACCTTTATATCTACTATTACCTATGTTTTAAATTTTCTGTTTTAATTTCTTTTTATTCATTCATGAGATGTCGGCTCTGCTGGCAAGTCCAACATTTGTTGCCAGCCTGGTAACAGTGGCAGATTTCCTTCCTTAAAATGAAAATAGAAATCACTGGAGAAACTCAGCATATCTAACAGCATCTGTGGAGACAGAAACAGGACTAAAATTCAAATCCAATGACTGTTCTTCAATGACTGTTGTTCCAATTGTGGTGTTTATACATTTTTTAAAAAAAAAATTTATTTTAGGTTGTGGATGAAAATAGGAAACAGACTGTTTTAAATCAAAGACTGTGGAAGGAGTTGTTGCACTTTTCAAAACAATTTACTGGAATTCATGTGAATTCTGTTTACACTGCTGTATAGTTCAATAAGTGGGGGAAGATGGCTGATACAGCAAAGCACCATGGGTGTGTGCAAAGTAAGCTTCAACCAGAGACAGATTGGTGATTGGTTTGTGAAATCGGGATCAATTAAAGAGGCCAGGAGTCATCAGCATGTCGACAACCCTCGGAATGGCTCCTAGACAGGTTGAGTAGAAAGTGTGTAAACAATACAGGTGCAGAATCAATAACTGGGAGATAACTATTGCAGGATCATGGAAGTGTTATGGTGCAGAGAAAGCCTTTTGACTCATCATGCCTGCACCATCTTAGTCATTACTCAGTGCCAATCTCCTGCATCTTCCCCATACCCTTGCAACTTACTTTTATCCAAATAATCATAATATGCCCTTTTGAATGCCTAAGTTCTCTCCCAGTGATTGCTGTAAGCTGATGCCACCAACCTGAGACTGAAATACTAAACAACTCATATGTCAGTTGCTCTGAAAGCAGTTGGAAAGTCTAAGAGGCTCAAAGATCAGAAGGACTTGGAAAGTAGAATGGATGTCTATCAAATCCTGTGGTCTGGTGCTACTGAACTGCATTTCCCTAGCATTTTATCCCCACACAGAACATCTATATTTGTTCATTTGTCTGTATGTATGTGTAGAAGGAGGTTAGAGTTTCAGCTACTAACATTATAAGAAGACAATTCAGTCTTATTTGCCTACGGTTAGAATTGATTTATTTGTTAAAAAAAATGATAGTTTCCTGTTAATTGCAGATGTTGAGTTAACCTGAGTTCATCAGTTAGGAAAATTGAGTCTTTGAGTAAATCTTTAAATTTTGTGAAGGTCTCAGGAGTAATGAGGTCTGGTTCAACATAGTTTCATAAGTGGTTCATGGCATTCCCTAAAGGAGACTAGTGAACAGATGGACTTGTACAATATTTGATGATGGCTTTACAGTCATTGTTACTGGTGACTAACTTTCAAATTCAGATTATATTATCTGAATTTCAGTTCTACTAGATAAGATAGTGGGACTTGAACACACATTCATTGAGTTTAACCCTAGGTTTATTTGTCAAACTACATTGCCACTATGAAACTATCTCCCCCTAAAATGTTGATGTTTCTGTTTAATTCCACTTGACTTCTTAATGTTCTCTATCTATACCTTCTGACATGCATGTGCTTCTCCAGAATGTCTCAGTCTTTCTAATATACTACTTCACTGTTGACATGTACCAATCTCTGTTGTTTCCCTCAATTCTCTTTCCTTTTATTTTACAATATATTTTCCCTTTACAATGTCCCTTCTCAATATAATTGTTCTATACTTTTCTGACATTTGCACTGTTAGCTAGAACTGAGAGATTCAAGCATTATATTTTACTTAGCAATGGAAAATAGTTGGTGCTGATGATGCTGCATCTGTTGCTTATCTTTAGTTGCCGTAAGGTAACATTGATAGCCTTCTCCATGAAGTGCTGCTGATGTAAAGTGAGGAGCTCGGCATTTTGACATCAACACTGAAAATAATATATCAAGTTGGAAAGTATGTGAAATATAAACCGACATGAAGGAAGTATTCAGCAGGTAAGGCAGCATCTGTTAACAGAAACAGCATTGTTATGAAATGTGTTATCCAAAATACTAATCTAAATATCATCAACTGAACATATATGTCTTGGACTTATTGGAAAAAGCTCTTTGCAAAACAAAGGACACTGTTTAAGGAGATAAGGAGAACCACCAATTCGACTGGGACAACACCAAGATCCTGGGGCAAGCAAAGCAGAGACAAGCACGGGAAATCCTAGAAGCTTGATACTCCACGAAGAGAGCCATCAACAAATACACAGAGCTTGACACCATATACACTCCACTGCGAAGGAAAACCGGAAGTGAGGTAATCCAACTCAACGGACTCCAGAGTTTAAATAACAGGTGGGAAAACACAACAGCGCTTCATTGGAGGCTGCACTGATGATGTTACCCAGCAGGGTAATGAAATATCTGCGAAACAACAAACCAGCTCGGTGAGCCAACCCATTAGAACTAGTGTAGTTTGCAGAATGGCCAACACGAGTTGTACTGAGTGTGAAGCCTGCCAGGTTGGTTTGCCTGTGTGGGGATTTCAAACAAACTGCGGACCATTTTTTGCAGCTGGATAAAAACCCAATTCCTCGCATAGAGGACTTACATGTAAAGACTGGCGGATGGGAGCTGCCCTTTACGAAGCAGGATATGATCCATGCATATCTGCAATTGCGATTAGACGAGGATTCCCAGAAGTATGCCATAATTAATACCCATAAGGGTTTGTACTAATATATGAGACTGCCTTTTGGGGTACCATCAGCCTGTGCCATTTTCTAGCAGATGATAGAAAACATTTTACTAGGTCTGTTCCAGGTTGTCGTTTATCTGGCTGATATATTAATAACCAGGAAGGCCAATAAAGAGCAGTTAGATAACTTGGATCTAACCCTTAACCATTTCTCCAAGGCAGAGTTACGTCTTAATTGGGAATAATGTGTGTTCCAGGTACCCCAAGTGATTTACTTGGGCTATAGAGTCAACAAGACCAGCTTACACCCATTGGAAGATAAAGTGAGGGCGTTCAAAGGTGCCCTAATCCCATATCTGTACTGGAGCTTAGGTCTTTCGTTGGGTTGGTGAATTATTATGGAAAATTCATATGTAACTTGGTCTCCATCCAGGCACCCTTACATTTGCTGTTGAAAAAGGGTCAACTTTGGAAATGGTCTCGTAGCCAAGATTGTAGCCTTTAGGGAAGTGAAGAAGCAGCTATAGTCGTCTAACGTGTTGGCTCACTACGATCCCAAGCGGGATGTAATGCTGATGTGCGATGCCACCGTGTACGATGTCGGGATAGTGTTGGTTCACTGGTGGCCCAGCGGAGCGGAATGCCCAATAGCGTATGCTTCCCAGACTTTGGCTGATGCCGAACAAAATCACACCCAGATAGAGAAGGAAGGTTTGGCAGTCATTTTTGGTGTGAAAGTTCCACAAGTACCTTCACAGACACAAATCTGTAACAGGAACGGACTGGAAACCCCTGCAAGGGCTACTTAAAGAGGACAGGGCCGTGCTTCCCATAGCTTCAGGCTGAATTCAACGAATGGGCCCTTATTCTTAGTGCGGACAATTACAAGTTGGAACACCGACCAGGAGGTCAAGTAGCAAACGTGCATGCCTTGAGCTGCCTCCTACTGTTGGAGGAAATAACTAGTGGTGCCGCTACTGGAAGAGTCCATTTCTGGACACCCTTCCGGTCACCGCTGACAATATCAGACTGCGGACACAAAAAGGTCTCATCCTGGCAAAACTAAAACAACTGGTGGTGATGAGGGAAGTAAAAGGGTCGTCACAACTAGAATTGAAACCTTTCTGGATCCAGCGAGACCCGATCACCATGGAGGATGGCATATTATTTTGGAGAGCAAGAGTGATCGTCCCGAGTAAAGGTTGCTGACAGATACTGGTTGAACTCTACCAGGATCAGCCAAGGTTTCCAAAATGAAGTTGTTGGTGAGAAATTATGCCTGGTAGTCAGGATTGGATGGCACATAGCTGCATTGGTGGGGCAGTGCCCTGACTGCCAACAAGGACGAAAATTACTGCCAGTAGCTTCCTCACATAGGTGGATATGGCTGGATAAACCCTGAACTCGGTTACATGTCGACTATGCCGGTCCTTTCATGGACTCTATATTTTTTGTCATTGAGGACCCCATTGAAAGTGAGGTCATGCATAGAGTTCATTCATCAAATACAGGGATGCAATTGAAAAGTTGTCAGTAGGTTTTGCAATACGTGTACACTTAGAGGTGCTGGACACAGACAACGGACCATCATTTACGAGCTGGGAATTTAAGTATTTCCTAAAGTCGAATGGCATTCAGCATGTTCAGATAGCTCCAAGCCATCCATCGTCCAATGGTCTGGTGGAAAAAGCAGTCTGAACTTTGAAAGCAGGCTTAACAAAACAGCCTACAGCTTCACTCAATACCAAAGTGGCCTGGTTCCTGTTTGATTACAGGACCACCCCTCCCGCAAACACAGAGACAGCTCCAGCAGAGTTGTTAATGGGGTGATGACTTAGCGCTAGGATAAATCTGATCTTACCGGACCTGGGGGAGGAGAGTGAAATGGCATCAGGAACTCAGTGCCAGACAGAAAATTCCTCTAAGCGAGAGAGGTAGTTGATTTCAGTGGATGAAGTTTCGTGTCGAAACCATGGGCATGGCCCTGCATGAGTAAGAGGCACAGCTGATGTGAGGTCAGGTCCCATGATGTACAAAGTTCGGGTAGACAGGCTGTACTGAACAAATAGGTGGACCTCATGAAAGCTGAAACCTTGAAAACCGGGCAGGACAAAAACATACCTGGCCCCTCAGAACAAGACTATCAGAACCTATGTATTCTCCCCCTCTGCCTAGTGTAAAAGAAACCTCTGAGGGCAAGATGGACAGGGAAAATGTTACAGCCTTGACGTCATTACCACCTGGAGAAGATGAGTTTCGGCTGAGACGCTCAGGACATAAGAGGCAGGTTACAGTCCGGTACATGCCGTCAGTATTTGAGGCACAGTCAGAGGAATTCAACCTGGTGCGAAAACGACCTGGGAGAAGCTACAGGAAAAAGTACAGACCTATGTGCCAGGACTTAGACGAGGAGTGTTGTAGTGACTGGAACAAGGTCAGCCAGATGGATCCATAGAATATGATTTCCCTGATGGGCCAATCAGGGAGTTCTGGCTGACAGATACAAACAGGAGTGTCAGGGGTTCTGCTCACTCTAGGTACTGGTTCTGTGCTAGCTGGGTCAGTGTCATGTACTATGCATGCATGAACAAAGGGTGACTTGGTGACGGAATACTGGCCTTTGTGGAGTTATTTCACTACCAATGTTTGAGTGTTGTTGAATGGCACATCCCAAAGTTCAGAACTGCAAACATATACTGAGGGATGCACAAAAGCTTGGGACAACTGACCCAAGACTCATTGATGATAAACTACAGTCTAAGATTCTTCTGCCATAGTAAAGTGCTGGAAACTGTGTATAATACCTTAGCTGTATTCACTTGGGAATGGTTTACGTGGAATGTATATTGTAGATGGTAAATCTGACTTACTATTATTGCAATTGTAATTAGGCACCTCAGAGTGTGATGTACTGCATTTGACTAAAATAAACTGTATTGCATTTTGTGTAATGACAAACTTTCTGAATAAAGCATGCTTTTTGAAAGGAAAAGTGAGTTGACTGGCCTTGTGGTATTATCACTGAACTATTGATTCAGAGATCCAGATAATGTTCTCAGGATCCAGATTCAAATCCTGCCATGGCAGATAGTGGAATTTTAATTCAATTAAAAAAAAACTTGGAATTAAGTCTAATGATGATGATAAATCCATTGCTGATTGTCAGGAAAAATCCATCTGGTTCACTATTGCCCTTGAGGGAAGGAAACTGCCATCCTTACCTGGTCTGGCCTACATGTGAGTTCAGACCCACAGCAATATGGTTGACTCTTAACTACCTTCTGGGTAATTACTGATGGGCAATAAATGCTGATCTATGCACTAATGCCCATGAATGAGCTAAAAAAATTGTTTTTGTTTTCTTTAACTTTTTGTCACTACCTATAAAAGCATCGGTCTTAGATTCATAGTACAGATACAGCATGGAAGGAGGGCATTCAGCGATTATCTCTATACTAGCTCTCTATAAGAGCAACTCAGGTAATCCCACAAGTTGTCTTTTCCTTGTTGCCTTGTTGCAACTTTGTTCTCACTTCAGATAATTATCCCATTTTTCCTTTGAAGGCTTCAATTAGGTTTACCTCTTCCATGCTCTCACGTAGTGCATTCTATATTTGAAATATTTTTCTTCAAGTCTGTTTCCTTCTTTATCCAGTTTCCTTAAACTGGCTTCCTCTGCCTTTCCAATATTGGGTACTCCTCTCTATTTACTCTATTCAAACCCTTCATGATTATTAATAATTGAATCAAATCTCTTCTTAATATTCTCCAAGGAGAACAGCTTCAGCATCTCCAACTTTTCCATTTAGCTGAAGTTCCTCATTCTTGGAACCATTCTTGTGAATATTTTCTGCACCTTCTCATAGTTTTCCTAAAGCCCAAAACTGAACACAATAAAGGTGAATCCAAAAACTATTCTTTCTCCAGGTTTAGCAGAAAGTCATTTCCTTTACATTCAATGGCCCTATTTTAAAAGATCAACATCACACACGCATTACGAACTATTTTTTCAACTTACAGTGCTACTTTGAACAAATTGTGCGCGTATAGTCGCCGGGTCCTTCAGCTTCTGCACCGCATTTTTGAATTTTATCTTCTGTTTTATTTTGCCTCCCCAAAAACGAATCAATCGACACTTTTCTGCATTAGAGTGCCTGCGTTCTGACGATCACCCATGTCATCAGCCAAAGTCCTCTTGAGGTTTAACACTATCTTTCTCACTGTCGAGTGATTACCCATTTCATCAGTCAAATTCCTTTGGAGGTTTAATACCATCTTTCTCAAAGTTCACAACACCTTCAATTGTTGGATTTGGGTCCCTGCGATAAAATCAAGTCAGCGGTTCTGTCAGGATGCCTGAGGAATCCTCACTGTATGTTTGTCCCAATCTGAAAAATAACCATTCGCCACGAATACCTCCAGTTACTGAGCAGACACCCCTGATGGTCCTCTCAGACTGGCTTGCAGGTCCCAGTCTGTGTGCCCCTCCTGCCTTTGACCGGGAGTAACCTCCGCCAGCGGCGTTGACCTTTGCCCCGCTCGCCGTGGCACTGGCGCTCCCGTCATCATTATGGCTGCCTTCAGTAAGAGTATCCCGCACGGCTGCTATGAGATCGGCCACACATGGAGCACTTCCTGTACTACGTCCGCCTTCCAAGTCACTGTCGGTGCTTTCCAAGAGTCCCTGAAAATTTATGCGCCTTTGTACATCGTGAGTACTGCTGTACGTTGTAAGAAAGCGGGGCGCTGAGAGAACGAGTGTTGGGGCAGGCCTGGTGGCTGCTAAAAGGAAACAGATTGTTGAGATGGGGAACGGCTATGAGAGGAAACCCTTAGATAGCCTACTAGTTCTTAAACTCCTCCAGCTCCTCAGTGTAGCTACAACACAAACTGCGTTGCCATTAAAATGAAAAGGGAGGCACTGAGTTTAAAACAATACAAACGTGACAAAATGTCATACTAGGAGTACTGCAAAACATTGGGTGAATAGGCTATGGGAATAAACTTGTAGGAGAAATGATCTCTGATTAGTACTATACTGTCTCCTCAGTAAAGATTAGCCAATATAATCTTGTTCCCATTTACACTACTTTTCTGTGGCAATGTTCATTATATTTTGAAATCTTAATTCAAAGCTGGCATTGGCACGTGCAAAGAAAATGTACAATTGGATGTAGTGTATACTATTTTATGAAATGTTACTGTGTTAAGTGAATGTAAAATGTGTAGCAAATAAACAAGGATTTTGGATGCTGGAAAATGCTGTACTGAATTATTTTGTTTTAACTGAAGGCAAGCTGCACCATTGTTTATTTGCATTTGATGCGATTATTGTCACATGTACTGAAATCCATGAGAAGTAACGTTTTTGCATTCCAACCAGACAGATCATACTTTGCATATGAATAGAATGCAGAATATAGTGTTACAGTTGCAAAGAAGGTGTAGAGGAAGATCAGCTCTAATGTATGAGAGGCCTGTTCATAAGTCTGATAACAGAACAAAGATGTGCAGGCTAGGTGGATTAACCACAGGAAATGCAGGGTTACAGGGATAGGGTAGGGAGTTGGACCTGGGTGGGATGCTTTTCAGGAGTCAGTGTGGACTCGATGGGTTGAATGGCCTGCTTCCACACTGTAGGGATTCTGTTATCCTATGAATAGTAGGGAAGAAGCTGTTCTTAAGTCTGTTCGTACATATTTTCAAACTTTTGCATCTTCTGCCCAATGGAAGAGGATTGATGTGATTATAACCTTGTTGGAGGTGTCTTTGATTATGATTGTAATCTTTGGATTTCATATGCACAATGCAATACTGTTATTGTTTAATATTTCAGTATTAGCAGTGTTCTTTCAATTACAGTCCACCTTAACTTTGTGTTTGTATTCAGACCTTCATTTGTAATTTGCTGTTAATGACAGTGAAGCAAACAGATAGTTTTAATTTAACCAAAAAAAGTCTGTTTAACCCTTAATGGAATGAAGTATCTAGTATTGTTATTTAGTAATGGAGTGCACAGATTATTTCAAAATGATATTTATAGAATTCAAATAATTATGTTTCATCTGAAAATGTTCTTGCATTGTATACTTAAGTGTTCAATCTATTTTCTTGTATTGGTTATTCTTTTCACTTGTTTTTAGGATTGGGTACTTTATTACCAAAGCTGGTATTTGCTTCTCATTCTTAATTTCTCTTGAAGCTGGTAGTGAGGTCCCTTCATATACCACTGCAGCTTGTGTGTGGTGAAGCCGCTACCTGTTAGGTAGCGCTTTCCAAGATCATGACCAAGTGATGATGAAAGAACAGCAATTCATTTCCATGGCAAGATGCTGTGAAGCTTGCAGGAGAATTTGGATGCACTGGTGAACTCATGCACCTGCAGTACTTGCCTTTCTGTGGTAGTGCTGAAACTTTGAGGCTACAAATCACAGCTACTGGAAAGCATTACCTCGAAACCAGATATCTGAATGTCTGCTCTTATATTCATTGTTTTGCCTTTCTTGATTGTGTTGAAGTTTTGTAGTTCTGGGGGAGTTACCATTCAGTTCATATTGTGGTAAGGAGAACATTGATAATGCATTCGCAAATGCTGTCATGAATTCCATTAATTTGTGTATTAGAAATTCTGTGTGGTTGGAAGACTTGCATTAATTTTAGTAAGTAATGCATTTTGGGTATCTGTGGGGAGGGGGATCGCAAGATGGGGTCAAATTGGCAATGCATATAGAACTGTACAACATAATTGCCAGCTGTGTTCATGATCATTCTGTTAGCCTGTCTAATTGATGGAACGAGGACAGTAAATCCATCAGGGAGATGTGAAGTTACCCAGTCTGTTCTTACAACGAGGAAGCTTGAAGCATTTGTAAGGTGTAGAACTCCATACATGCAATTTTGCCCCATATCCTTTCATGTCTTGAGTCAACAGGCTTATAAAATTGCATTCAAAACTTGCTGTTTGTAGAAAAAAGTTCTGAATTTTTAACAACCATTTTGTGGAGATGTGTTTCCTAATTTCAGTCGTGAACCATCTAGTTCTAATATTTAGACTTTGCTTCATCCAACAAAACTGCTTGTTATCTCTGCCAACCAGATAACATGTTTTCTCCCAGTTTAGTCTATCTGTCTCCATAATATCATGAAAGCTTTGATTAAATAACCAATTCTTGGACTTCCTTTGCAACCAATATAAGCTTCTTAAGATATGTTGAACTCTGAGCATCCACGGACTACACGCTAGTATGAAGCACTCCATTTTGCTCTCCTCCAAAATGTACACTTTCAGCAAATTACGTCAAGTTCATAGTAGCATCAAAATTTAATGTTGTACAAAGCAGCACTGAAGAGCAGATATACAATGATAATTACAATTGGAGATGAAACGGCAATGGGAAATTCCATGTCCACCTTGGGTAGTACCTTGGGATTCAGGGTGACTTGCTTCCACACAAGTTTGATGGACTTACCAACCTTCTCAGAACCCAATGTCAAATTTGAGGATGCTGCCAATGTTTGGTAGGTGGTACTCAAAGGGAGCTTTGTTGGATGTTTGGAAGTTTGTGCCCTCTTTCTAACTCTTTGATTTCACCTACATACATTCCTTTCTAAGTCTCTTGATATGTTCTTCCAAATGGGCTGTCTTAATTTGTCATCTCTAACAAGCCAACATCTTCTGTCAGGGCATAGCTGATGAGCAGAATATCAGAATTACAATTCGAACCAACAAACGTGATAAACCGCAATGGGTATGTCATTGGAGTACTAAATACTGTCTTTAATATATCTGCAGAGCATGGTGGGGGGGAGGAAGTTTGTGACAGTTGACAAATTTGTCATGATTCTTCATCCTTGAATCAATTGAAGGAGAACCCAAAGGTGAACTTTTCCTTAAATTTGTCATTGCAACAGCCAAATACCATGGTGGGAGTGGGGGTGGGGGGTTGATGGGAAGATTAATCTAAGTATCAAATGAGCAACAGCCAGAATAACAAGTGACAATAGTCTCAAACACAAAGGTTGACTCAGATCCTTAAAATCCTGCTCGTTAACTCCTGTAAACAGTCACATCAAGGTAATATCACTGTAACTGAACTTGTACATGAGGTAGCTTAGAAAAAGGAGACTTAAGTCAAAATTTGTTTTTGAAAACTGAATATGAGCTCAATTTTTATCAAAATTGTCAATTTCATTAGTCTTTGGAAGCAAGTTCAACTTGAAGTATAATACCAGATTTCTTCCTTTGTTCAAACCTTTTTTCACTTTTGAAACTATGCCACTGAAAACTGTCTTGAGGATCAAGACATAACAATTTGCTTTTCGGCTCAGAGATTAAAACTGCCAGCAATCTTGACCATTTATTCATTTTTAACCAAGTTTGTAATTTGATTGAAAAAAATCAAACATCTGCCCTTTAATTAGTCAATTTTCTTTCCGTTTTCACTCCTTCCTTGGGCAAGGTTCACATGGACATCCTCTAGTATGCCAACAAAGTAGCAAAACTTCACCTGAGAGTCAATGTTGTTAATACTCTTGAGTTTTTTGATTGTGAGGGCACAAGTCATGATGAGTCAGTTCTTGCTCAACATTCAAGGTAAGATACCTCCTGCAGGTAGCGGTGAACTTACGAGGAAAGAAAGAACACAGAAATAAAAGGTGAGCTTGTTAAATTGGGACAAGAATATTGAACATCTGTGAAAATTCCAACATCTGGACTAAGATTTGTACAAATTGATATTAGGTGCAAATGGTTGCCAAGAGGGATTGGGCAGGAGTGGATTTGAGAGACACTAGCAGAATGAAATGCAGAAATGCAGTAACAATGGGCTATTTAGTAGTCAGAAAAATAGGCAAAACTTTTTTTTAGCTGCTGCCAAAAGTCCCAGCTGGTATGCTGCTCTTAGATGCTAGGTTTACAGATACAATGGCACAGTAGTTTGAGAAATGCTTGATGTTTTGGTTCATGTTTGAATGAATAATGTGAGGAACTAATTTGAGGTACTGTAAAGTAAATTTGATTAGAATAGGACTTCCAGGTTGATATTCAGTTGTGAGAACCCAACTTTAAGGATCACAACTTCATGAATAAGGCAGAGAAAAGATCAACTGGGTGATTTCAACGATGTAAAGATTTAATTTAAAGGAGAGACAAAGGAAACTGGGTATCTTTTGAGAGCAAGAGAATTATTCCCATTGTCTTGGCTATTATTTATCACTCGCGACATAATGCAAGCAGATTATCTTTCCACTGCTGTTTGTGGGAGATTGCTGTGCACAAATTGACTGTATATTTTCTGCATTACAAAATGAGTACACTTTGCACAAAAAAATGTGCAATTGGCTATTCGCCCCATTTGAATTATCGAGTGGTTGTGAAAGATGCAATACAAGTGAAGTACTGTATGCTTGGTCACGAGAGCATAATAGATCTCGTAGCATTGTTGAAAGATCAGGAGATTGTTGCTGCTGTTAGATCAGCATTTGTCTTTCATACAACATTACCTGTTTATTTATATCTGTGAGACCTTATACTGTACAAATTGACTGCAACATTTTCCAATGAAACAGCGGTGAATACATAATAATATAAACAATTCATTGATTCTGAAGTGCTTTCAGTGGCCCTAAGGATGTGACTGGTACTATTTAAATGAAATTGAAAAAAAATGAAAAACGGAAGTGTCAAAGGATAAGAAAGAAGAGTAGTAAATGGCACTAATTTAATGACCACTCAGAGTTAAGTACATAAATATAGTAATAATGGGGAAATCCTTAGTTTAAGGAAAAAGCAAATGCATTTATAGTTCATGCTTTGGTGTCTTCGATGTGCTAGTGTAGGTGAGTTATAGGGAGGATATTACTAAGCTAGAGAGTGTTCAAAAGAGATTTACCAGGATTTTGCCAGGTGTGGAAGTTTTGAGTTATAAAGAAAGGCTGGATAGGCTGGGACATTTTTCTCCAAAGTGTAGGAAGTTGAGACGTGCCCTTACAATCAAAAAACTCAAGAGTGTTAATGACATTTAACTAGTGAGGTGTATAGATAGAGTTAATAGTAGTTGTCTTTTCTCTAGGATGGGGGATTTCAAGACTAGGCGGCACATTTTTAAGGTGAGAGGAGAAAGATTTAAAAAGGACATGAGGTGCAAATTTTTTAGAGGGTAGTTCACGTATGGAATGAGCTTCCTGAAGAAGTGGTGGATGTAAGTACAATTATGATGCTTAAAAGACATTTGGATAAGTACATGAATAGGAAAGGTTTGGAGGGATATGGGCCAGGAGCAAGCAGGTGGGACTAGTTTAGTTTGGGATTATGCTTGGCATTGGCTGTTTGGACCGAAAGGTCAGTGCTGATGACTCTAGGACTCTAATAGAGTGCATACAAATTAATTTGAAGGAGGAATAGGCAAAACCAATTGCAGTTCATAATGGAAGAAGTAGCATAAGGAATAGAATGAGTTTTTGACAGAGGACTGGTGCACAAGTAATGGGTCTAAATGATGTTCCTCGTCCTGTGCTGGACGTTGAATGGTCATCGGGAGTTCTACAACATAATTTCTTCCACTGTCCTAACCAGCCTAACCGGAGTTGGTGCATTATTGAGGCCCTATTTCTGCTTTGGTTAAATGAACCTAACTCTACTGGATGCAGATCAAATGCGGCATCTTTTTAATCATGTCTCATAACTGGACAACAACCTTGAAAATCCTTTTCCTCTTATTAGTTTCCAAATTCTTGAAATTCATTACAGTACCTCAAATTAGCTCCTATTCTTTTTATGGCATAACAATTCACTGTTTTAACTAACTGTGCATTTACCAGGCAGCCTGGTAATGTTCCTTGCTGTCTGTGATTTTTATCATGAGATTTTGAGTGATATGGGGTATCATTCCTGTGTCAGAACAACAAAAAACATCATTATTGACTAAATCATTGGGACGTTAATGGCTTTCCCTCCAGTCCTTAATATGCTACAGTGCTTTCTCACAGGATAGTTTCAATGAATTCTTGTTTTATTGTTGATTGTATTTTATTAATAAAGGAACTTGATATTAAAACAGAACTGAAATATAGATCAGTTGCAGATGTGGATGGAGAAATGGCAGATGGAGTTTAACCCGGCTAAGTGTGTGGTGCTGCACTTGGGGAGATCAAATGTTATGGAAAAGTTTACAGTTAATGGCCGGACCCTGAACAGCATTGATGTAAAAGGGAACTTGGGGTTCAAGTCCATCGCTTCCTGAGGGTGGCCATGCAAGTAGATAAGGTGGTAACGAAGGCGTATGGCATGCTTACCTTTATTGGTCAGGGAATTGAGTACAAGAGTCATTGTGTCATTTTGCTGCTTTATAAGACTTTGGTCAGGCCATACTTAGAATATTACATTCAATTCTGGTCACCACATTACAGGAAGGATGTGGAGGTTTTGGAGAGGTTTACCAGGATATTGCCTGGATTAGAGGGTATGAGCTGTAAGGAGAGGCTAAAAGAAACTCGGATTGTTTTCTCTGGAGTGGTGGAGGCTGAGGGGAGACGATAGAAGTCTATAAATTTATGAGATGCATAGATACAGTCGACAGTCAGAATCTTTTACTCAGAGTTGAAATGTCTAATTCTAGGGGACATGCATTTAAGGTGAGAGGGAGAAAGTTCAAAGGGGACAGGAGGGCAAGGTTTTTTAGAAGCCTGGAACACACTACCAGGGATGGTGATGGAGGCAGGTACGATAGGGATATTTAAAGGACTTTTAGATAAGCACATGAATATGCAGGGAATGGAGGAATATTGACCAAGGGCAGGCAGAAAGGATTTAGTTTGATTTGGCATCATGTTTAGCACAACAACGTGAGCCAAGGACCTGTTCCTGTGCTGTACTGTTTTATGTTCCATGTTTTTGAAGTTTTTTTTTTGAGAGTGTGAGAACTAGATGAATAGGAGTAGGCTATTCCACACCTCAAGCGTGTGCCATGCACTAAGATCATGACATCAGTTCCCTAATTCCCTTTTCCTGTTTATCTCCAATCTCCCATCACCCTTAACTCCCTTGTTAGTGAAAAATCTGTTTAACAGCCTTGAAAATATTCACTGACCCAGCTTTCACTGCTCACAGAGGGGAGAGAATTTAAAGCAAGAAAGATCTTCTGAGAGAAGTCTTCTGCACTTCTATCATAAATTGGAGATCCCTTTTGTTTGTTTCTCCCAACTTTAGATTCTTCCATGAGGTGAAACATCATTTTTACAACTATCCTGTCAAATCCCCTCAGAAATTTTTTTATTCACACATGGGATGTGGGTGTCTCTGGCTGGCATTTATTGCCTGTCTCTAGCTGCCCTTGCACTGAGTGGCAATTTCAGTGGGCAGTTGAGAGTCAACCATATTGCTGTGGGTTTGGCGTCATGTAGGTCAGACCAAATGAGGATGGCAGATTTCCTTCCCTGAAAGACACTAGCGAGCCAGATTTTCTGACAATCGCTAATGGTTTCATGATTATCAATAGACTCTTAATTCCAGACTTTTTTTGTTGAATTTAGGTTCCACCAGTGCCATGGTAGTATTCGAACGCACATCCCCAGAACATTAGCTGAGTTTCTTGATTTGTTGTCCAGCAGTAGTAACACTGGCCATTGTCTTCCCATTGTATGTTTTTAAAAGATTATTTTTCTTGATTCCAGTGAATAAAGGTCCAACCTGTTTGACTTTTCCTCACAAAACAATTCCCTCAAACTGGAAACAGCTTGGTGAATCTTTTCTGAGCAGCTTCTACTGCAAGTGTGACTGTCTTCGAATTACGTGACCAAAACTGCACACAGTATTCTAGGTGTGGTCTCACCAATGCCCTGTACTGTTGTGGCAAAACTTCCTTATTTTTGTACTCCTAACTCCTTGCAATAAAGTCCCATATTCTATTTCCTTTACTAATTAACAAAGTTTGCTGCACTTGCTGTAGTTAAATGCTATCTTTTTGTAACTAATGTACAAGGATCCCCAGCCCTTCTGTACTGCAGCATTCTGTAGTCTGTCTACGTTTAAATAATAACCTGCTTTTCTACTCTTGCTACTGAAGTAGCCACCCTCAAATTTTCTCATGTTGTATTCCATTTTCCAAATTTCTGTCTACTCATGTAATCCATCAATGTCTCTTTGCAAACTGTTTGTATCCTTCTCGTAACTTGCTTTCCTTTTATAAAATTCAGACTTATTTGTGTATAGTCGGCCCGTCTGGCTGCAATAATACACCATCTCTTTATCCATATCATTAATATAGATTCTAAATAGTTTGCGCCTCAGCTGTAATCTCTGGCACTCACTGTTTGCCAGCCTGAAAATGACCTGTTTATCCTCATTCTCTGCTGTCAGTCAGTCGTCTACCCATCCTAATGTATCAATCCAGATATCATTTCCCCTTGTGTAGTAATGTTTCCTGTGGCACCTGATTGATTGGTTGTTTTCCAAAAGGAAAACAAAACGTGTAATTTGGATGTAAGGAAGTTTTTTTATGAAGCGAGTTGTAAGAATCAGAAGCATGCTACCTGCGAGGATGCGGGAAGCTGAGACAAACTGATTCATACAGTAAGTTGAACAGTTTTGAAGGAAATAATCTGCTTGGGCTGCAAGAATAGCAGGGAAGTGAAACGTTGTGAACTTTAAAAATGTTAATTACAATTTTGTGAAGGCAAAGTGAAGGATCAAAACAACCTGATTAAAAACTTGAAAGAACCTTGTTCCCAATTTCTATCACTTTTCCAAATTGAAATCTTACCATGTTTCTTTCAGATTGCAGCCATTCTTCGAAGGCGGAAGTTAGATTACTACGTTCACAAACTGCTTCCGGAGATTCTCCAATCGACCTCATTCTTGACTGCAAATGGTGGCTTCTACATTATGTTTTTCTGTATCCTCAGGTGAGGGGGTCACTAACTGATGGGGGCATTGATTTGTAGGGTCTGTCCTAAAATTGTTGGAGGCTTTATTCTATGTGCTGACTGTGCATTGATATGTCCAACCAATTACAGGCAAATGCTACTTTAAAACTGTGATTTGACAAGTACAGCCAAATGGTGCCCATCAAAGATAACGAGGTGTGGAGCTGGATGAACACAGCAGGCCAAGCAGCATCATCCTGCTCCTATGATGCTGCTTG
>JAHRHZ010000264.1:6171630-6250528 GCA_024137785.1 Ginglymostoma cirratum | reverse complement strand
CTATCTACTAACATCATCCCGCCCCCTTGACCTTTCTGTCCTCCCTGGACTGACCTATCTCCTTCCTACCCCCCCACCTACACTCACCTTTTACTGGCTCCATCCCCGCCTCTTCGACTTGTCTGCCTCCTCTCCACCTATCCTCTCCTCTATCCATCCTCTATCCGCCTCCCCTTCTCTCCCTATTTATTTCAGAGCCCTCTTCCCCTCCCCCATTTCTGATGAAGGGTCTAGGCCCGAAATGTCAAGTTTTCCTGCTCCTATGATGCTGCTTGGCCTGCTGTGTTCATCTAGCCCCACGCCTTGTTATCGCTAATATTTAATAATCACTCCAGATTGTTTAATTATTATAGAATCCCTACAGTGTGGAAACAGGCCTTTCGACCCAACAAGTCCACGCTAACCCTCCGAGCATCCCACCCAGAACCATACCCCTAATATAGGCATCCCTGAACACTACAGGCAAATTAGCATGGCCAATCTACCTAGCCTGCAGATCTTTGGACTGTGGGAGGAAACCGGAGCACCCGAAGGAAACCCACGCAGACACAGGGCACATGTGCAAACTCCACACAGTGAATAATTATGCTATCAATCATTTTATTGTTATCAGTTGAGCTTTCTTTGTGCTTCTCTTATGTTTTCGAAAAGCTAAATATACATTCATATATAGGACCCTGTTCTTTGCAGACAGAAAGAACGTCTTCATGTTTAGTGCCATTTTCAACTAAACCAAATTTGGAGGATGGCCATTTCCTGATGCTTTCCCAGCTGTGATGTCTTTACTGGTCACAGTTGTCTGGTTTGATTGAAAATATAAGATTGCGGATTAATGGTTTCCTGGTGCATCCCTCCGTGGTGACGACTTGACCAATTGCAAATCTCGGGCCACCCAGTGAGCACCATAGTGCAGTATGAATTATTGTTTGCTTTGAAATTTGGTATTCTTGCTATTCTGACCTGATGAAAGCAAGACAAGGTTTATCAGAATGGCTCTTTGTTATGATGCTAATTGTAGAAAATGGAATTGAGTTATGATCTACGTGTTGCTTTAAAAGTTTAGTACAGTAATACATTTTATTATTTCTCAAATTATTTATGGGCAGACCTGAAAAAAACCCTCTGCATTTTGTGAGTATTTGGTATAATTTAGTGAGTCGTATTTATCTTTTGGCTACAGAATTAAGAAGAAACTGCAATTCAGTAAATAAAAGCCTAACGGGAAGAAAATTTCAGCTGGCAGTTACGTTGAAGTTTGCATATTCAATTTGCATGTACTTTATTTTTATTTATTTGTGATAATTCTTATGTGGATAAGCCAGGAGATTACATTGATGTAGCTAACAAAACTAGTTTTAAGTGTTGGGTTTTGTTTTTCTCCAAATCTAGGAAACTTCTTGGGAAGTTCTACATATGGTCTGCGGGATTTGGTGCTGCTTTGCCTGCTTCCTATTTGGCCATTTTGATTGAGAGGAAAAGCAGGTACTTTTTAAAAAAATATATCTCAATAAATAGGTACTTGGTTTGTAAAGTGTTCATGATACCTACATGTGTTTGTAGTAACTTTTTTCAAGAATACATTGCAATGAACTTCTGAAATGGCAAGTAAGTAACACGTTTGAATCACTATCTTCAAGTGTTAATAATACTTTGATATAAAGTATTCGTTTTATTTTATGTTTGAGGTCTATTGACAACATTGTCAACTCCCCCACCCTCCCTACTTCCAACCCTGACACTTGCCAATTTTCTTCTATCTCATATCTTAAATGCTTTTCCTATTTGTAGAAAAGTTGCTGTTTCTCTGAAGATTTTATCTCAAATGGGTTTTCATGTGTGTTTATTTGTGAGTGTCAGAAGATTATTCAGCTGTGAAGGACATCAAATGATGGTGGTGTGCATAGCCAGAAGAAGGACTTAGATAGCAATAAGGAGTGTGGACTTTATTTTCCTCTCCAATCGGTCAGGCTGCTGAATTATTTGTAGCCATCCACAAACTGAGGTCAGTTAACTCAGCAGGGCTCTTGGTTTGTGATGTGTTGTTCTCAGGATAAAGGAAGCTGTGACACACCTCTGACTGTAATGTAGATTGAGTCAACTTCCAGTGTGTGCTATCACATTTTGTCTAAATCTTGCATGCTTAAATTCATTTGGTAATGAGGTGACTTTCTTGACCATTGTGCCTCATTATTCTTCTAATTGTAACTACAAGGCACTGTCTTGTAAAAATAAGAATTCTTCTTTTCCTGTTATCAAAGGGCTTGAGCTTGACTGTTTGTCCCCCAGCGTTCTAAATGCTAGTTAAATCAAAATCTTTCTAACAATGTTAGAAAAGTTGAATTCACAGCTGCTTAATAATGTCAACACACTACCTAGAATTAATGGAACTTGCCTAAATAAGTCCTTTATGTTGACAGCTTATAAAATGCAGCGATCTAGTAAAGTTCTATTTCTAAGACTGGTACATTGGCAGTAACTGTTCATTTTGGAATCAGAAGACATTTACCATGTGTAACAAATCATTCTCTTAAATTATGAATACAACGTGTATTTTGAAGACTGAATAAAATGAAATTTAAAACCTTGTATCATTTTATGCTTTATTTTTGTGCCTGTATTTAGGTGTGTTTTAACATTTTTTTTAAAATTGCCTTTATGTCTCAAATGGTGTTCCTCAAGTTTTGCTTCCATTTATGCTATGTTCTCATAAATTCCACTGAATTGAAGAATCCTTATGCAGTGCAGTATTCAAACTTGGCACACCCAACATTTGGATATGCCATCAGTTATCGTAGAACAGTTGTCAGGCATATTGTGGACATTCCAGAATAGATTCACTTTGTTGATTGAGTGACGGGCAGTAGTGATAAAATAATGATGAAGAGAAAAGTTGAGAAAAAATGATAGTCAGAAATGCTGCAATAATTTATACATATCTTGTGATAAAGGAGCAATTCCAGACAAAAGATAAAATTTCTGTTTTGTATATGTAATACTGATTATGATTTTCCAAAGTGCAAGGAAAGGTCCTACAATGATGGCAGGATTTGTTTCGAAATTTTGTTTAACAGTTTATGAAAAGGTATAGGGAGAGGAAGGGGACATTATTATCTATACCTTTTTTGCAAGAGAAACCATTTTTTTTCAAGGAAGAAGAATCCAGTATTGAATCATGTCGAGCTGTTTCAAATAAGAAACTGAATTTGGCAATTGAGTGGTGACAGAATATGAACTAAAGGACGTTTGAGCCAGCAGACTTGTAATGTTCTTAGTTTATGGGGGTTATTTTAATGTTTGCACTAAAACAACTTTATATCAACCCCAGGGTTTAGAAGGTGGTGTTGAAGAAATTCACCAAGGATCATAACACAGTACTTTCTAAATCCATGACAGCTTCCATCTAGAAGGACAAAGGCAGCAGATATGTGGAAACTCCACCACCTGAAAGTTCCTTTCCAAGTCACTCACTATCCTGACTTGGAAATATATTATCATTATTTCGCTGTCAAAATTCTGGCGCTCCCTTCCTCATGGCATTGTGGATTGCATATGGATTATACCACACAAACTGCAGTAATTCAGTAAGGCAGCTCACCACCATCTTGTCAAGGGCACTTAGCGATAGGTAATAAGTGCTAGCCCAGTCAATGATGCCCACATCCCATGAATGAACAAAAGAAAATTTTAGATTGGTGGTGTGTTGTGGTTCCAGCTGATAGTACCACAAGGCAAGTTAGGTCTCCATGAAACCTGGTTTTATATATCCTAAGTTTTATTGTTGCCATTTATATAGCATGGTAGTTTTCAGTGAACATGTTCAGAAGAGGCTGCCAATATACTTCTAACAAAAGAACATCAAAGTTTATTATACACAAGAAACCTAACAATATTAGATTATGCAATAACAATTTGAAACTATCTTATTTCAGATATCAGAAATAAAGTTTCAACCCTTCCACTCTCAACAACAGCCATACAGATCGTGAAACCTCAGTGAAGGGGTCACATTGTATCCACTTTGAAGGTCCTTGTTCAGCGAGCCCAGCCATAAATGATTTTGGAGCTCTCTTCTTACTAATATCTAAGTCACTGAGGAATTCTTTTCCTTTGTCCTGATTGTTTTAGAGACTGCTAAATAGCACTGCTGCTGTGGGGGCATTTTCTGTCTGAATGACCCGCTTCCCTTTGGAAGAAACTGCTTGTTTTCTAAATGAACTTGTTTCTGACTGTCTCCTTCTGTCAAATTACACCTTGATCTTCGAGATCAACCTAATATTTTTTTTTTCTCTGCCATCCTTATTAGAAATGCACTGGACTATTCACTTAAAGGATTTTAAAGATCTGATTTAGATGTGTATAAACAGCAATTCAAACAACCAGGAATCACGCTTGACTCAAGATTGAAATAAACACAGTGATTATTCCTTTTGAACATGCCAGAAAGGAACATAAATCAAATTTAAATTCACACGGTGTTCTTCAACTTTAGACCCCAAGTTTCCAAACAATAATAATGTTGTGAACCTTTACTGTTTTTTTTTATTTTCCCTGTCATAATCTTTCACAAATGCCACTTTGTTATGTTTAAATTACTTTTGCCTGTCTTGATATTTAGTCCATTTTGGAGAAGAGATGTACATCTTTTAATACTTGGGTCTTTTCAAAACCGTCACTGGAAACTTTTGATTCAGCTTAACTGATTGGAAATCTATAGAACTAGAGTTATTTCATTGGTGACACTTTTCAGAAAGATTAAAATGTAACATTTTATAGCATAACATTTAATCTTGCACATTAAGGTTGCAATTGTCTGTCATACTTGCATGCCACAGAATTGTTACAGTACAAAAGGACAGCATACAGCCTGCCAACGCATGTGTTTGCTTTCCAAGTGAGCAATTACTCTAATGCCAATTTCCTGTTTTCTCCCTATATAAATTCTACCTATCGAGATAAAAATTCAATTCTCCAGCATCTGCAGTTCCTACTAACTCAGAATTTTGAATGTCTTTATCAATTTCCTTCTCTTCATTAAGGAAAAGAGTCCTAGTCATTATGCATACAGTTTAGATTTTAAGGTTTAAGCTTAACATGAGTAAATATGAGTTCACAGATAAACTGTGGTCAAACACCCCACACATTGCACTTAAGACTGGTTGATATGGTCAAAACAGATATTATCCGGAATTAGTGGCACCATGGGTCACCAAATATCATTAAAACTCTGCCTGCTTTGTAAGTGATTCAAGTACTTCCCATTGGGATATTTGGGCTTGGTGTACTGTCGAAGACTCTTAGACTTCAGTTGCCTCTGACTGCTCACCTCTTGGTACTACAGTCTTTTCTTTCAATGCAGAGTTCTCCAGAATCCTTGAGTGCTCTTACAGGTCTAAATACTGGTAACAGTTTTGTCTTTTGTCAAAAAACTATCTTTACTAAGCTGTCACCGAACTTCTGTAAGCTCTAGCTTTTCTTAGCTGCCTCGAGCAAATATTGCTGTGGGCCTCCTTCACCGCACTCACAACTACACTGAACACTATTATGGTGCAGTAGTAGTGTCCCTACCTTTGAGCCAACAGGCTCAGGTTCAATTCCTACCTTCTCCAGTTGTATGTACTAAAATCTTTGAGCAGGTAAATATGTCGTGGTTTTCAGGAATTTTATTTTTATTCACTTGTGGTTTGGGCATCGCTGATAGATCAGCATTTTTTGCTTCTTCCTATTTGCCCTTGAGAAGGAGGTGAGCTGTCTACCTGAACTGCTGGCAGTCCATATGCTATAGTTATAACCATATTGATGTGTGGAGTGGAATTCCAGGATCTTGATGAACAAACGGTGATATATTTCCAAGTCAGGCTGGAGAGTGGCTTGAATAGGAACTTGCAGGTGGTGGTTTTTCCAAGTGTCTGATGCCTCTGTCCTTGTAGTTGGAAGTGCTTGTTGGTTTGGAAAGTGGTAAGGGTCATTGGTGAATTTCTACAGTGCATTTTGTACACAGTACACACAGGTGTTACTGAGTGTCTGTGGTAGAGGGAGTGGATGTTTGTTGTTTTTTTTCCAATCTAGTGTGCTTCTGTTTCCTGAATGATGTCAAATTTGTTTTGTTGTTGGAGGTGCATTCATCCTGGCAAGTGTGGAATATCCTGTCACACTCCTGACTTGTGCTTTTTAGATGGTGGACAGTCTTTGGGGAGTCAGGGGTTGAGTTACTCACCACAGTATTCCTAGCCTCTGACCTGCTGTAGTAGCCACTGTATTTACTCTTCAATTTCTGGTCAATGGTAACCCCAGATTTTTGATAGCACCATTGAATGTCAAGGGCTGGTGATTAGATTGTCGCTTATTGAAGATGGTGATTGCCTGGCATTTGTGTGGCACAAGTGTTACTTGCCTCTTGTCAAGCCTAGATATTGTCCAGGTCTCGTTGCATTTGGACATGGATTGTTTCAGTATCTGAGGAGTTGCGAGTGGTGTTGAACCTCCCCACTTCTGATCTTATGATGGAGGGAAGGTCATTGATGACGCAACTGGAAATGGTTGGGCCTAGGACATGACCCAGAGGAGCTACTGCAGTGGTGTCCTAGAATTGAAATGTCTGACCTCCAACAACTGCAAGTGTCTTCTTTTGTACCCAACAAATGGACAGTTTTCCCCCAATTCCGTTGATTGTAGTGTTGACTCAAAAACTTCCGGACCCCACAAAAGTTCCATTAACTTCTTTATTTTAGCTTAGCCGGCGAGAGGTCCGGAGTCAACACCAGAGTAACAGTCAAGCTCTCACTTGGTGGACTCTCGTCGGACCTCTGTGTATAGCATAAAAGCAGTACAGTTTATAGCCCTTGTTATCACATCCCATACTGTTCACATGCGTCATAAGCAGATAAGCAGTGCAGTTAACAATATTCCATTGAATAGAGAAAGCAGCCCCAACCGTGGGAAGAACAGCTGCAACCTTCAGCTTGTTACAAACACAGGCACACATTCCAAAATTTATGGCACATTGTTATTTCAGCAAAAATTCTAACTATGCCTTCCCCAATACTTTATCAGTAGTTTTGTTTGGACCCCTTGATGCCATACTCAGTCAAATGTGGCCTTGATGTCAAGGGCTGTCACTCTCAGCTAACCTCTGGAATTCAGCTGTTTTGTCCATCTTTGAAACAAGGCAGTAAAGAGCTTAGGAGGTAAGTAGCCCTGGTGGAACCCAAACTGGACATCACTGTGCAGGTTATTGCTGAGGCAGAGCCTGTTGATAGCACTGATGATGACACATTCCATCACTTCATTGATGACTGATTGAAAGTAGATTGATGGGGTGTAATTGGATGGGTTGGATTTGTTCTGCTTTTTGTGTATGGGGCAAACCTGAACAATTTTCCCCATTTTCGGTTTATCCCAGTGTTGTAACTGTACTGCAACTGCCTGGTTTAGGGGAGTGATAAGTTCTGGAGTGCAAGCCTTCAGTACTAATGGCAAAATGTTGCTTGGGCCCATAATCTTTGCAATGTCTTCAGACATCACATGGAGTGAATCAAGTTGGCTGAAGACTGGCATTGTGATGTTGGGGACGTTGGAGGAAACCGAGATGGATCATCCCCTTGGTACTTCTGGTTGAAAATTTTGTGAATGCTTCAAGCTTATCTTTTGCAATGGTGTGCTGATCTCTTTTATAATTGAGGATGGCGATATTTATGGGGCCTGCTCCTCCAACGAGTTGTTTAATTGTCCACCACCATTCAAGACTGGATGTGCAGGACTGCAGAGCTTAGATCCAATGCCCTGGTTGTGTAATAGCTTAGCTCTATCTATCATTTGCTGCTTTTATTGGTTGGCATGCAAGTAGTCCTATTTGGTAGCTTCAAGTTGGCATCTCATTTTTGGGTATCCCTGGGGTTGCTCCTGGCATGCCCTCCTGCAATTCTCCATTAAAACAGAGTTGATCCCCGGCTTGATGGTAATAGTCGAGTAGGGGATGTGCCAAGCCATGAGGTTGCAGTTTGTGTTGAAGCATGATTCTGCAGTTGTTGATGGCCCACAGTGCCTCATTGATATCTAGTCTTGAGTTGCTCGATCTATTTGAAGTCTGTCCCATAATGCCATGCAACACAATGGAGGGTATTCTCAATGTGTAGGCAGGACTTCTTCATGGTGGTCACTGTTAGCGACACCATCTGTCGCTGGTATACTGGTGAGGATGAGGTCAAGTATGTTTTTCCCTCGAGTTTCTTCCCTCATCATCTGCTGCAGACCCAGTCTAGCAGCTATGTCCTTTCAGAAACCAACCAGTTTGATCAGTGATGTTGCTGCTGAGCACCTTTGGTAGTGCACATTGAAATCCCCTGCACAGAGTACGTTTTGTGTCCTTGCCACTGTCAGTGTTGTTCAGTATGGATGAGTACTGATTCGTCAGCTGAAGGAGGACGGTACCTGGTAATCATCAGGGGGTTTCCTTCCCCATGTTTAATCTGATGCATTGAGATTTCATAGGGCTCCCAGGGCAACTCCATCCTGAATGTATAATGCTCTGCTGCCACCTCTGATGGGTCTGTTCTGTTGGTGGGACAGGACATATCCAGGGATGTTGATGGTGGTGTCTGGGACATTATCTCTAAGGCATGATTCAGTTAGTGTGAATATGTCAGGCTGTTTGGTAATTCTGCGAAGCAGCTGTCCCAATTTTGGCACAAATGCCCAGATGTTAGTCAGGAGGACTCTGCAGGTTGACTGGGGTGGCTTTTCCTGTTGTTGTTTCTGGTGCCTAGGTTGATGCCAGGCGGTCTACACGGTTTCAGTTCTTTGTTGAAACTTGTAGTGATTGATAGAACATTGCTAGATCATTGCAGAGGGCAGCTGAGAGTCACCACGTCGGTGTATGTCTGGAGTCCCATGTGGGCCAGACCTGGTGAGTTAGGGCAATAAATGTCAAAGAAATGAGCCTGAAGGCTCTGTGTCTCAATGCAAGGAGCATTTATAATAAGTAGGGTAAATTAACTGCGTGGACAGTTATTATCGGATATGATGTAATTGGGATCATGAAGACCTAGCTCCAGTGTAACCAGAGATGGTAACTCAACAGTCTAGAGTTATTTAATTTTCAGGAAAGACAGGTGGAAAGGGAGGTAGGATAGCGTTGCTGGTTAGGGAGGAGATTAACACAATAGTAAAGGGGGGACATTAGCTTGGATGATGTAGAATCTGTATTGGTGGAGCTGCAGAACACCAAAGGGAAAATGACCTTAGTGGGAGTCGTGTACAGACCACCAAACAGTAGTTGTGAGTTTGGGGATTGTATCAAAAGGGAAATTAGAGTTGCATGCAGTAAGGATACAGCAGTTATTAAGGGTGACTTCAATTTACATATTGATCGGACTATCCAAACTGGTAGCAATGTGATGGAGGACTTCTTGGAATGTGTGAAGGATGGTTTCCTTGACCAGTATGATGAGGATCCAATTAGAGAGCACACCATCCTAGATGGGGTATTGTGTAGTGAGAGAGGATTAATTAACGACATTGTGGTGCGAGGACAATGACCATAATATAGTGGAATTCTTCATTTAAGATGGTGAGTGATACAATTAAAGCTGAAACTAGAGTCCTGAACTTAAAGAAAGCTAACTTTGGTATGAGGCATGCATGAGCTAGGATAAGCTGGCCAAGGATACTTATGGGGTTGATGGTGGAAAAGAACACATGGATGAATTTCAACAATTCTACATCCCTATCTGGCATAGTAGGGAAGGTGGCTCAACCACAGCTAACAAGGTAAATCTGGGATAATGTTAAAGCCAAAAAGGAGGCATATAAATTGGCCAGAAAAAGCAGCAAACATGAGGACTGGGAGAAATTTAAAATTCAGCAGAGGAGGACAAAGGGTTTAATTTTAAGGGGGAAAAAGAACATGGAAATAAACTTGCAGGAAACATAAGAACTGACTGCAAAAGATTCCATAGATATGTGAAGAGAAAAAGACTGGTGAAGCCAAATGTAGGTCCCTTGAAGTTAGAATCAGGTGAATTCATAATGGAGAGCAAAGAGATGGCAGACCAAGTTAACAAGTACTTTGGATCTATCTTCACTAAAGAGGACACAAATAACCTTCAGATATGCTAGCGGACAGAGGGTCAAGCATTAAAGAGGAACTGAAGGAAATCCTTATTAGTTAGGAAATAGTATTAGGGAAATTGATGCGATTAAAACCCAATAAGTCCTAGGGCCTGATCCTATACACCCTAGAGTACTTAAAGAAGTGGACATAGAAAATAGCTGATGCATTGGTGATTATTTTCCATCATTCTGTAGACTCAGGAAGAGTTCCAATGGGCTGGAGGTTAGCTAATGTAACCCCACTCTTTAAAAAGGGAGGAAGAGAGAAAACAGGGAGAAAAGAGAATTATAGGCCGGTTAGCTTGACGTCAGTGTGGGGAAAATGCTGGAGTTACTTATTAAGGATGTAATAACCATGCATTTGAGAAGTGGTGACAGAATTGGTCCAAGTCTGCATGGATTCACTACAGGGAAATCATGCTTGACAAATCTTCTGGAGTTTTTTGAGGATGTGACCAGTAAAGTGGACAAGGGTGAATCAGTAGATGTCATGTATCTGGATTTTCAAAAGGCTTTTGACAGTGTTCCACACAAGAGATTAGTAAGGAAAGTTAAAGTTCATGATATCGGAGGTAATGTGTTGATATGGGTAGAGAACTGGTTGGCGGACAGGAATCAAAGTTGGGATAAACAGGTTCTTTTCAAAGTGGCAGGCAGTGATGAGTGGCGTGCAACAGGGTTCGGTGCTAGGACCCCAGCTGTTCACAATATATATTAATGATTTGGTTGAAGGAATTGAAAGCCATATCTCCAAATTTGCAGATACACTGTTGTCCAGCGTATGGTTATGCAGTGAGGAGAATGTTAAGAGGTTGCGGGGTGACCTGGACAGACTACTGAGTGGGCAGATACTTGGCAATTGCAACACAATGTGGATAAATGTGAGATTGTCCACTTTAGTGACAAAAACAGGAAGGCAGATGATTATCTGAATGGTGGCAGTTTCGGAAAAGGTGAGGTGCAACAAGACCCGGGTGTCATGGTGGAACAATCACTGAAGGTTGGCAGGTACAGCAGGCAGTGAGGAAAGCTAATGGCATGCTGGACTTCATAGTGAGAGGATTTGAGTATCTGAGTAAGGATGTCTTGCTGCTGTAATATGGGGCCTTGGTGAGGCCACACCTTGAGTATTGTGTGCCGTATTGGTTTCCTTGTCTGAGGAAGGACTTTTTTGCTGTCAAGGGAGTGCAGCGAAGGTTCATCAGACTGGTTCCCAGGCTGGCAGGACTGACATATGGCCAAATGACATACTCCTGCACCAATTTTCTAAGTTTCTGTGGCAGGTGTCCTTCCTAAAGGACATTAGTGAACAACAACATTTCTGATTTAGCTCTCCTCCAGCTGCAAAATTCAACCAGTGCTTCTTGCAGCAAGCATGTAGATAAATTGAAACCGAGAAACCTCTTAAGCTCGACACATCTCCATGATGTCGTTGCCTACCCTGACCTATCTTTTAATTTGATTTTTTTGGATGAAGTATTCTTATTTATAATTTCCTCTTTGTCCTGGTGAAGTAAATTGGTTTTACAGCCTGCAGAGTTCACTGAATGCTTTTAACTAATTTAACTCCAAAAACAAAAACAAAAAAAAAATTCTCTGGACTGGCAACCCTGCAAGCAGTGTGGACACCGTGGCTCCAGCTTGGCAAATTCACCTGTTTCTGAGATAAAAGGTACTGCAGATGCTGGAGAATCCGAGGTAACAAGGTGTGGGGCTGGATGAACACAGCAGGCCGAGCAGCATCATAGGAGCAGGAAAGCTTGACGTTTCGGGCCTAGACCCTTCATCAGAAATGGGGGAGGGGAAGAGGATTCTGAAATAAATAGGGAGAGAGGGGAAGGCGGATAGAGGATGGATAGAGGAGAGGATAGGTGGAGAGGAGGCAGACAAGTCGAAGAGGCAGGGATGGAGCCAGTAAAGGTGAGTGTAGGTGGGGGGGGTAGGGAGGAGATAGGTCAGTCCAGGGAGGACGGACAGGTCAAGGGGGCGGGATGATGTTAGTAGATAGGAGATGGGGGTGGGGCTTGAGGTGGGAGGAGGGGATAGGTGAGAGGAAGGACAGGTTAGGGAGGCAGAGATGAGCTGGGCTGGTTTTGGGGAGGGGAGATTTTGAAGCTTGTGAAATCCACATTGATACCATTGGGCTGCAGGGTTCCCAGGCTGAATATGATTTGCTGTTCCTGCAGCCTTCGGGTGGCATCACTGTGGCATTGCAGGAGGCCCAGGATGGACATGTCGTCTGAGGAATGGGAGGGGGAGTTGAAATGGTTCGCGACTGGGAGGTGCAGTTGTTTGTTGCGAACTGACCACCCCCTCCGCAACTCCCTTGTCCGCTCCACACTCCCCTCCAGCCCCACCACACCCGGCACTTTTCCCTGCAACCGCAGGAAATGCTACACCTGCCCCCACACCTCCTCCCTCACCCCAATCCCAGGCCCCAAGAAGACTTTCCACATCAGGCAGATGTTCACCTGCACATCTGCCAATGTGGTATACTGCATCCGCTGTACCTGTTCTGGCTTCCTCTACATCGGGGAAACCAAGCGGAGGCTTGGGGACTGCTTTGCAGAACACCTGCGCTCAGTTTGCAACAAACAACTGCACCTCCCAGTCGCGAACCATTTCAACTCCCCCCTCCCATTCCTCAGACGACATGTCCATCCTGGGCCTCCTGCAATGCCACAGTGATGCCACCCGAAGGCTGCAGGAACAGCAAATCATCTTCAGCCTGGGAACCCTGCAGCCCAATGGTATCAATGTGGATTTCACAAGCTTCAAAATCTCCCCTCCCCCAACCGCATCCCAAAACCAGCCCAGCTCATCTCCACCTCCCTAACCTGTCATTCCTCTCACCTATCCCCTCCTCCCACCTCAAGCCCCAACCCCATCTCCTATCTACTAACATCATCCGCCCCCTTGACCTGTCTGTCCTCCCTGGACTGACCTATCTCCTTCCTACCCCCCCACCTACACTGACACACACATTTACTGGCTCCATCCCCGCCTCTTCGACTTGTCTGCCTCCTCTCCACCTATCCTCTCCTCTATCCATCCTCTATCCGCCTCCCCCTCTCTCCCTATTTATTTCAGAACCCTCTTTCCACCCCCCCCCATTTCTGATGAAGGGTCTAGGCCCGAAACGTCAAGCTTTCCTGCTCCTATGATGCTGCTCGGCCTGCTGTGTTCATCCAGCCCCACACCTTGTTATCTCGAATAGCTTGACCAAACTGTTTTTGACCTGGGTACAAGAATTTAAAGTTGAAACCATCTTTGTTGAGATTATTCTCCTCAGTGGTTTCAGACACTCCATTCTCTTTCCAAATTGTACTCATGTTGAGGACCATAGGGTAACAGGCAGCAATTCTGGCTGATTACTCTCATTTAATCCACAAGTCCATAAACTTAGGGAAGCTGGTGTCTGGAAGCTTTCAAAGACTAGAGAGGGATGAGGGCAAGGTAAATACTGCAATGGCCAGGTAGAATTAAAAAAGAGATCAGATAGTGAAAGTAGAAATATCCATGGCCATGTAAAGGAAGCAATTGAATGGGAGGCAGATGAGAAACCATCCCTGGTGCTTCCACTGCAGGAAACCTGGCAGGTAAAAGAAACTGTTGGTTTCAGCATCCTGCAGGAACTCAAGCAGCAAGACATGTATCTTTAGCATTCAGGTTGGTCAGTGCTGTTTCAGGTATTCCAGCTATTTTAAGGGTATGATTTTACTGGTAGTAAAGAAGAAAACTAGCCAGAGAGACTGATGTGACTAAGGAAACCAGTGGCAGGAAAGCTGGGAACTCCAAAGAGCCTCCGAAGATCTGCAGGGGGAAGCAGAGCTAGTGAGAATTGGTGTCTTGACAATGGATCACAATCCTAAATTACTGACTGACATAAAACAAGGCCTGTCTTGGGAAAAAAAAGGTCCGGAAGCCCAGAATGGCTGATAACGTAAATCCTGAGAATAGAATTCACTGACTGGTGCAAGTCTGTGTGTGAACCCGTGGAATGTCACACCGATAAAGTGCTAGGGAAATTTCAGAAAGACTTAAAAACAATTGATGCAAGACAAAAACTGATTACCCTTCTCGGCAACAAAGCCATCATCTGTGGGTTATATCCTAGACAATGGACATAAGTCAAAGACATATATATATTTTGTCCTGACAAGACCAGAGGTTAAAAATCCATGCAGCCCTAGTTTTAGTGTGTTCATGGGCTAATGTGCTTGTGTAACTGTGTGTGCCGGCACAGCTGTTAGGGATTCCTGCGCTGCAGGTAGATGAAACACTTCCCTAGCTCTAAGTGCTGGATATTAGGCCAGCCATTGAAGCCACTGTTAAAAAGAAACAGGACAAAAATCTGTCAACTAGCTTGGACAGCCAAGAATTTGAAATCAATACCTTACTGCCATTATCATCCAATTTAATGTCCACACTGTTCTACATTTTATGGAATCCGGAGACTGATTTGTATACCTTTTTAACTGTTAAATTCTTACTCTCTTCAAATTTCAAATCTGTGTTTACAGGTGTCCCACTTTATTATCTTTTCTTGCATTTAGTAGCTAATAAATTAACTCTTTCTTGGACTCAAGAAAACCTCAGTAATTTGATCCCTTTTAAAACAGAAATACATTTGGATTTGAAAAGGTGTGCATGAAGAAAGGGATCCTTTTTAAATTACCCTTGTTGTGACCAGTCAAGACAGGGTTTACTTCATGAGGGAACCAATTCATCCCTCATCACCCGAGTACATAACTAATTGAGGATATCCTGCTTGGAATTGTAATGAATTGGAAACTTCTTCCCAGTCCCCAAATGTGACATTTGTGTGACTGAAGAAGAGCCATTTGAATTAAACTGGTGGGAAACAGAGGTTGGAACTGAGAGCAGTTTTGAAGGTGTGCAGGAAGCAGTGAGAACTGAGAGATTTGGGGTGCAAGAGAAGGGTCACTTGATTTAAACAGAGCTGATTGAGGGGTTGGTCATGGCCCACATCAACTCCACTCTGCCAGGCCGCCTCAAATCCCCTATAATTTGCCTACCGATGTAACAGGTCCACAGAGGATGCCATGTCCCTAGCTCTGTGCTCATCCTTGGAACATCTGGACATCAAAGACAACTACGTCAGACTCCTACTTATTGACTACAGCTTTTTCTACAACACCATTATCCTGCCTAGACTGATCTCAAAACTGGGTGATCTTGGTCTTGGATCTACCCTCTGCAACTGGATCCTCATCTTTCTGACCCACAGGCCACAATCAGTGAAGACAGGTAACTGCACCACCTCCACAATAACACTCGACAATGGAGCCCCCCAAAGGATGCATCCTCAGCCCTCTACTGTATTCGCTTTACACCTACGACGATGTTGCCAAATTCCGAATGAATGCCATCTATAAGTTCGTTGACAACACCACCATAGTGGGACGGATATCTGACAACGACGAGCTAAACTACAGGCGGGAGATAGAGGGCTTGGTGAAGTGGTGCAACGAAAACAATCTGTCTCTCAACGTCAGCAGAACTAAAGAACTGATCATTGACTTCAGAAAGAAAGGAGGAGAACATGTCCCCATCTACATTAATGAAACTGAGGTTGAGAGAGTGAAGAGCATCAAGTTCCTCAGAGTGATGATAACTGACAACCTGTCCTAGACTTCCCAGGTAGATGCGACAATCAAGAAGGCACAACAATGCCTCTTCTTCCTCAGGCAGGGTTAGGAAATTTGACATGTCCATAAGTTCCCTCACCAACTTCTACAGATGCAGCATTGAAAGCATACTGTCCAGGTGCTTCACGGCCTGGTTTGGCAACTGTTGTGCCCAAGACTGTAAGAAACTACAGAAGGTGGTGTGCACAGCCCAGACCATCATGTAAGCCAACCTTCCATCCATGGATTTCATTTACATAGCTTGTTACCATGGAAAGGCTGCCAACATCATCAAAGAGCCATCGCTCCTCTTCCTTCAGGCAGACAATACAGAAGTCTGAACACACGTATGAGCAGGTTCAGCAACAGCTTCTTCCTGGCTGTTATCAGATTGATGAATGGACTCTTTAATCTCAAATAATGTTGACGTTGCCTGGTACACACCCTATGAAACGTAACCAAAAGTCTTTTTGACACGTACATCTTTTGCTTACTATGATCTGCTTGTACTGCTCAAACAAAGCTTGTCACTGTATTTTGGTACCCGTGACATAAATCAATCAACCAATGTCAAGCCCTAAGTGTCATTAATAGGTTTGGAGAGATCTAGAAGGCGTTAAAAGGGTCCAGGCTAATAGTCATAAGGGAAGGCATAAAGGCCAGGAGAAAGTGAAGGTGAAACCTCGCTTAGTAGGACTACTTTCTGGAGGCACAGCATAGCTGACGATTCAAATGATGACAGTAGTGTTCCAGGTAAAGTAGAACAGGTTCGGGAAAACCTATTCTCAAAACAGAGGGAAAGGAATATACCCCAGAGCAGGGTGGAGGTTAACAGGGGCGTACCAGTTAGTTAAATATACAGTTATCCACTTGCAAATCTAGGGAACAGGACCAAGACCTCAACAGTCAAATGAGGTTGATAGAAAGTTACGTGAGAGTGGAGTACGTGATGCAAAATTAGTTATCACACAGGAGAAGAATCTCAGACAACTACCCATCAACTTCTAGAAAGCAAATTGTAAAATGTTTAATTCTGGTACGTAGATTTGTGCAGTGAAGGGTTAAGAGTCAATGAGTATGTCTGACTGCCATTCACAAATCAGGTTTTCAACCCTGGTGAGGGCAGAATGTGAATTTGCAAATGCATGTGGTGTTATCCCGATTTTGTATGTTGTTCTTTTTATATTGACTCTGTAATGAAATGCTCAGTGTAAACAAATCAGAGAAGTATTGTTTACATCCATAATTTGTCATGGGGAAGTCCTATGATTGATGTGAAAATGGACTGTCAGTGTTCAGCTTTCATTACTTTAATACCTTAGATTTTTATGGTTTAAAGAAGGATAATATTGACCTAAAATGTGATCACCTGATAAACGCGGACAGCTCACATGGAAAATCCAAAGCTGGCTGTGTTGGAATTACTATTTTAATGAAGAGGTACTGAAACTCAGTGAGATATACACAAATTTTGCACCTCTTGTTTTACTGACACTTCTATGAGGTTGCCACATCTATTTCACTTACAATGAACAATGACGTAGGCATCAGAATCTGCAAAGGAACTGTTTATCAATAGCAGCTTTTGAGCAACAATGGACAGAAAATGCAACATGGATTAATAGTAACAGCATGAGTATTGCACTTTCTTTCCCTACCCTGTCTCAATTTCAGAAACTAGCACTTATGAAAAACCACCTTAGGCAGATCACTGTCCACCAAAGAGTCAAGACTGTCTTAAAGTTTGCCACCTCCAAGGAAGCAAGACAGCAAAAGAGTTCATCGAATGCCCACAGTGCGAAGAAAGCTATTTGGACCATCAAGTCCGCTTGACTCTCTGAGGAACATCTCACCTGGATGGTCAACCTATCCCTGTAATCCCGCATTTACCATAGCCTATCCAACTAACCTGCACATCTTTGGACTGTGGGAGGAAACCAGTGCATCCAGAGAAAACCCATGCAGACATAGGAAGAACATGCAAACTCCACACAGCCACTCATGGCTGGAATTGAACCCGGGTCCCTGGCACTGTAAGGCAGCACTGCTAACCACTGAGCCACTGTGGAACTCAGTTTTCACTCATGCAACTCAAGGATTCTAAAAACATTAAATTGCAACTACCTTTACCTTCCTGTCTACATAAAATTCCTCCCTCTTCCTTTTAAGCTTATTATCTGTTTCTGATTTATGTCTAGTTTTTATTACTTCTGTTAGCATAGTAGGTAATAAAGTGCTTCTTTTTTTCAAGGAAGTTTTTGAATTGACTCAGTCATTTTGATCCGGTTAACTAAGTTTTAATTCTAGTGTCATAGCCACGTTCTGAAAACTAAATAAATTATTTGTTAAAGCTGACTGAGAAGCGGTATAAAAGAGAGGAGCTGACCCCTTCCTGTAACCTTGTTGTAAAACTAGCTTTGAGATCTGAAAGGTTAAGCTTTTTACTTTATCTATAGATGCTAATTGATCTACAGTGTTGCCAGCATTTTTCTTTTGGAAAATTGATGTACAGAGTTGAGAAAAAGTGTTCGCTATATATGTCTTGAAACAACCGAAACTCTGAAGAAAGATTGCTGGGCCTGAAACAGTAACTCAGATTTCTCTAAACTGATGTTTCCAGACATGAGATTTTCCAGCAATTTCAGTTTTTGTTTTAGATTTCCACCATCCACAGTTGTTTTGGTTTTTTTCAAACTTCGTGTGATGTTTATGTATTTGCATTGTGATTTTGCAAAAATATATGAAGTCCCAAGCTTGACCCAGCTTCAGCAGCAGGGTGAATCTTTCAGTATCCTTTTAGACAAAGTTCCTTCTCGAAGTGCCCAGTGCATATTTAAATGGAACTCCCATAGCAAGATACCCTTTGGGACTAGTTGGCTGTTTACTCTCCAGAAGCATTATTTCTTTGAACAGGGATCTGTCGTAACCAGCACTTTTCTTCAGGGTTAATCCAAAACAGTTGTCCCCTGTGCAGGGCACAGCAGCAAGTGTCATGAGTCTTTGTTCCCAAAACTCATAATTCTTTGAAATTTGCTTCACAGGTAGACAGGATGGTTAAGAAAATGTTTAGCACACTTGCCTTCATGGCTCAGACCTTTTGAGTATTGGAAATGGGATGCCATTGTTGAGTTTTACAGGACATTGGTGTGGTCTCTTCTGGAGTACTGTGTAAAGTTCTGGTTGCCCTGTTATAGAAAGGACATTACTAAACTGGAGAGATTTCAGAAAAGATTTCCCAAGATGTTGCCAGGAATGGAGAGTTTGAGTTATAAATATAGGCTGGATAGGCTGGGACTGTTTTCACTAGAGTATAGAAGTTGAGGAGTGATCTTATAGAAGTTTATAAAACCATGAGGGGAATAGATAAGGTGAATAACAAAGGTCTTTTCCCTAAGGTGGGGGAGTTCAAAACTAGAGGGCATATTTTTAAGTTGAGAGGAGAGACATTTAAAAAGGACATGAAGGGCAACCTTTTTACACAATTGTTTGAATGAACTATGAGAACAAGTGGTTCACGCAGGTACAGTTACAACATTTAAAACTATTGGCTAAGTAAACGAATAGGAAAGGTGAAGGGATATGGGCCAAGCAGGCAGGTGGAAGAGGTTTAATTTGGGGATATGGTTGGTGTGGACTAGTTGGACAGTAGGGTCTATTTGCTGACTCACTCGCTCTGTCCAAGTTTGAGCCTGTACACACAGCCAGACTGCTTGCCTCTTTTAGTGTCCAGGTGTTAAAAGTTAGATACTGCTGTTGTGGTACAATGGTTGTGTCCTTTCCGTTGGACTGGGCCTGGGTTCGAGTCCCACCTGCTCCAGAGGTGTGTAGTAACATCTCTGAACAAATTGATTAGAAAAATAGGTTAAATTAAAAACAAGAAGTCTTGGCCTGGATCCCTGCTTCCATGAAAACCAGGTCTTGTCTTTGAGCAGATTTTATTGACATTCTCATCCCCTTCTCCACGCAACTTCATTTTAATTTGAATTAAAGGAGGCAGTTCAAAACATAATTGTCTTACAAAGTAGTAATGACAATCAAATTGAACCGGTTTAATGTAGAGTTAACAAATTCCGTTCTCTTTAAATAAAAGTTAGAATTTATCGATACAACCAAAACTAAAAAGCAAATCAAAGTTAAAAATTAAATTGAAAGCCTTCATAATCTGTACAAAATGTTACATTTCAAGTTCTCATCCTCCAACTCCAAACTCTTCTTTTCAAAAAGAGATTGACCGATGACTTGAGTTTGTCTGGGTACATGTCAAATGAGAGAAGGCAATTTGAGTTAATTTGGTTTACAGGATGAGTAGTTCATTGTACTTTTAATATTTGGATAATGGGGATGACTCTAAGAGTGAAGTTATTCATATTCATGTTCTTTGAATTTTATTTAGTAAAATTATTTTAATTTAAACGGTGAGCCTTATAATCTCATTCTTTTAGATGTATGCAAATTTTCAGATTCTTAAAAAAAATTATACACGTTACTGACGTGTACTGAGATCATCATAATTGGTGGTCTCATCTATCCTAAGTAAAATTTTGTTCTTGAGTGATATGCAACAATTGATAAAGTTTAGGTTAATAGCATTGAAGTTGGACATAAAAGTAGAGACTAAGATGCAGAAATATTTGATGCAGTAACACAGCATTTGAACTGTGAAGAAGCAAAGGTTAATTCAGCTAATTCAAGCTGTGATTTATCCAAGATACAATTGCAGCTGCAGGACTTGAATTGGAAGAAAAGAGGCAATAAAGAGAAATGTAAAATCCTGAAAGAGAGGCTCAAGGGCAAATGGCAGCAAGGGAGGAAAGGGGAAAAAAATCAAATTTCAAAAAGAAAGAGGGAAGTGCCTTTGCATGGAGTTTGGTTTACATAGCGAAGAAAGAAATTGAAGTTTGGATCGTGGTTAGATTTCACCTGAGTTTTGATTCAGCAAAGAATATTTGCTTAGTGCCTATGTTATTAAAGAATGATATTTTACCATGTTTGGCCTAAGGAACATAGTCTTGTATTTTGCAAAGTGTTTTGGTTTCACATTCTCCATTCACTTGAGTTCTCTGGAATATATCACCTGAGTGTCTACACATTCTAGTTAGTTGGCTTGTGACATGATAGCTTTGACCTCTGCGTCATGTTTATTCACATTGCCAATTCACATTACCCAACATTTGATCAATCATATTCTGTTCCTTAGGAACTGCTTCGTGCATGTGAGATACAAGGTGTCTTGTTTACTTCTGGTAGCTGTTCAGGACCTGAGATGTTGCATCTTTGTTTGGAGGGACAAGGTTTAATCATGGATAGTCAGCTGAGCTTGGTCAGAGGGAGATCATGGTTAACAAACGTTGTGAAATTTTTCAAAGAATGACAAAGTGTTTGGATGAAGGTAGGGCAGTTGATGCAGTTTATCTTGATTTCAGCAAGACTTTTGACAGGCCGCACATGGGAAACTGATAACGAAGGTAAAAATTCATGGGATCCAGGTTAACTTGGCATGGTGGATCCAAAATTGGCTTAGTGATAGGAGACAGAGGGTGACGCTAGAAGGCTGTTTGTGTGACTGGAGCTCGGTGTGCAGTTTGTTCTGTCATTGTTTGTGATGTTCATAAATGATATAGATGAGAACATGGAAGGGATGGTAAGTAAGTTTGTGGATGATTGGTTAAAGATTGGTCCAGTGGTTATTAGATAGTAGGAAGGTGTTACCTTACAGGAGGATATGAATGATTGAGTAGATGAGTGGAAGATGGAATTTAACTTTGATAAATGTGAAGTGATGCACATTGGAAGAAGGAACAAAACAAGGGGGTCCTCAATGAATGGCAAGACGGTAGGAAAATCAGGAACAAAGGGATCTTGGGGTGCTTGTCCACAGATCTGTGAAGGTGACAGGATAGGTTAGCGGGGTAGATGCTTGCCTTCATCAGTCATCACATAGATTATAAGAGCAGGGAGGTCATGTTGGAGCTGTGCAGAACTTTGGTGGGCCACAGTTGGAGTCCTGTGCGCAGTTCTGATCACTAAGCTATCAGAAAGATGTGGTTGCATGAGATGGGGTGCAAAGGAGATGTTGCCTGGGATGGAGCATTTCAGCTATGAGGTGAGGCTGGATAAGCTCAGGTTGTTTTCTTTGGAGCACAGAAGGTTGAGTGGGTACCTGATAGAAGTATAACAGATTGTATACTCTTGGCGGCAGCACAGTGGCCCACTGGTTAGCACGGCTGCCTCACAATGCCAGGGATTCAGGCTCAATTCCAGCCTTGGATGACTGTGTGGAGTTTGCTCATTCTCTCTGTATCTGTGTGGGTTTCCTCCGGGTGCTCCAGTTTCCTTCCACAGTTCAAAGATGTGCAGCTTAGGTGGATTAACCATGCTAAATTGCCCAATGAGTCCTGAGATGTGTAGGCTAGGTGGAGTAGCCATTGGAAATGCAGGGTTACAAGGATAGGTTAGGATGTTAGGTCTGGGTGAGACGCTTTTTGGAGTGTGGACTCAACTGGCCGAGTGGCTTGCTTCCACTTATGCTTTGATAAGGGTCTTGGATGGGTGAATAGGAAGCAGCTGTTCCTCCTAATCAAAGGATCAATGACAAGGGGGCATATTTTAAAATGGAAGATAGGCGGTTGAGAAGGGATTGAGGAAAACCTTTTCCACTTAGAGGGTGATGCAGTCTGGAATGCACTGCTTGGGAGGTAGTTCGGGCAGAAACCACACAACCTTTAAAAAAAATACATTGATGAGCACTTGAAGTGTTGTAACATTCTCTCCTATACTGTATGATTTTATGGTCTCCGCACCCACATATCAAAGCTTCTACTTTCTTACATTGATCTTTATTATCTCGGTTTCTGATACATACGGGAAAATGCGGCAGCTTATGAGTATTTTCCTTGTTACAAGCTTGAGTCTTCTTGTAAACACATCCATCGTCTCCAAAAGTATTGGATTGATTGTGAGACATTTGAGATGTCTGGTAGTCATGTGATGCTATTTAAATGCAAGTCTGTCTTTTAAGTTAAATGAAATCATGTTTGTTAAGCAGCATAAATATTTGCTCATCTCTTAACAAAGTAAGCGTGTGTTTAGTTATGTGCAACAGAAGTCAGTGGATATCAGTGACCTGATCTACATTGAAAGTATTAAAGTATGCCAAAGTCCATGATGTTTAAGTAATCACTTATTGATCAGAATAATTATATCATTCTGGGTATTTTTCTTTAAAAATGAAAAGCAAATACAGCTATTATAAAAACATTCCAATTCAAATAAATTTTGCTTTGTTTGTGGCGTGTGTGGTCACTGGTAAGAATGATTTTGAATCTGGTGATGTGTCATGAGGCAGGTTTGATAAATGTCATCAGAGTAGAAATCCTAAAGGAAATACTGACTGTAGAATTGTAGAAATTAACATTCACTTTGAGAGGGAGGAACTTAGGTCAGAAACAACTGGGCTAAGCTTAAATAAGGTCAATTGCAAAGGAATGAGCCAGCTGCAGTGGACTGGGAAAGGAGTTTATTAGCAAAGATAGTTGAGAAACAATGGTAGATGTTTAAGAAAATAGTTTATGGTTTCCAGCAAAGGTCTATTCCAGTGAGGAAGAAGGATTCTAGGAAAGAGATAAGCCAACCATGGTTAACCAGGGAAGTTAAGAAGTTAAGGAACAAAAACAAAGTTGCTGTATAGGCTTAGCGGGTCTGGCAGCATCAGTGAAGGAAAAAACAGAGTTAACGTTTTGGGTCGTTAACTCTGTTTTCTCCTTCACAGATGCTGCCAGACCTGCTGAAGTTAAGAATAGCATCCGATTGAAAGAAAAAATTGGTGTGGCAAAGGTTAGTGGTGAGCCAGAGGATTGGGAACACTTTGAAAACAAACAAAAGACTACCAAAAAAAATGGAGAATTAAAATTTGAAGGTATACTTCCAAGTACTATCCATACAGCAAGAGCTTCTTTGAATATATGAAAAGAAAGAAAAATGCCAAAGTGTACATGGGCCACTTGGAGAACGAGGCTTGGAAATAATGTGGAACCAGGAAATGAGAGAGGAGTTGAATAAATATATTGCATCAGTCTTCACAGCAGAGGACACTAATAACATTCCAAAAAATAGGTTACTAAAACAATTTAGAGAGTTGGGATAAAAAGGGACGTTTTCAGGGTGGCAACCTATAAATTAGTTAAGTGCCCCAGGTATCAGTGCTGTGGCTGCAATTATTTACAGTATGTGTTAATGTCATGGATGAAGAAACTGAATGTACTGCAGGCAGGTTTGCGGATGACATAAAAATAGGTGGGAAGGCAAATGGTGAGGTTGATACACATTATGCAGAAGTATAGACCAGTTAAATGAATGGGCAAAAACTCGACAGGTGGAATATGATGTGGGAAAATGTGAGGTTATGCACTTTAGCCTGCAGAATGGAGGAGCTGAATGTTATTTCAATGGTGAAAGACTACATAAATTAATAGAAGAGAAGGATATAGGAATCCTCATGCATCAATCATAAAAATCCAGCATCCAAGTTCAGTGAGTAACAGGGAAGGTAATTTGAATGTTGGCCTTTTTTTTTTAAAGGGAATTCAGTATGAAAGTAGGGAGGATTTGCTAAAACTGTACAAGGCACCTGTCAGACGATAGCTGGCATACTGGACAGTTTTGGGCTCCTTATCTAAAGAAGGATATACCGGCACTGGAGGCATTCCAGAGAAGGTTCACTAGGCTGATACTAGGTCTTGAGGTCTCTGTGTAATGAGGAGAGATTGAGTAGCTTGGGTTGGACTCATTGGAATTTAGAAGAATAAGAGGCAACCTTAATGAAACAAATGAGATTGGGACTATATTTATTGGAGTTTAGAAAAATGAGGGATGGTCTCAAAGCAACCTATAAATTTCTAACAGGACAAGACAGCATAAATATAGAAAGTAGGAGCGAGGATGTTCTCGATGACTGGAGAATTCAGAACCAGGTGTCACAGTTTAAGGATACAGGGTCGGTCATTTACCACTGAGATCAGGAAATAGTTCTTCACCCAGAGAATAATGATCCAGTAGAAATATGCGCCACAGAAAGTTGTTGAGGCCAAAACATGGAATGTTTTCAAGAAGGGGCTAGGTATAGTTCTTGTGTCGAGAGGTATTAATGGGTGTGGGGGAAAAACATGGGAACAGGATACAGAGTTGGATGATCAGCCGTGATCGTATTGAGTGGTGGAGAAGTCGATGGGCTGAATGGCCTGCTTCTGGTTCTAATGCCTTGTGGTTTTATGACCAGCATATATTCCAATTCACGTCATGGTTTTCCTTTTCCCTCCGTTAATCTACATATTTTAATTAAATAACAAGTTTGTGACCAGTTACTTGCTTATTCTTAAATGCGGCTAGATGACCTCATGCTTTGCACTTTGAGAGTCTTTAAAAATAAAAACAATTCCCAGTTTAACTTTAATTATAATTCTAAGGTTGCAGTAAAGCTGAATTTGTTTTTTCATTTTTAAGGCGTTCATTTGAAGGCAAAGCACAGGTTGCACATTCTGCCAACAGTCTTCTTGATTATAGTTGAAAATGAAATACCATATTTACTGTTATGATCGTGGAATGTTTTAGATACTAATTTGCATACCCAGTCTGTCTCAATGAAACATATCTTGTTATCTATGTAATAAAATTAGCTATGTATGAATTTGATACATTACATTAACACAAGCACTAGTGACAGCTGGCTAATTTCCTTGTATTTGGACTGGAGTGACAGATGGGCATCTCTTGCATCATTGTCTGATTTTTGTCTTAACTTTCTTATGCAATTTCTAAGCATGTCATTTTTACACAATTTACTTACCTGGTTGTGCTTTTATTTCTTTCTCTACTACTTTGGGTATCCTAGAGAAGATTGTTGATTTATTTTCTGGCTTTTTTTTTTATATTCGGGTTTGTAATCGGCTATAGGAAAAGATGCAGGAACATTTTGGGTCTAGTCCCCTTTATTTTACTGTGCCCAGTGTCTTCCTGTTGAGGTAACAGCAAAACGACATCTTTGAGGAAATTGAGGTCTACTGTGACAGTGTGTTAGTGTTCTAATAGCTGCTAGTGAATCACATGTGAATTGCTATAAGGACACTTTCATATGATCTTCTAAGAGACAGGTAAAGCTCACCTGGGCAATTAATCCTAGCCCATATAGTTATGATATGCATCATGAATCTCAGAAGGCCTCTCTCTTTCCTAATAGGTTCTCTTACTCACTCAAATGAATAGCCAAGCCCTCTGGGAAGGGCAGAATATCTAGTCAGTTGGGAACAGAAATCTCTGGGAAATTCCTGTCTGGTTATCAAATAAGTTATAGGACACCATGAAGACTAGGAGATGCAATAATCACCAATCTTCCGTATGTAGTTATGTCAGCTACAAAGGAATTGGTATTCACAGTGAATCCACATTCGTTGCCCTAGCTCACTGTCTGAGGTTCCAAGCTGAGATTCTTGTGAAGCGAAACAGGCTATCTTCTGTCCTTGCTGTTGACTTTGGAGACATCTGTCCAGAAATATCTTTGTTGCATGTCTTTCCCAATGTCAATTTAAATTTGGTGCCAGGTCAAGGGGATCATTAAGCAGGCAACATAGACAATTGCATTGAAGTATTTGTTTGCATAGATGTCAAACTAGGAAACTGAAAGCACTTTGTCCTTCAATTTCACTTTAATTTTTTTAGATAAAATAAATAAGATTTGGATTTTGATAGAAGATAAAATATCAATTGTTATGACTGGACAAATCCCAGATTGAAATTTGGCTTGGAGTTAACAGTTAAACAGAAGTTAATTTAACCATGGAAACACCAATGGAAACAAACCAGCCTGTCCACCCTATCCTTGTTATTCCAATAAAAAGCAAAAGAACTGCGGATGCTGTTCTGAGGAAGGGTCACCGGACCCGAAACGCTAACTCTGTTTTTACCTTCACAGATGCTGCCAGACCTGCTGAGCTTTTCCACCAACTTTAATTTTGTTCCTTGTTATTCCAAGTATTGGTCTAGTAAACCTCCCTTAATATACCTCCAGCACATTCACATCCTTCCTTAAATGAGGAGACAAAAACTGCACACATTATTCAACATATGGACTCATCAATGACCCACATAACTGAAGCATAACATCTTTACTTTTATGTTCAACTCAACTTGTAGTAAACAATAGCATCTCATTAGTCTACATAATTACTTGCTGTGACTACATCCTAACTTTTTGTGACTTAAGTGCCAGTATATCCATGTACCTCAATTTTGCAATCATTTTTCATTTAGGTCATATTCTGCATTTTCATTCTTCCTGCCAAAGTTAACAATTTGTAATTTACACACATTATATTTCATCTGCTGGATTTTGCTTAATCACAACCTGTGTGTGCCCCTCTGTAATATCCTTGAATTTTCTTCAAATCATAGTTTCCGATCTAACTTTGAGTCAACTGCAAATTTAGCTACCATGCCTTCACTCCTCTTTCCAAGTCAGTGATACAAATTGTAAAAATTTGTGATTCCAGCACAGACCTCTGTGGAACTCTGCTTGGCATATCTTGTCCATCAGAAAAATGCCCCTTTGTGCATTCTTCTCGTTTTCAGTCAGCCAGTCTGTTTTTTTATTCATGCGAATATGTTAAACCCTGCACCATGAGCTCTACTTTGTGAAGAGATAGTAGGAACTGCCGATGCTGGAGTCTGAGACACAACGTGGAGAGCTGGATGAACACAGCAGGCCGGGCAGGAGCAGGAAAGCTGATGTTTCAGGTCTGGACCCTTCTTTAGAAATCTGTGTGAAGTAGCCTTTTATGTCGCATGGTCAAATGTCTTCTGGAAATCCAAGTAATGTATACCTACAGGCTCCCCATTATCCACAGTATATGTTACTTCTTCTAAGAGCTCCAATAATTTGGCTAGATATAATTTGCTTTTCACAAAACTATGCTGACTGTTCCTGGTTACCTTGAGTTTTTCTAACTTTAATGATCAATTCTAACACCTTACCCACAGCAGGCATCAACTTAACTGGCCCTTCCCTCCACCCTGGTCAAGAAGTTATGTTTGCTACTTTACAGAATTTAGTGCATTTTTGAATAATTACCATCAATTCTTCTACTATTGTGTTAGCCATGCCTTTCGTTTCCTGGGATGAAGTCCAGCAGGAACCAGGGACTTGTCAACTCACAGTTAATTTAGTTATGCTTCCCTGGTGATTGTTATTTCTGCTCTCACTTTCACCTCCTGATTTCAATCATTACTGGAATTTTATTTCTATCTTCAATAGTGAAGAAAATAAAATTGGATCTGTCTTTTCTTTATTATCTATCGTGTAATTCTAGATTCTTATTCTCTTTAGGACCAATGCTCATTTTACCTCTGTCCTTTTTAAATACTATAGAAACTTGCTATTCATTCTAACATTTCTAATGAGCTTGCTCTCATGCTCTTAACTTCTCTGTCCTGATTATTAATTCTCTGTTGTTCGGAGTATTCTGTCAAATTATCTGATATGCGACTCATCTTTGCACAATTATATGCTTTTTCTATAAACTTGACTGCTCGCTTAACTACTTTTGTTAACAATGGATGGTGCGTCTTCCCCTCAGAATTTACTTTATAGTAGTGTATACATATTGAGTGGTTGGAATATGAATGTCTGCCCAGTGTATCTCTATTGATCTGTTCCCTAGTTTGGTATTACAGTTCACTTCAGCAAGCTCAGCTTTCATGTCTACTTGGTTGCCCTTATTTAGGTTTAAAATAGTAGTCTTAGACCCACTGTTTTCTCTTTTAATCTGAATGTAAAATTCACTCATTGTGAGTGCTGCTATCTAGGGTTGCCTTATCTGTGGGGTCATTGATTAGTCCTGGTGCACTTATAATATATGTCAAGTATAACTTGCACTCTTGTGGGTTGCAGACTGTATTGCTCTAAGAAATTAGTCAAGCGCTCCGACCTCTAGACTTTTGTTGATCTGACTTTCTTACTTGATATGTTGTTTAAAATCACCCATGATTATTGCCAACCCCTTATCATAAGCACTCATTATTATTTCTTGTATACTTCATTCAGCATTATGCTTACAGTTTGGGAGCCTGTAGAACATTCTTATTAGTCACTTCTTTCCCTTACCATTCCTCACCTCCCAAGAGTATTTATGTAGGAAATTGAGCTTGTTTTATTATCTATTTTGGTATAAATCAAACTATTTAGTCTTGCTTCAGCAATATGTTATTTTATCATTCACACTTAGGAAAGGTTTATTATCATTAAATTGGTTTGCTAAGCACACAAGCACATATTTTGATTGCTATGCTGACATTGTGAATCAAGAATCTGGTCTTTTGTTTGTACAACTTCATTGCAGTATTAAATGGTTTCCTCCCCCTTCCACCCCTTTCCAAGTCCTCTTGAGTATCTGGACTATCGACAAATTCCTATGCTGCTGAAAGAATGAGCAACTCCGATATTTTAGTGTTCTGTTAAATGTTGTGGGGAAAGTAAAGCTAATCAGTGTAATGAACTCTCCTTTTACAACCTGACCATAGAATTTAATCGAGATAGTGCAGTTTCATATTACATTGTGTAAAAGACATTTCATTATTTTTCCTCTTTTTGGTGCCAAGGTGTTGAATTTAGTATGTTTGTTTCTTTATTTCCCTCTGAAGTGGTCCACTCAGTACAAGGACATTTGGGATGGGCAATCAGTGCTGTCAGATAGTGATGCTTATATCTCATGAAAGAATATTTTTTAAAAATCATAGTGCCATTTCAACTTGACTTTTTTACAAATAACTGAAGTTTTTTACCCCAATCTGCCAATATTTCTACGTTTTCTAATGATTGGGAGATTGCAATATGAATTCTGTTTGGCATTTCATTATCTTTACAATTTGTAATTTTTCAGCAGTATTGTCGTAGAATGGTATGGCCTGTAGCTGTATATTTGGTCTTTGGCTTTTTGTATATGTGGCAGATCTATGGTTATAAGGTTATGTTTGAATCTTAAAAAAATGGGATTCAAAGTCTTAAAAATGAATCTTAGCAATTATGTTAAAATAGTCAGAGAAAGAATAGTGCTTTGCTCCTGAACATTTCCCGTAGTATTAAACCTATTGATGTGCTCCTGTGACACTCAATCATAATGCCTCTTTTGCTGAATAAATCGGTTTAATTTTCTCTCTACTTGAAATCCCTCTGATCAAAGGCAGGGGCTGCCTATGAACTCTTTGGGAAAGAATTGCTCTAAGTTAGCCTGGCAATGCAAAAATGTTTTTAAGACTAGCAGAAATCTGCAGCATGGAAGGGTTTAGGAGTCCTCTTGCATAAATAGTAAAAAGCTAGCATCCAAGTTTAGCAGGTAATCGTGAAGGCACTGGAGTGTTGGCCTTTATTTTGATGGGAATGGAGAATGGAAATAGTGAGATCTTGCTAAAACAATGCAAGGCACTAGTCAGACCACACATGGAATACTGAGAATAGTCTTGTGCCCCTTATCGATGGGAAAATATATTGGCTTTGGGGGCAGACAGAGAAGGTACACGAGACTGATCCTGGATATGGAGGGACTTTCTTATGAGGAGAAGTTGATTAGTTTGGGCTTATATTCTTTGGAACTTAGAATGAGAGATATCTTTACTGAAAAATGCTAGATTCTTAGGGATTTGATAGGGTAGATATAGAAAGGTTGTTTTCCCCTTTGTGGGAGAGTCTGTGATCAGAGTAAGGGCTTGCCCATTTGGACAGATGAGAAAAAAATTCTTCTCTTGGAGGGTAGTGAGTCTGTGGTACTTTTTATTCCAGAGAGCTGTAGAGGCTGTGTTGTTAGGTATATTCAAGGCTGAGAGCCAGATTTTTAATCAGTAAGGGAATGCATGGTTTTGGGGAAAACGCAGGAAAGTGGAGTTGAGGATTATCAGATCAGCCATGATCTCTTTGAAGGTTAGAGCAAATTTGATAGGCACAGAAGGAGGCCATTCAACCTATGTGTTATGGTCTTTGTGTTGTTGATATAAGGTCTCCAGAGTGTGTAGCAACGCACAAGGATTTCGAAAGAATGAGAAGCTTATGTCAAATGGTAAAAAAAAACTAATTGAACTGTTAGCATTTTCCCTAAAACGACAGCCTTAAAATGAAGGTGGATACTTTTTGGACTTTTGAGGTCTATCACTTTTCATGCTGACTAGTTTTTCTGTCTCTAACTTTATTTTTTTTCTCTCCTTGTGAAGAATTTTGTCTGGATGCCATGGTGCAGTTGAGAATGGACTGCTTACATATGTGGTGAACAAAGATATTACTTTATTGTTTGATTTCACATTATTAGGTCCAATAATAACTGAAGATTTTTAATACTTGATTTATTGTAAGTTTATTTAGAAGTGTGTTTTTCTTTCTCCCAAGCTGAGATATTACTCCTATCGAAATACCTTTGAGAACATCTGTCTGAATCTTAGTTGTCACTGATGCTATTGAGAACTATCTTGTATATATTCTGATGCACACAATTAAATAAGTTGTCCTGGAAATGAGTGGTGAAGTGTAGAACTTGATCATTTATAATCCTGCAAATTAACGTGTAAGCGACAAATTACTTCATTGGAAAAGCCTGTCATATTTAAAACCTAGAATTATGTAACACTTTGGTCGAAACATTTTGACACTTGAGATTATGGACAGCAATCTGTCCATCAACAAGAATGGCGCCATTCTGACCAAGCTGACACAATCATGAAAGACAAACGTGCCGAATTGGGCCTCTGGTTGATGAGAGAACCAACAAGATGGAAACTCTGCACACTAGCAACAGTGTACCATCCACAGGATGCATGCAGCAGCTTAAAAAGGTCACTTGACAGTGTTTGCAGAACTGTAATCTCTACCAGCTAGATCAAAGGCAACAGATGCATTGGAACATCACTCTGCAAGTTCTCCTCGAAGTCACAAACTATTCTGATTTGTAACTGAGATGTGATTCCTTCACTGTTACAAAGTCCTGGAACTTCCTACCAGTGTTGTGCATGTTCTGACACCATATAGACTGCAATAGTTCAAGGAGATGGTTTACAACCTTCACTTACTATCTCAGTTTCACAGGTCGGCACAACATTGAGGGCCGAAGGGCCTGTACTGCGCTGTAATGTTCTATGTTCAGGTACAGTCAAGGATGTACCATGAATGCTAGCCTTGGGAGTGATGTTGACATCCCAAGAAAAAATAACCTGGTCAGTTTCTTTTAAGCCAATGATGTTAGCATTGTCTTTGTACATGAACTTATTTAGGTGCATAATTAAACGGTTGTGACCAAGAAATCCCTGGCCAGGGATTATGAAATTATGAAACTGAAATTATGGGTGTATTTCTGCTCTCTTGCAGTGAGGAAAAAAAACCCTAAATTGGTCTTGCATTGGTACTCTGATTTTTATGCATTATATAATCGTAAATTTTCAGTGCTGAACCTTTTGTAATATTTGAAGTGTTTGGAAAACAGCAACAAATTTGACAATGCTGTGTGAAGTTACATTTGTGAAGTAGAAGTATCTTTCCAGGTAAGTGACATCAATTGTTCACTGATTCTGTTTTTACATGCAATTAAACCTGAATGAATTTTGGCTCAGTCATAGCAATCTGGCCTCTGAGTTACATTGCTGGGCAGTCAAATTTTACCTTAGAGACCTAAGCATGTAATCTAGGATGGCACTTCGGTGCAATACTGAGGGAGTGCTGCCCTGGTGGAGGTACTGTTTACTGACGAGAGACTTGAGGCTATGACCGTTTCAGGTGGGGCATGAAAGATCCAAAAATACTCTTTGAGGACACTAGGGGAGTTCTTCTTGACAATATTTATTTCTCAACCAGCATCGTTAACAGATAATATGACCTTTTGTTTTATTGATATTTTGGGGAAATCAGTAACCAATTTGGTTGCTGTATTTTTAAAATTTATCGTTTGTTGTGACTTGCTTTGACTTGTTTTGCCTTTGTGAAAAGTGCTATGTAAATGCAAGGTCTTTTCTTCAGAAAGAGCGAAACGTTTCTGGTTTTCTGTTTCCAATTTCAATCACAGAAGAATGGAGTCTAAACAATTCAGAGTGCAAAAGGATAGTGGTGAGGTAAAAACGTGAGGGGGAGAAGTTGGGGATGGATGGAAAGACGTGGAATGGACGAGAGGTGGAAGTGAGAAAGCAAGATGGGGCAGAAGTGGGGCTGGCAAAAGAATCATACAGCATAGAAACGGGCCCTTTGGTCCAACACATTCATGCTGACCAGGTTTCCTGACTGAACTAGTTCTGTTTGCTCGTGTTTGGCCCATATCCCTCAAAACCTCTCCTATCCATGAACCTGTCCAAATGTCTTTTTAAATGTTGTGATTGCACCTGCCTCTACCATTTGCTGTAGACACTTGTTCCATGCATGATCACCCTCTGTGTGAAAAAGCTGCCCTCCGATCCCTTTTAAATCTTTCTCTCTCTTACCTTAAACCTATTCCCTCTAGTTTTGGAATCCCGTACCCTGGGGAAAAGAGCTTGACTATTCACCTTAACAATGTTCTTCATGATTTTATAACCCTCTGTAAGGTCACCCCTCAGCCTCCTATGCTTCAGAGGAAAAATGTCCCAGCCTATCCGCCTCTCCTCATACCTCAAACCCTCCAGTCTCAGTAGCATCCTTGTAAATCTCTTTTGCATCCTTTCTAGTTTAGTGACGTCCTTCCATAGTAGGGTGACCAGAATTGTATGCAGTATTCCAAATGTGGCCCTACCAATATCTTGTACAGCTGTAATTTGATGACCTAGCTCCTGAGAGAGATCGATACTCTGACTAATGAAGGCAAGCATGCCAAACGACGACTTCACTATCTTGTCAACCTGTGATGCAAGTTTCAAGGAACTGCACCTGCATCATAGCTCTCTCTGTTTGACGACACTCCCTACCATTAACTGTGTAAGTACTGCCCTGTTTGTCTTACCAAAATGTAACACCTCGCATTTGTCTGAATTAAACTCCATTTGCCATTCTTTGGTCTAATTGATCAAGATCCTATTGTACTTTTAGATAACCACCTTCACTGTCCACTATACCAATTTTGGTGTCATCCGTAAGCTTACTAACCATGCCTTCTACATTCTCAAGCGATGTTTCACATTAACAATGCCAAAAGGAATGACTTTAAAAGCAAACTTCCTGTACTTTCTTGAGATGTATATGTTTACGTGATTAGGTAAATGCATTTGAGGCTGAACTGGGTTGCAGTTACTGCTTTAGTTTTAGTGCATTCAACCTTTTCTACAACGTTTTCTTGATTCAGTAGGGCAGAGAGGGTGAATTTTAGCTCATGTTAGGTCATTTTGTAAGGTATTTTGTTTGTATATTGTAATTAAATCATTATGGTTTATCTTCAAATAAGATTTTCACATGGAGATAGGATTAGTTTAGTTTACTCAAATTGCAGATCCCAGACAGCCTGCTGAGAAATTATCTGAAGTATTGGGATGGAGCATTGTTAAAAGTGGTGCTTCTGAACTAAGAATATATCTGGGGTTGGAGTCTTTGGTCAGGCATTGGGGAGAGTAGCAATAGTGATTGCTTTCGGTTTGCCACAAATCCCTTTGGAAAAAATGAGTTTGTATCAATTTTGATGTCATTTCCCAATTTCTGTTTTGGGAGGGGAAGAACAAAACTCTTTCTTTACATCGAAGTAGGTTCTATTGTCTGAGGCATTGTACAAGACAAATTTAAGAAAAATCATTGAAAATTAAAAGATGATGAAATGTTTGTTTTGGTAAACTGTGACAAACTAGTCAAATTCTAAGCAATCCAAGCATGAGTAAAGATTGACTAGCATCATGTGTGGACTGTTTCTTTGCACCTCACCATATAATACATTTTTACAATTTGATTCAGTGACCACTGAGATTTCTGAATGTGTTCATTTTATTACTAACTGTTAACTTATGTTTATTTTGCCTTTCTGTTTTGATTTTGAGACCTGTTAGCTGTAATGGCCCTTGTGGAGCAGACTAGTGAATGACTGACAGCTTGTGCAGTGTGACAAGACAACAACAAAGGAGATTGTCCATGTTACGCCACAAGCTGGTTTGTGTCCTATCATCACTCCCCTTTAATTATGCTAGACTGCTCTATCACATTTGGACGACAATCCATTTCTCTGTGAAAACAGCGCAAGACCTGAATGAGTAAAGGGAGAAAGTCAGTAAGAAAAAATAATGTTCAGAAATGATTTTGTATTTTATAGTTCCCTGCTCAGTGCCTTTCTTACAGATGTTAAAGTAATTTGAATATTGTATCATAGAACAATGCATATCTTACGTAACCTCCTGTATAATGCAAATCTGGAAACAAATGCTAACAAGATCAGATACTTAGTCATGGTTATTGTACTAAGTACTGAATGAAAAATGTTTATGATTTGATCCTTTTGGATATGTGATGGTATGCAGCATAATGATTGAAGCAGTTTGAATAGGAAGTGGAATGGAGTAGCCTTCAGACATGTCACTGCTTGGAATTGTGGCCTTTGACCAGAAGTTAATGAGCACACTTTATTAAGCTCTATTTGCAATCATTAACTACTTACTAATAGACACTATGGTAGTGCTAATGTGTGGCTTACAAATTATCTGAGAGGACTGGAACTCCTCAATTTCAATACTTTTTAACTTCAACTGAAGCCTAAGTCACATATGATGATAGATAGTAGATGCATGTTGTGTAGTTACAGGCCTTTTTGTTCCTTTGTACGTGACAGAATAAGCTGTACTTGTCCAGAATGCAATGAAGTGCGAAATCTCTGTGACTGGGGTGCATTGTGAAAAGGACTCATTAGGGGTTTGCTGTGTTTAACAAAAGTGAAGTGTGATTGGAGTTTGGCCAGAATCAAGCTGCTGTACCTCACTGGTAAATTCCTGTAACTGGTTCTCCCTGTGGGAGACGTTTTGCTTACACGAGCATCTGACACAATTGCTGTTTTTAAATTTTTTCTTTAGAAGTCCAGAACACTGACATTGCAGTGTTGGACAGGGTTCTTGTTATTTTTCTGCATATTGGAGGCGTCCAAGTTATTGAAAAGACAGTTTTGGAAATGGAATGATGGTTAGTTTGCTGTGAAATAGTTCAAATTTTTTCAATGCCTTTTGCAATTTTGGAGTGAAAAGAAGTTATCAAAGGTACAGCCTAAAAGTAAAACATGTTAATTTAATAACTTTTTTGTCTTTGATCTAATTTTCTTTGTTTCTAGGGCTAACTGGTTTGTACTGAACTTCGTTGAGCCTTCACTAGTATCAATTAATGGTTTAACAGCTAGAAAATACTATATCCACACGATTAAAAAGAAGTTAGGAGATTAAATTGTTTTGATTTCAATGTTAAGTCATATTCTTGAATGCCAAATCACACCAGTTGATTTGTTCCCAGACTTTAGCAGTTTCAGTAAACTACTGTAAAAGCTGACAGTTCTTGTGTATGTAGGTTTTGCTTTGAAAGTTCGAAAGGTTATGAAAGATGAAAACACTGAGTATTATGGCAAATAAAGTAATTGTGACCTTGATTGAGCTCAATAATGGGATAAAAAATTATGAATGGTCTTTAGGAAATATGATGAATACAGTCAATGAGGCAAGCACCAATAATTGCAGTTATAATACGACTTTAATAGTCACTTTTTTGAAAATATGAACTTGGTGTTTGTTGCATATGCTCTCAGTTTTGGCTTTTGATAGGTTGTGCATCCCTAAATTCAGGGAATACAAGCTCAGAGTCTGAAGAATAATTATTCTGCAAAAGAACTTCTGCGTCTTTTTGTCTCCTTTGAGTTAACAACAGTTTGTATCGTGCGTACCATTTTCCTGAAAAATTGCAAGTTCAGAATTTGTCAATCGGTGTTTGGATTTCACTTCTTCATGCCATTCAATGAACAAAAATAATTGAAGTTATGCAAAATTTTACTGAATCCTCTGGCTGCTTTCTACTAATGCATAAAGGTGAATAAATCCCTCGGACTGGATCAGGTGTACCTTAGAACTTCGTGGGAAGCTAGGGAAGTGATTGCTGGGCCCTTTGCTCAGGTATTTGTATCATTGATAGCCAAGGGTGAGGTGCAGGATGACTGGAAATTGGCCAATGTGGTGTCATTAAGAATGGTGATAAGGAAAAACCAGTGAGTCTGACATCAGGGGCGGGCCACTTGTCAGAGGGGATTCTGAGGGACAGGACTTACCAGTATTTGGAAAGACAAATCACACTGGGTCAGGTAGCTCCATGGATTGAGAGCAAGCTAACTTTTTGAGACTAGATGACTCTTCTTCAGCTCTGATGACAGTCAACTGTGGCTTCTATAGATAATGTTTATGTTGCAAAAGTGTGCTTCTCCATTTAAAATCTTCCCCCAGTGTCCAACAGAATTGAGTTATGTTTTAGAGCAGTTGATTTCTACAGACTTGAAATGAAATAGAATCCCTTCTGAAGGTGTTTGGGAAAAACAAGGCTATGGGTCAACATGACTCCAGATGTTTAAAAATGCTTGATGGGAATGGGATCTGGAAGCTGTGCCCCACTGTTTGGAAAATCCCTTTCTTGCTGGTGAAGGAAAGAGATGAGGCATGAAATACACAGGCAGAAGCTACAAGTTGACTGGGCATATAAACCTGTTGCGCAGGACAAGCCAATAAGAATGCTCTCAAGTGGTAGTCTGTTCCATAACTTTTTGGTGGAGATGTAAATATAAGGGTGAATGAGGTATGCAGGACTATCAAGATGTCAAGTTATTTAAATTACATGCTCTTTAAAATTTGATGTTTGTCGATAAAACTTTAGTGCTATCATTACAGCATTATGAATGTTAAGACCTTCCATAACCTGCCGTTATCACAGTTGCTTTAAACTGGAGGCACTTTAAATTTGCAGTTTGATTGACAGGTAAAAGAGGCGATTAAAGGCTAAATAATGGAATGTTGTAGAATGTTATCATTTGTCATGAGAATTGAATACAAGAGTTGGGAGGTTATGCATGACTTCTGTAGGGCACTGGTGAAATTGCATCTGGAGTGCTGAAGTAAAATCTGTTTCTCTGTGAGTCATAATTCTTTTGGACCTCTCTTCCTAAAAAGCTGGTGGATATAAAGTCTGTAAATATTTTCAAGGCTGAGGTAATTTTTCTGAATGAGAATGTTTTTCATAGTGAAATTTATCATGGATATTTCAAATTTGATTTTATTTCATCTCCTATGGCTGTTGGGCCTTCCCAAGTTACATGGCCACCTCCTCCTCCTCATTCCTCAACACTGGTGCCCCGCATGGCTGCACACTCGGCTCCATAGTATACTTCTTATATGCTCACAACTGTATGGCCAAATTTCACCCCAATTCCATTTAGAAATTTGCTGATGACACCACTGTTGTAGATCGGATCTCAAACAATGACAAGACAGAATACAGAAAAGAGATTGATTGATTGCTTAGCAACATGATGTAAAGGCAACATCTCTCCATCAATGTCAGCAAAATGAAGGAGCTGGTCACTAACTTCAGAAAGCAGAGTGGAGGGAACTACCCTGTCTTCATCAGTGGTGCTAAGGTGGAGACCATTGAGAAAGTCAAGTTCCTGAGACTGATGATCACCAACAATATGTCTTGGCCCACCCACGTGGATGTGATAGTCAAGATAGCATAACGAAAATCCTACTTCCTCAGGAGGCTAAGGAAATTCGGCGTGTCCACAAGGACTCTTACAAATTTTTATAGATACACCTTTTAAACTACAGAGAGTTGTGAACACAGTCCATTATGCAAACCAACCTTCCATTTATTCTTTCCGCTGCCTTGAGAAAGCAATCGACATAATCAAAGACTCTTCCCACTCTGGTTATGCTTACTTCCGCCCTCTTCTGTTGGACAGAAGATATAAAAGTTTGAATACACTTACAGACATATTCAAGAGCAGCTTCTTTCCCTCTGTTATCAGACTTTTGAATGAACCTTTCAAATGTTAATTTTGATCTCTCTCTCTTTCTCTCTCTGCACCTTCTCTGTGATTGTAACACTATTCTGCACTCTCTTCTGCTAGCTTGATGCATTTTGTATGGTATGATCTGCTTGTACAACATACAAAACAACACTTTTCACTGTCTCTTGGTACATATAACAAAAATCAATCAACCAGTATGTTAGGTGAGTGTGGAAGGTACAGGTGTAAATGGTGGTGTGTGGGTTAGCATCAGTTGGTACACTCTCTGCAGAGAGGCTGTAGGGACTGTGGGATGAGTAAGGGACTAGCTTGGCATGAACTAGCATGGATGAGCATAGAGAGTGAGGGGGTAGGGGTGAGGGTGTCTGGAAGTGAAGGCTAGAAGTCCTAATATTTAATAGGAATAACTGCAACAAAGTTCCAGAGATTTGAGATGGGCCTTTTAATCAACTTGCCTTGGCACTCTGCTGCCGCAGTGGCCACCTTTTGATATGTAGGATCGGAAAACAAGTTGAAGTCTCGCAGGTGTGTCATCTATTGACACACAAATATCATTGTGTGAGCAGCTAGGACAGTTGGTGAGATACATGGGGTTGGGGACAGGGTGGGGGCGGAATGGTCAGAAGGGTAGCAGTTGTGAGTGTGCAATTATCATGCTACCAAGAGGGAGAATCTAGGGAGCATTGTCAGTGCAATTGACCATAAACAAAGAAATAACTGGACAAACAAGTACTCAGAGGTAGAAACAAGTAGCGATGGTAATCACCATCATCCAGCAACTGGTGCAGATCAATGGGGATAAGATGAGCAGAGTAGACAAAAGTGGGGCAAGTAGACAGTGACGATCATACCATCCGTATTGAGTGTACTACAGAAGAATGTGCTGCATGCGGTGTCTGAGAATCAGTGCCACAGGAAATTCTGTATCAAGGCAGATGGTTTCTGATATTTGTGACCTTGGTATGGAAGACTTCAATAGTGACAGAACTATGGTCATGCTGTGTCAGTTTCTGTAAGGTCACTGCACAGTGGCTCAGTGGTTAGCACTGCTGTCTCACAGTGCCAAGGGCCTGGGTTTGATTCCCTCATGGGCAACTGTCTGTGTGGAGTTCGCATGTTCACCCCGTGTCTGCGTGGGTTTCCTCCCGGGTGCTCCGGCTTCCTCCTACAGTCCAAAGATGTGCGGGCTAGGTGGACTGGCCATGCTAAATTGCCCATAGTATTCAGGGATATGTAGGATTACTTGTCTAGTGACGTGACCATGACTTCATTGCCATGTTTAAGGCGGTGGTTGGGTTGCCAGTCAAGCAGGGTGCTTTGACCTGGATTGTATTGGGTTTTTCAGTTACGTTGGAACTGCACTCATCCAGTGCAGTTTGATGACATGGGAAGTGAATCAAACAGAGAAATAAACCCGCATTGCTGTCTGACTGAGCAGTGAATCTGACAGCTCTGCAGTTTGACCTCCAGTATCTCTGGACATTGGAATTTGTCTAAGATAAAGGAACAAAGAGCAAAATTCACAGCTGACCTTGGAGATACCTGTGCGGGAGAGCTCACAGCAGGGGAGCAGCTAAGTGGCTTTTTAAAGTGTTAGCTTCCCCCTTTTTTTATAAATCAGTAATAGAAAGTAGAATTGGTTCTTTTTTGATTATATGGTTTATTGAGATCTGTCTCTTGATTAAACTTTAAAAATATAATACATAGGTACTAAGTTAGCCTGGAGCAGTGTTTTTTAGAGCAGTAAGACTGTGCTATTTTCTGGGTTTGTAGATTTGGTAAGGTGCAAAGATGGCCTGAAGTAGGGTGATGTGCTCCTCCTGTCGGATGTGGGAGATTTGGGAGAGTTTCCATGTTACTGATGATTATGTCTGCAGAAATGGTCTTTGGTTGCAAATCCATTCAGATCACATGGATTGGTTGGAGTGGCAGATAAGGGCAATGAAGAATTTGCAGGAGCTAGGGGATGTGATAGATGGCAGTTGCAGGGAGGGCAAAAAATTGACGATACAGTAAGGTAAATGGATTATTTCCAGGAAAGGTAGGAGAGCGACACATGTAGTTCAGGAGTCTCCTGTGGCTATCCGCATCTGAAACAAGAATGCTGTTTTGGAAAAATGTAGGGGTGAAGGACTTCCAGGGGAATGTAGCACTGACAGCCATGTTTCTGGTACTGAGACTGGCACTAATGCAGTGAGGTGTGTGTCAGGTTCCATGTGATTGATTGTGATAGGACACTTCTAGTCAGAGGCACAGACAGATGTTTCTGTGGCCGACAGCGAGACATGAGATTGGTGTGTTGCCTCCCTGGTGTCAGGATCAAGGATATCTTGGAGATGGTGCAGAATATCCTCAAAGCGGAGAGGTAGTTGTATGCATTGGAACTAACAATGTAAGAGAAAAGGATGAGATTCTGAGGAGAGAATATTGTAATTTAGGCAGGAATTTAAAAAGGAGTTCTTCGAGGGTAGTAATATCTGGATTACTCTCAGTGCCATGAGATAGTGAGGGTAGGAATACAGGAGGATAGAGCAGATGAATGTGTGGCTGATGAGCTGGTGCAGGGGAGAAGGATTCACATTTTTGGATTATTGGAATCTCTTGTGGGGTAGACGTGACCTGTATAAGAAGGACTGATTGCACCTGAATTTGAAGGGGACTAATATACTGGCAGGGATATTTGCTGGAGCTGCTTGGGAGCTTGGGTAAGGGGTGTGGTGGCACTGAAGAAGATGGTGAGGAAAGAGACCAGTCTGAGACTGGTACAGTTTGGAAAAGTAGCAAGTCAAAAAGTCAAGGCAGACAAGAACAAAGCAGAGAACGAGGTTGGACTGATAAATTAAACTGCATTTATTTCAATGCAAGCGATCTGACAGGTAGGGCAGATGAACTTGGCATGGTTGGGAACATGGGACTGGGATATCCATAGCAATAACAGAGATGTGGCTCAGGAATGGACAAGACTGGCAGCTCAATATTCCAGGCTGTATATGCAATAGGAATGATAGAAAGGGGGAGTGGGGCAAGAGAGCAGGGGGAGTGGTGTTTTTGATTAGGGATAACATTACGACTGTACTTAGGATATTCCTGGGAATACATCCAGGGAAGATAGTTCAGTGGAACTGAGAAATAAGAAAGGAGTGTTCACCTTATTTGTCTATTACTGTAGACCACCAGTAGTCGGTGGGAAAGTGAGAAACAAATTAATAATGAGATCTCAGTTATCTGTGAGAATAATAGGGTGGTTATGGTAGGGGATTTTATCTTTCCACATATACACTGGGACTACCATAGTGTGAAGGACTTGAATGGAGAGGAATTTGTCAAGTGTGTACAAGAAAGCTTTCTGATTCAGTATGTGGATGTGCCTATTAGAGAAAGTTCAAAACTCCATCTACCCTTGGGAAATTAAGGCAGGGCAAGTGACAGAGGTGTCAGTGGGGGAGCACTTTGGGACCAGAGACCATAGTTCTACTAGTTTTAAAATAGTGATGGAAAAGCATAGACAGGATCTAAGAGTTGAAGTTCTAAATTGGAGGAAGGCCAATTTTTATGGTATTAGGCAAGAACGTTCAAAAGTTGATTGGGGCCAGACGTTTATAGGTAAAAGGACGGCTGGAAAATGAGAAGCATTCAAAAATGAGATAACGAGAGTCTAGAGACTGTATGTTCCCATTGGGGTGAAGGGCACGGCTGGTAGGTTTAGGGAATGCTGGATGACTAGAGGAATTGAGGTTTTGGTCAAGAAAAAGAACGAAGCAAATGTCAGGTAGAGACAGCAGAGTTCGAGTGACTCCCTAGAAGAGTATAAAGGCAATAAGATTGTACTTAAGAGGAAAATCAGGAGGGCAAAAAGGGGGCATGAGATAGCTTTGGCAAATAGAGTTAAAGAGAATCCAAAGGGATTCTACAAATAGATTAAGGACAAAAGGATAACTAGGGAGAGAATACGGTCCCTTAAAGCAAGGCCTGCTATGTGTGGAACTGCAGGAGATGGAGGATATACTAATTATTTATTTTGCATCAGTGTTTACTGTGGAGAGGAATGTCGAAGATATAGAATGTGGGGACATAAAAAGCAACAACTTGAAAAATGCCCACATTACAGAGAAGGAGGTGCTAGACATCATAAAATACATAAAGATGGATAAATCTCTGGGACCCGATCAGGTGTACCCTAGAACTCCGTGGGAAATGAGGGAAGTGATTGCTGGGCCCCTTGGTGAGATGTTTGTATTATCGATAGCCACAGGTGAGGTGCCGGAACACTCAAGATTGACTAACATGGTGCCATTATTTAAGAAAGGTGCTAAGGAAAAGCCAGGGAACTACAGATGCAGGACAGGATTTACATGTATTTGGATTGGCAAGGTATGAATAGGGATAGTCAATATGATTTTGTGCATGGGAAATCGTGACCCGCTGACTTAATAGAATCGTAGAATCATAGAATCCCCTACAGTGCGGAAACAAGCCATTCAGCCTGACAATTCTACGCTGTCCCTCCGAAGAGTATCCCACCTAGATTCATCCCCCTACCCTTTCCCTGTAACCCTGCATTTACTATGTCTAATCCCCCTGACTTACACATCCCTGGACTCAATGGCCAATCCACCTAACCTGCCCATCTTTGGACTGTGGGCAGAAACCAGAGCACTTGGTGGAAACCCATGCAAACACGGGGCGAATGAGTGGAGTTTGTACAGACAGTTGCCCGCAGGTAGGATCAAACCTGGGTCCTTGGCACTGTGAGGCAACAGTGCTAAACTCTGAGCCCCTGTGACGTCCAACTTGATTGAATTTTTTGAGGAAATGACAAAGAGCATTGAAGACAGGGTGGTAGACATTGTGTGTATATGGACTTCAGTAAGGCATTCAACAAGGTTCTGCATGGTGGACTGGTTAACGAGCTTAGATCAAATGGAATGCAAAAGGGAGAACTAGTCATTTGGATACAAAATGGTTAGAAGAAAGGAGATAGAGGGTGGTAGTGGGAGTTGCTTTTCGGACTGGGGGCCTGTAATCAGTGATGTGCCGCAAGGTTCAGTGCTGGGTCCGCTGCTTTTTGTCATTTATATAAATGATTTGGATGTGAATATAGGAGGTATCGTTAATAAATTTGCAGATTGCAAAATTGGAGGTGTAGTAGATGGCAAAGAAGGTTATCTCAGAGTACAATGAGACCTTGATCAGATGTGCCAATGGGCAGAGGAGTGGCATATGAAGTTTAATTTAGATTAATGTGAGGTGCTGCATTTTGGAAAGGCAATTAAGGGAAGGACTTATACACTTAATGATAAGGTCCTGGGTTGTGTTGCTGAACAAAGAGACTTTGGAGTGCAGATTCATAGTTCCTTGAAAGTAGAGTTGCTGGTAGATAAGATAGTGAAGGTTTTCAATATGCTTGCCTTTATTGATGTGTGCATTGAGTATAAGAGTTGAGAGGTCATGCTGCGGCTGTATAGGACATTGCTTCGGCCACCTCTGGAATACTGCCTACAATTCTGGTCACCCTGCTATAAGGAAGATGTTGTGAAACTTGAAATGGTTCAGACAAAAATTATAAGAATGTTGTTAGGGTTGGAGGGTTTGAACTACAGGGAGAGGCTGAATAGGCTAGCACTATCTTCCCTGGAGCATCAGTGGCTGAGAGTGACTGTATAGAGGCTTATAAAGTCATAAGGAGCATCAATAGGGTAAATAGATGAGGCATCTGGATGCGTATATAATTAGGAAGGGTTTAGAGAGATATGGACCAAATACTGGCAAATAGGACTAGATTAATTTGGGGTATCCTGTTGACATGGACGGGTTCGACCGAGGGGTTTCTGTGCTGTACGTCTCTGCCTTATGACTGTATGACTTATGCTGTATAAATGATGGACATGCTTTGGGGAGATAGACCTAAGTGATTTGCCATAGAATTCCCAACTTTTGACGTGTGCTTATAACCCAGATGTATATGGCTAGTCCAGTTCAGTTTCTGGTCAATGGTAATCCCCAGGATGTTGTTAATGAAAGATTTAGTGAAAAGGCTCAGTATGGATGAAATTAATATGTGTTGGTCAAAACTGGTAGCTGATAAAGGAATTGTGAGCAACTCATTCAGGCCTCGCTCCAACTGTGATTGGAATTTTCTGGTTAGCAGGTGGGCTGTCTGCGGAGCCTACAATATGGTGGCAAATGAGAGGAAAGAATCAACACTACAGTCCTGCGATAGTCCCAGTTGCAGGCTGCTTTGTAGATGACTTGACAGACATGGCCTATTTCTCTTTTATTCCGTATTAAAATATGTAGGAAGAAGGAAGGTGTGTACTTGCTCATTGTCTCTGTCCTACATACATTGACATTTCCACCATCCACAGTGGGAGATGCCAACGTGTGATTGGCCCCCAGCCTTGGGAGCCTGCCCTCCATCTTTGTTTGAATGACAAGTATGATCTCTGTCTATTAATTGGCCCTGCCTCTGAAATATTGTAGCAGGGTTCTATTCTCATTGTATTGAGAGATCTGGACCTGGGGGATCTCCCGATCTTGGGTTCCTGACTCCTCAAGCAGAATCCAGCATTTCAGTTCTGCTGGCAGTTGGCACAGTTGCCTTAAAATAATCGCCAAGTATGCCTACTTTCAGCTGTGTTAGCTAAACTATTCACTATGTAATTTTTAACTGGGCAAGCAGAGCTTATTTACTGTACCGTTTTATTTGTTAAAACACACAGAATCACTGGCAAGACCTAGGGTTATAAATTGCAGAGTAATGCACTAAAGCACATAAAATTACATAACATGCTACTTGTTCATTATCCTCTTCCCAAGTTAAATTACATTTAGGTTTAACTTGGAATGCTGTGTACCACAGCACCTTTCCCTGCCCACCTGTACTAATGAGTGTAACTCTTAGACTGTAGTTCCTCTTAGATTGTTTGGAGAGTTTTGTTACCAAGTAAATTTTGCTTTGATTTTTTAAAAAAAGAATGTTTTGCAAACTTTACCTGGCACCAATTGTAAGGTTTTGTCTCTGTTGGGGGGAATTGAGAGCCAGTAATAATATGCTGCTGCAGTGTTACATCTCCACCTATGAGCCAGAAGGTCTGGATTAAAATCTCACCTGTGCTGGAGGTGTGTCACAGCATGTCTGAGCATGTTGATTAAAAGTGATTACATGTCCAGTGATTCAGTCAACTGTTCAAGCACAATTTTCTTTCACCCGTTGCTTACTTCATGCTGCAAGGGTTGCAATTCAAGAACGCAGCTCACCACTATCTCTTCAAGGTCTGCTAGGGATGGACAATAAATGCTGGCCAAGTCAATGAAGTCCATAACTCATAATAAGTAAGCTAAACTTAGCTTTCTGTAATGTTCTTGTGAAATTCAGGAAGCTGACATTTGAGATGTTTCGATTTGATAAAATCCTGCTTTGAATATCGGGTAACATTCAAAGTGTAAATAACATTTTATTTCTCAAAACTGCATTGTCATTTCCTGCAGCTGGATTTTTCAGCTCCTGCCAAAATGGGAACAAACTGCACATACATGTGATTTTGCATTGCCAACCTGCATGCCATCCTGGCCTGAGTCCATTTTTCCAGAATTGGGATGCAGTTGGGTTTGTGGGGATCATGGGGTTAGCCAACTGTCCTGATAAAAGTGGTAAGGCCTGTTAATTTCAAGCAACTGAGGTTTTCCTTTTAGTCTGTAGATTTTCTGAGTTAGTTGAAAACTTTTAGCTGTTTGGAATCAGCCTCCTGACATCAGGCCTGGCATGTGCATTTCAGGCATGCTTAGAGGTCCTCCCTGCCTACTTGGGTGCAGTGGCAACTGCAGGCCTTCCGTATTGGTGTCCACTCCCACAGTGATGGTATACCTGCAAATGTGGTTTATTATTTAAAATGTTGAGAAGGTGGGGAGATGGTGTCTCCATTTTGAAGTGTCCACACTCTTGCTTGATATGACATCCTGCTGTTACTTTCAACTTGGAAGGCTTCTGCTTGGCTTTCCAGCTTCAACAGATTGTTGCTGGCATTAATTGACTTCTCCAAGGAAAATTACATTGAATGACTTTTCCCATTTAGTGCTGGCTTTGGACCTTGAAGACAGGGTTCAAAGATCTCACAGAATATAAGGTAAAGAAGCAGAATTAGGCCATTCAGCTCCGCCATTCGATCATGGCTGATATGTTTCTCAACATCATTCTTCTGCCTTCTCCTTATAATTTGTGATCCAGTTACTCATCAAGAACCTTTCTATCTCTGTCTTAAATGCAATCAGTGAATTGGCCTCTACAGGGTTCTGTGGCAGTGAATTCCACAGATTAACTATCCTCTGCTTGGAGAAATTCCTCCTCATCTCAGTTCTAAAGGGTCGTCCCTTCACTCTGAGGCTGTGTCCTTGAGACCTAGTCTCTCCTGCTGGTGGAAACATCTTCTCCACATCCACTTTATCCAAGTCTCTCAGTGTTCTAAAGGATCACTGCACCTGAAACCTTAACTCTGAATTTTCTTCGCAGATGCTGCCAGACCTGCTGAGCTTTTCCAGCAACTTCTGTTTTTGTTCCTGTCAGTGTTCTGTAAGTTTCAATGAGATCCTTCCCATAACCTTCCAAACTGCATTAAGTACAGACCCAGAGTCTTCAAAATTCTCATATGACAAGCTCTCCAACCCTGTGAGCATTCCCAAACCATCTCTGGTCACCTGCCAAGGCCAGTACAACCTTACTTAAATACAGGACCCAAAACTGCTGATTGTATTCCAAATACGGTCTCTCCAGAGCATTATGCAGCCTCAGCAGTACATCTCTGCTCTTGTAGCCTAGTCCTCTGGAAATGAATGCTAAAATTGCACTTGCCTACCTAACTGCCAACTGAACTCGCATGTTAACCTCAAGAGAATCCTGAACTAGAACTCCTAAATCTCTTTGTGCTTCAGATTTCCAAAGCCTGCCTTCATTTAGAAAATAGCCTATGCCTTTCTTCTTTCTACCAAAGTGCATAATCTCACACTTTCCCACATCTATATTACATCTGCCACTTCTTTTTCCACCCTTCTACCACATCCAAGACCTTCTACAGCCACCCCTGCTCCCCCCCCCAGCTTTCTCAACACCGCCTTTTGCGTCATTTGCAAGCTTAGCAACAATGCCCTCCGTTCCTTCATCAGTTTTGCTAATGTATAATACTGTCTTGTCCTGCCCTGCTGCCTGACATGTGCTTGTCACAACTTCAGTCACCTGCATTGTATCATGATTTTGGTCTTAAACCCTGTTATGAATTCTCTGTGTAATTTTGCGTTGTTTAGTCTCTAATTCCAGCCAGTCATCTTTTGCCTGTGGTGATATTCCCCAGTCAATTGAAGTCTTCAGCCATTTCTTTGAAGTCTCCAGTGCTCGTTGAGCTATTTATACATTACCTGCTTTATATGCGTGGAATTCATAGTTTGCTCTTTCTTCGGGCTTGTAAACCAACTAATCGCCTTCTAGTCTGTAATGATGCCTTGATTTTTTTTCCATGGTGAATGCTTCCATTAAGTAGCTGGTGAACTACAACTAAGTTCTCATGTGGAGGTGCTGGTGTTAGACTGGGGTAGACAAAGTCAAAAATCACATGACACCAGGTTATAGTTGAACCGGTTTATTTGAAGACACGAGCTTTCGGAGTCTCACTCCTTCTTCAAGTGTCAGTGAGTAAGGTGGCATTGGACACAGAATTAATAAGCAAAAGATCAAAGGGACGTAGAACTGATGTGGTGTTGAACAAACTTAAGATGGCTGTTAAATCTTTAATCAGTTAGAAAGGATTAATATGCAAATTTTCAAATAGCCAACTAAGTTCACCTCTTGTTGACGAAGGAGATTAGTAGAATTTGAATAGTCACTACTGGGGCTTAATTTTTTTTTGTATCTTGTGAGACTTGCTGAAGACAGAGCTGAAAGATCAGAACATGTTTATGAAGAATGAACGGTTGACTTTACAACAACCAGAATTCAAATAAGATTCTTTAAATTACTCAGAGATGGTAAGAACTGCAGATGTTGGAGTCAGAGATAACAGTGTGGAGTTGGAGGAGCACAGCAGGCCGGGCCTGTTCCTCTGCTCCCCTATGGAGCCGGAGGAACACAGCAGACCAGGCAGCATCAGAGGAGCAGGCCTGGCCTGCTGTGCTCCTCTGGCTCCATAGGGTGTTATCTTGAAATTGCTAATGTTTTGTATCTAGGGTAGTTTAAACTTTAGATGCCATAACTAAATAATAATAATAACCCTTTTGCACCTTGCCTGATTTTCTTTTTGTTTGAGGACCATTAAATGGATTGTAAATAGGATGACCAATTTACTATTACTATTTATTTGGCTGGTGATAAGAGGTAAAATAACTTGGTTTTCCTGTAAACCTTGTGTTATAGTAATAGCTTTAGCTTGTGTGAGACACTTTCTGGTAGTTTATTCAGTAGTTTTAGAGTTTATGCATATATTTTAGAAATCATTCCTTCAGAACCAAACTGTTCATTTGGCCGGTGAGTCTTTTGGTGGTTTTGCTGGGACATAGGAATTTTCTCAGAATATTCTTCAGTTATGGTGCTAGGTTCAATGAGTAAGAATTTAACACCATTGCTTTCCCATTTTCTTTTAATACAGTATAATCATCACTCGGGGACTTTTCCCCTTTGGGTCACTCCAGTAGCAACAAGGTGCAGTTATTTTTGGTCTGTTGCTGTTGGTCTCTTCAGTGCAAATTTCAGACTTCCTTAATAGCCTCAAAATCAAAATGTTTTCAGTGGTCAGGGTTTGTGAGCTTACAAGTTTCAGGAAAAGCTGGAGTTAAATTTATTTTCCATTGTTTCCAAATGCAGTACCATTACTTAGGAATGCCCTCTACTGTTTCCTTTTGCTCCTAGTTGCGATTGGCAGGCAGTAGGAAACAAAAGCTGAGGCCAGAAAACCATATGCTTCTTAATATTATTTTCCTTCCATTCCTATGGAAACCTGAAATTGCTTAAAATCAATTAAATTTTAACCATTCTCTGACAAGTCAGTTTCCGAACTCATTCCTGCTTGTGCGATAGCATAATAAATTGTGTATGATAGTGTATTAAACGTTAACAGTAACAAAACTATTTCTTGACTCCACTAGCTAAATAGTCAAAACATTGCTGAATTTGAGTTTTTTTTTTATATTTGAGTAAATTGGTAATAATTTCTATTGTTCATGCAGGGTAATATAAGCAGATTTGGCAGTCAATTTTATGCACATCAAACAGATGAACAAATGGATTACCGCATAGGACATAGAACAGTATAGCACAGAAATGGGCCTGTTTGGCCCACCATCTCTGCGCTGACGGTAATGCCATTCTAACTAATCCCATCAGCCTGCACGTGGTCTGTATCCCTGTATCTTCTGCCTGTTCTTGAGTCTGGCTAAATACCTCTTAAATGTTCCTATTGTATCTGTTTCCACTACCTGCCCTGGCAGGGCATTCTAAGCACCACCACCCTGTCTGGAAAAAACTTGGTTCGTACATCTTCTTTAAATTTTTTTTGTCTCATCTTAAAGCTATGCCCCCTAGTATTTGACTTTTTCACCCAGGGAAAAAGACTCTGATTATCCACCCTATCCATGTCTGTCATAATTTTATACACTCGTAACAGATTATCCCTCAGCCTCTTATGCTCTAGCAAAAACAATCCAAGTTTGTCCAACCTCTCCTTTTATAGATAATAAAAGCTAATCCAGCCAATGCCATGATAATCCTGTTGCACTCTCTCCAAAGCTTCTGCATCCTTCCTATAGGGTGGTGACCAGGACTGAACACACTACTCGAAATGTGGCATAACTAAAGTCTGATATAGCTGCAACATGACTTGCCAACTTTTATACTCAGTGCCCCAACTGATGAAGGCAAGCATGCCACATGCCTTCTTTACGACCTTATTCACCTATATCACCATTTTCAGTGATCTATGGACTTGCACCATAAGATCCCTCCGTATATCAATGCTCCTAAGGATCTTACCATTTACTATATACTTTCCTCTTGCATTTGACCTCCCAAAAGCATCATCTCATACTTGTCCAGATTAAACTCCATCTGCAGTTTCTCCATTTGACTTTTCAACTGACCTATGTCAATCTTCCTCAATCTTCCTCACTATCGACAACCCCACCAATTTTCATGTCGTCTGTGAACTTACTACCTGGCCACCTAAATTTGCACCCACATCATTTATACGTGTTACAAACAACAGAGGACCTAGCACTGATCCTTGCAGAACATCACTGGTTGCAGACCTTCCCTCAGAAAAACACCCCTCCACAACTACCCTCTGTCTTCTATAGCCAAGCCAATTTTGTATCCAATTTACCAACTCAGTGTGGATCCCTATTTACTCAAAACAAAAGAAAATTCAATTGCAGGACTCGTCTACCATGAGGGATCTGTGGACGACATCCACTGCTCTGATCATCTTGATTACTTCCTCAAATAACTAAATCAACTTTGTGCGACAAGACCTTCCCCATGCAAAGCTATGCTGATTATCCTAAATAAATCATTTCTTTTCTAAATGTGAGTAAATCCTGTCTCTCAGAATCTTCTTCAGTAATTTCCCTGATTTAAGACTCAATGCTGAATAATTTCCTGCATTATCTCTATTGCCCTTCTTGAACAAGGAAACAACATTGGCTATTCTACAGTCTTCTGGGATATTGGCCCTGGCTAAAGAGGATACAAAGATCTCTGTCAATGTCCTGGCAACCGTCTCTCTTGCCTCCATCAGTATTGTGAGATTGATCCCATCTGTCCCTGAGAACTTATCTACCTTAATTTTTTCCAACATGACTACCTTCTTAATATTGACATGCCCTAGAATATGAATGCATTCGTCTTTAATCTTACCATCATCCATGTCCTCCTTGGTGAATACTAATGCTATGTACTCATTAAGGACCTCACCCACTTCCTCTGGCTGCATGCATAAAGTCCCTCCTTTGTCCTGGAATGGCCCTACCCTTTCCCTTGCTACCCTCTTGCTCTTAATATAAAATATCTTGGAATTCTCCTTTATCCTACTTGCCAAGGGTATTTCAAGGCCTCTAATTTCTTGTTTAAGTTCTTTCCTGCTTCCTTTATATCTGTTTTTGCTGATGTTGTAAGGATTGTAAGAACAACATAAAACTAAAATGCCTGACCTGTTGCACTGCTTATTTTGTATGTAAATTTTTTTAGGCATTTTCTTTCTTTCAATTTGTCGTCTTAGCAGTCACTACTATGAATTGAGTGTTTTTAATTCACTCATGATGTTGATTGGAAAGTTGGACCTAATTTGAATATTGTCACAGAATCTACTCTTCTCAACCGAGAATTTCACTTAATATCTGATCCAGAAAACTAAATGTATGACAATAGAACTCTCTGACAGATCTACTTCTGACGAACTAAAAAATAATGTGTCTCCTCATTTCTTGGGGTTCCACCCTATCGTGCAAAGATGAATATGCAGGACTTTCTGCCACTGAAATCAGTACAAGTTACAGCTGACAATGTAACTCGGAGCTGGTTGTGCTGCCCTCTATATAGATGGGTACTGGGTTCAGACCACATATTTTTTGGTCTAACAGCAATTGGATTGATTGCTATATGGGATCATATTGAACTATGCTTTTGATAAAAGTGACTGTTCTTAGTTTCTGTATTACACGTTGTCATTAAGTTTTACTAATTGATCCATCAAGTATTCTTTCTTGTTTGGCCTGTATGTTCTTGTAAAATGAATTTAATCTAATGCAGCTGTTCTATGTGTTTATAAGTTTGTCTGCAAATGTCTGTTTCCAATAAATTTAAATATCTTTACCCAGGGTTGCATAATACGTCAACAAATTTTTGTTCAAAGAGGAAGAGTATAAAATGCTATTGTTACATTTATCTTTGCCTATCTGCAAAACTTGGGAAAACTGGTACAGCATCCACTGAATGAGTTCACCTAAAAGAAAGTGCTAATTCAAAGAACTGCATTGCTTAATTTTGTTTATAATTTTTTGTTTAGACATTTTCTTTCTTACAATTTGTGTTCTTATCTATCACTACTATGAATTGAGTGCTTTTTAATTCATTCATGGGTTGATGATATCACTGGCTGGTTCAGTATTTATTTGTCAAAGATTTTCTGTCAGCTGGGTGTATTGTGAAAGCTTATTTGCCGCCTCCTTTGGTTACATTAATCTTTAGGTATTGCTACTTCTGTGAGTCATCTACTGTTATGTGCTACTACTACATATTTATTTGCTATTTGCTGTGCAAGTAATCACTTTTGTAAAGAATTTAAGGAAAATCTCTCCCACACTAATGCAACAAAAGACTTGAACAGGGTTTGTGTAGATGGAATTGAAAAGAGAATCTTGAATATAAATATATAATGATAAAAAGTTTGGAAACAATAAAATGTGTAAACAGAAATTTGTATAATATTTGCTTTATTGCGTTGAAGTATCAGTAACTCCAAAAGACTGGCTATAAAACACACTAACTTTACTATGAACATATTTACAATAATGAAAACATTTCTTTACTCGCTTCTTTTCAAGCTATTTTTTCTTAGACTCTCAGGTCACGAGTATATGTCACTTCTTTCTATGACATCACAAATTATTACAGTTAGCTCTTTATGGGATTTATTCTAACATACTCCATGATTGTGCCAGTACCTTTAACAGAGACTGTCGTAGAAGTGTGGTTAGAGGGAAATACAGCATTATTCTTTAGTGAAGCTTTAGCATGTGTGTAACCCAATGTTACTGCAAATGACCAGACCTAAGGCTAAAGTTGTGTGAACTGGGATCAAAAATTAGACTTTAGCTGTATTTGATTAAAATCATTTGAACTCTGTTGCTTGACTGAAGACTAGTTTGAGTTTGCCATATTTTAGTGTTTATTCTGTGTAGCTGTCCATTGATTAAGTGAAAATATTTTGCAGTTGGCTGAAGTATTTTGTAACACAGCTCCATTATGACAGTTTTACAATTGCTTTCAACCAGTGGCCCAGGGAATTTACTGGAGTCATGTTAAATAGGGTTAAAGATGTAGTACATACGTTACACCTTAATGCATCAACAACTCAAAGTTTATTCTGCATAAATGAAATCTTTGACATCGGAACTACGATTCTGCAATACATTTCCAGAGAGGAACATTCTTGTGACTAAGTACATGAGTTTGTGCAAATATGCTTTTAGTCAGATCTTGTAATTAGATTTGGAACAACGGTGATTTATATTTGAAATAACAAGATGTAGAGCTGGATGAACACAGCAGGCCAAACAGCATCTGGACCCCAACTATTTCTGAAGAAGGGTCCAGACCCAAAATGTTAGCTTTCCTGCTCCTCTGATGCTGCTTGGCCTGCTGTGTACATCCAGCTCTACACCTTGTTATCTCAGATTCTCCAGCATCAGCAGTTCCTTCAGTCTCTGATTTATATTTGAATTGCTTTAGCAACAGGAGATATAGTTTATAGCTAAGCTGTCTGTTTCCCTTATTTTCTTGAGGACAATTCAAGATGGGATTCAACAGGGTTATTATTCAATCTGCAGATTTGTACAATACTTGAGGGAGAAAGCTTGAAACTATAAATCAAATATTTTGAAGACATCAATCAAATCACTCCTTAACTTTCTAAGTTCCAGTGACTACACCCTAGTTGTATGTAATTACAGTTAAATCAATGCAGTTCAGAAATAATTCTCACTGCCAATTTATGGTAAATCTTCACTGCACTTGCTCAAACTATTCATTTAATAAATATCTCATTGGTCATCTGTATTGCTGGCAATGTCTCCTGTCATTGGATCAGTGACTAACTTAGATATCTGGCTCATCGTCATGTTATTTGTTATTAATAAAAATAATGAATAATTTCAACTTTCTTCCTACAGTTTTGGAAGTGACAAGTGGTGATTCCATTCCATGCAGTAGCAACTAATTCCCTCAAAGACAATGTTTGTGCAAGATTGATCAGGGTCTGCGTACACAAACATTTATCGTCACACGGAATATAGTATGAGAGGCTGGTTCATTCACTCATCTTACAAGCATGCTTTTCAAATTCAGATTTCCTCTCTATTCTTTCCATGTCTATAATTGCTGACAAAAAGTTGGTTAGATCAGTTGGCTGGACAGGTAGTTTGTGATACAGAGTGAAGCCAACAGTGCAGGTAGAAGTCCTGCACTGGCTGCAATTAGTATACCTTTTCAATGTTGCCCTTGTGGCGTGGTAGCCCTCAGGGTAAAGTCACGACCAGTCAGCTCTCTTTAATAAGAGAGTGGCCCAATGGTCCTCCATGCTTATAGTGACTTCAGTTACATTTGCTGGACAGCTAGGTTATGTTATGTTCAAAACTGAATAGTCGTCCTAATCACTGCCCAAATCTTTTGTGAAATATCTATCCAAAGCAGTGCAGCCTGCAACCTTGTCACACAAGCACTGTGAATCCGTTGCAGAAGTTGGTGTGTGTCCGAAATATCAGGCATTCTGGGCAGATAGCTTGGTCTGCTGGAAGCTGTTGAAGAAAAAGACAATTTTTAAAGGGAATGACTGATAGAAAAACTGCAGTCCTAAGTAACTGGCCATACAAATCATGAATATCAACATTTGATCAATTTAACAGCCTGAAATGTGATGTTAGTTTTAACCTTCACATTAAATTAAAATTGACAGTCAAGAAATAAAACCATGCTGCAATGTTTCTTGACTTATTGTATGGTAATGAGTGAATTTTTATATTGGCTTTGTTGCAATACCATATATACTGTACATAGACATATGCCCTTGGAATGTTGTGGCTACGTTTTGTACTTCTCGTTCAAATTATGCTGCTGGATTTGTTTTGTCGAACTGGGAAAAGGCGTAATGCTATGTCTGTACTTAGGTAGGTAGTCATAGAATCCCTACAGTGTGGAAACAGGCCCTTCGGCCCAACAAGTTCACACCAACCCTCAGAGCATCTCGCCCAGATCCATCCCCCTATAACCCACCTAATGTACACATCCCTGAAAAGTATGGGCAATTTACCATGGCCAATCCAGCTGACCTGCACATCTTTGAACTGTGGGAGGAAACTGGAGCACTTAGAAGAAACCCATGCAGACACGAGGAGAATGTGCAAACTCCACACAGACAGTCGCCCAAGGGTAGAATTGAACCCGGGTCCCTGGCGCTGTGAGGCAGCAGTGCTAACCACTGAGCTGCTGTGCGGCCACCAGTCCTTGCTGGTGTTTGAAAGCCACTAAAGCGATTGTGAGAGCTGAGATGATGAGTGGAAGTTTGAACTTATCCTGAAGGGAGTAGACATCAGATCTAATGGTTATCACACATATTGCAAGTCACAGCTGGAGCGTGTTTGACAGTGACAGGCTTGCAGTTTTATGAGGTGAGCTTATGGGCACAGTTAAAATTCGTTAGTTTCTGCAGATTTTATTTTTCCATATTTATTTCTGCTTCCAGATTTGTCACATATTCTCTCATCCATTGAGCCATTGAATTCTCTAAGGAGGTAATGAATAAGTTGGACAAAGGAGAGCCATGATCTATTTGGATTTCCAGAAGACCTTTAACAGGGTGCTGTACAGGAAGCTGCTAAATAAGAGCCCATGGTGTTAGGGGCAAGGTACTGGTACAGATAGAGGATTGGCGGAAGGCAGAAAATGCAGATAAAGGGGTCCTTTGCAGCATGGCAGCCGGTGACTAGTGGAGTTCTGAATGTGTCAGTATTGGGCCCATAAATGTTCACATTGTGCATTAATGATCTGGCAGAAGGAACTGAGGGCATTGTTGCTAAATTTACAAGTGCCACAAAGATAGGTGGAGGGGCAGGTAGTGTTGAGAAAATGGGGTGGCTTCAGAAGGACTTGGATAGGAATAGGAGAGTGGGCAAAGTAGCAGCAGAAGGAATACAATGTGGGAAAGTGTGAGTTTATGCACTTTGGCTAGAGGCGTAAGGCAACCTTTTAAATGGGGAAAAGCTTTCAAAATCTGAAGCACAAAGGAACTTGGGAGTCCTAGTTCAGGATTCTCTTAAGGTTAACATGCAGGTTTAGTTGGCAATAAGGTAGGCAAATGCAATATTTGCATTCATTTTAAAAGGGCTAAAATACAGAGCAGAAATGTCATTTGATGAATTTATAAATTTCACAATAGTGTGATTCAGATTAAAAACTTGCCAACGTTCACAATGCATCTTCCGACCATTTCATGTTGCAATGTCATTCCCAAAAAAGGCTTTTATATATAATATTTGAAAAGCCCTTAACTTTCTTCCCAAATACATTCAGCCAATGTAATGTAGGCGTATTTACTAAATGTCCAGTACATTTGTGCCTCATGAAATGTCTTTTTGGTTTACAGGCGAGGGCTGTTAACAATTTATATGGCGAACTTGGTAAGTGATATTTTACTTGTTCGTTTTGTCAATGTTTTTTGTTACTTACACTTTGGTTGGTTGATCCTGGTTTCATTAGGTTGCAAAATGTCATTTTGCTCCACTTATTTCCTAGCTAGTTATTGATGTTTGGCTATGCATAGTGGAACACGGTGATCCTGATTGTACTGTACATAATCTATGCCTCTCCTTTCCTGCTTTGAATGTGTTAAACACCATTGAATGAAAGAAAATTAGTTTTTATCTGGCCAATCTGATAATATTAGAATGAATATTAAATAGAATTTATAATATTTTCCAGTTTGAATGTAATGAATATTGATTTCAGCATCATTTGGGTATTGATGTTCAACACCACTGTTAAGGCTTAAATACTGACAGGAACAAAGAACAAAATACCAAGAACAAAGAAAATTACAGCACAGGAACAGGCCCTTCGGCCCTCCAAGCCTGCGCCAATCCAGATCCTCCATCTAAACCTGTCGCCTATTTTCCAAGGATCTGTATCCCTCTGCTCCCTGCACATTCATGTATCTGTCTAGATACATCTTAAATGATGCTATCGTGCCCGCCTCTACCACCTCTGCTGGCAACGCGTTCCAGGCACCCATCACCCTCTGTGTAAAGAACTTTCCACGAATATCTCCCTTAAACTTCTCCCTTCTCACCTTGAAATCGTGATCCCTAGTAATTGAGTCCCCCACTCTGGGGGAAAAAGCTTCTTGCTATCCACCCTGTCTATACCTCTCATGATTTTGTAGAACTCAGTCAGATCCCCCCTCAACCTCTGTCTTTCCAATGTAAATAATCCTAATCTACTCAACCTCTTCATAGCCAGCGCCCTCCATACCAGGCAACATCCTGGTGAATCTCCTCTGCACCCTCTCCAAAGCATCCACATCCTTTTGGTAATGTGGCGACCAGAACTGTACGCAGTATTCCAAATGTGGTCGAACCAAAGACCCATACAACTGTAACATGACCTGCCAACTCTTGTACTCGATACCCCATCCGATGAATGAAAGCATGCCATATGCCTTCTTGACCACTGTATCGACCTGCGTTGCCACCTTCAGGGTACAATGGACCTGAACACCCAGATCTCTCTGTGAATCAATTTTCCCCAGGGCTTTTCCATTTACCATATTGTTCACTCTTGAATTGGATCTTCCAAAATGCGTCACCTTGCAATTGCCTGGATTGAACTCCATCTGCCATTTCTCCGCCCAACTCTCCAATCTGTCTATATTCTGCTGCATTTTCCGACAGTCCCCTTCACTATCTGCTACTCCACCAATCTTAGTGTCATCTGCAAACTTGCTAATCAGACCATCTATACCTTCCTCCAAATCATTTATGTATATCACAAACAACGGTGGTCCCAACACGGATCCCTGTGGAACTCCACTGTTCACAGTTCTCCATTTTGAGAAGCTCCCTTCCACTACAACTCTCTGTCTCCTGTTGTCCAGCCAGTTCTCTATCCATCTAGCTAGTGCACCCTGGATCCCATCGGACTTCACTTTCTCCATCAGCCTACCATGGGGAACCTTATCAAACGCCTTACTGATGTCCATGTATATGACATCTACAGCCCTTCCCTCATCGATCAACATTGTCACTTCCTCAAAGAATTCTATCAAGTTGGTAAGACATGACCTTCCCTGCACCAAACCATGCTGCCTATCACTAATACGCCCATTTTCCTCCAATTGTAAATAGATCCTATCTCTCAGTATCTTCTCCAGCAGCTTCCCCACCACTGATGTCAGGCTCACCGGTCTATAATTACTTCGATTATCCTTGCTACCCTTCTTAAACAAGGGGACAACATTAGCAATTCTCCAGTCCTCCGGGACCTCACCCATGCTCAAGGATGCTGTAAAGATATCTGTTAAGGCCCCAGCTATTTCCCCTCTCACTTCCCTCAGTAACCTGTGATAGATCCCATCCGGACCTGGGGACTTGTCCACCCTAATGCCTTTTAGAATACCCAACATTTCCCCCCCTCCTTACGCCGATTTGACCTAGAGTAATCAAACATCTATCCCTAACCTCAACATCCGTCATGTCCCTCTCCTCGGTGAATACAGACGCAAAGTACTCATTAAGAATCTCACTCATTTTCTCTGACTCCTCGCATAACTTCCCTCCTTTGTCCTGGAGTGGGCCAACCCTTTCTCTTGTTATCGTCTTGCTCCTTATGTATGAATAAAAGGCTTTGGGATTTTCCTTAACCCTGTTTGCTAAAGATATTTCATGACCCCGTTTAGCCCTCTTAATTCCTCGTTTCAGATTGGTCCTACTTTCCTGATATTATTCTAAAGCTTCATCTGTTTTCAGTCGCCTAGACCTTACGTATGCTTCCTTTTTCCTCTTTGCTAGTCTCACAATTTCACCTATCATCCATGGTTCCCTAATCTTGTCCTTTCTATCCCTCCTTTTCACAGGGACATGTCTGTCCTGCACTCTAATCAACCTCTCTTTAAAAGCCTCCCACATATCAAATGTGGATTTACCCTCAAACAGCTGCTCCCAATCCACATTCCTGAGCTCCTGCCGAATTTTGCTATAGTTGGCCTTCTCCCAGTTCACCACTCTTCCTTTAGGACCAGTCTCGTCTTTGTCCATGAGTATTCTAAAACTTATGGAATTGTGATCACTATTTCCAAAGTAGTCCCCTCCTGAAACTTCAACCACCTGGCTGGGCTCATTCCCCAACACCAGGTCCAGTATGGTCCCTTCCCGAGTTGGACTATTTGCGTACTGCTCTATAAAACCCTCCTGGATGCTCCTTACAAATTCTGCTCCATTTAAACCCCTAACACTAAGTGAATCCCAGTCAATGTTGGGAAAATTAAAATCTCCCGTCACCACCATCCTGTTGCTCCTACATCTTCCCATAATCTGTCTACATATTTGTACCTCTATCTCACGCTCGCTATTGGGAGGCCTGTAGTATAGCCCCAACATTGTTACGCACCCTTCCTATTTCTGAGCTCTGCCCATATTACCTCACTGCTCGAGTCCTCCATTCTACCCTCCTTCAGCACAGCTGTGATATCCTCTTTGACCAGTAATGCAACTCCTCCACCCCTTTTACTTCTCTCTCTATCCTGCTGAAGCATCTATATCCTGAGATATTTAGTTGCCAATCTTGCCCTTCCCTCAACCAAGTCTCAGGGAAAACGTGTTTTTCTTTCTTCCTTCCTCCCCAGGAAAGATCGCTTGATTAATGTAGCTAACTTAGTTTTGGGGAATTTTGTGTATGTCTTGAGCAGCATAGCATGATTCTTTGTTACAGGTGACCTGTACAAACCGTCTTGTTTTGTGGATAACCATATAATCCAGCAATTGCAGAAAATTAATGTATACTGCTCATCAAATAAATAACACTGGTTGCAAATCAAGAATGTGCTGATTTAGATCCTTGATCCGTGCTGAGTTAATTAGCTTCAGCCATAGTAGAGCAGTAGTTGAGACATTATGATTCGTTTTGGTGCTCCTGGTTGAGAGAAGCACAATAAAAATGGCTCTTTTTACCAATTACTCCTGCTGGGAAGTATATTTTATAGTGGATGGTTGGATTTTGTCCCTGCACAAATGAAGAATCTACCAACACCTTCTCACAATTGGCTTCCTTGGCAGGGAGGTAAATTAACAGTTTAAGTGATTGATACAGGTTGGGAGAGAAAAGCCTCATCACCCAGATGAAGGTGGTTGTTTGGAACTTGCTGTCCAGTTTGGTGGTCAAGGCCGAAGCTCTCAACTATTTTAAAAGGTACTTGGATCTGCAGCTGAAATCCTGTAACCTGTAAGCTGTGGACCAGGTGCTGGAATGTAGGATTAGAATGAGTAGTTGAATTTTTTTTTGTCTTTTTCAGCCTGTGCAGATATAATGATCTGAGTAACCTATTTCTGAGTTGCGATTTTTCTGTTTTTCTATGGCTCACAAAAGGAAAGTTTGTTGGATAGCCAGTGTCCATGCAATTATGCAATAGCATGAGTCATTGCCTTCAGTTTTTAAATAGCTAGTTGAAATGCTTTTACATTAAAGCTATATGAATTAAAATGAAACCAATAATTATTTACTTAAAGTTGAGCATTTGTTCAAATTGGACTTCAACAGTGGGAAGTCAAATATTTCCTTAAAAGTGCACAATTTCAAGCCTTAGATGAATTTAATGGACTTAACTGTCTTAATTATTCGGATTTTATTAATTGGAATTGAACTTTTATTCTTTTTAATAAGTGTGTCAATGAGATACAAATTTGCAAACTAATCCTATTCTATTTTTTTTTGTGAGAATGCACTTAATACAGTGAATGTACAATATTCATTCTTACTGAAAGGGACCGGAAAGTGAAAGATCTCTCAGTTTCCAAAATAAGGACTTTTGAATGCAACAAGCAATAATATTTCTTGTGGCAAATGGTGCTGATTGGGTGAAGCCTTTTTTGTGTTCAAATGGGTGTTTAATAATGAGCTTATCCAGTTTACAGTGTTAGTTGTCTTTCTACCCCCAGATTCAACCCAACTGCCATTTTTCTAAAATAAGAAAGAAATATTTTGTCAAGATAGGATAAACTGTCATTTAAAGCATTGTTTAAAATTTGTGTATCAACAGTGGATGATGGTGGAGAAATCAAAAAAAAACTTGCATTTAATTATGAAATTTTGGTAGGCATTGGCATTTATTTACGTGCTTTTATATTGAATATAAGTGCCACTTGAAGACGATAAACATTTGATATTCCGTGGTGAGCAAATGAACCTGCATTGGTCAAAAATCTCAATTAGTTAACTGACAGTAATATGTTGAAATTCAGTGGTTCCGAAAGGGGCAAAGGGATGCTTCATGAACAAAGGATAATAGTTTTAAGTAAGGCTAATCTTGGCTCAATGAGATAGGGATGGACTGACCTGTTCTATGCGTTGCTGAAGGAACCGCTGTCGGTTATTGGGTGGGGTAGGGTGCTGTGCCAGTCCTCCTCCTTGGACTGAATTTATGTGGTCAACAGTGGTCGAGGATGAAAATTTAGTGAGTCTTGATGAGAAGAGTCACTTGCCTTAACAAGGTAGTTTATTGCATAATAACAACAGGTATGAATTATTTAGTCTTAGTTATTGTGCTTAACTAACCAATCAGGAGATACTAATAACATGTCTACATTGGGATCTTGAGCTAAACTCCTTTTTTCCCTACCTCAGACTACATGACATCATCAGATTGGCTAGCGTTTAATGCAGTTTTCAAAGTTAACCCTTTCAGAACTATTACCTTGTTCATCAATAAGTGTTGATGAATAAAACTTTGAGCAGTGAAAAATCTTTACTCGGGTACTGGTTAAAAATCAGAAATGCACATACTGTTGAAGGGCTTAAAGGGCAAGAGTTCAACTTCTACAATTAAACGGTCTTGGCCAACAAGGCAATTGAGAGATGGAACAGCATTGAAACAAAGGACTTTTAAATAGTTAAAGAACAGGAGAGATCTTGTGTACAGCAGGAGGTTTAAAGGACAATAAAGGGATTTGAAACAAAATGGCAGGGACTGCAAAAAGGAGAAAAAAACATTTGAAGAATAGCAAGAACAGCTCTAAAGATTTAATATAGGGCAAATGATAGATAAATGCTGACAGGAAAGGCAGGGGAGTTAGAATCTGAGGGTAAATCGACAGACCAGGCCAGAGATTAGAAAAGTCATAAAACAACAACGTGAAAGGTCCTGTAGCTGAATGCACATAGCGTTCAAAATAAAAACGATGAACTGAAAGCAAGAATAATACTACATATGATACAATAGCTATTACAAAGACATGGCTGCAGGATGATGTAATTGGGACTTGAATATTGAAAGGTTAGGATGGACAGGAAGCTAGGAACAAAGGGGTGGAGTGGACCTGTTAGTTAATCATTGTACCAACGCAATAAAGAGACATAGCCCAACTTCAGGAAACCAGGATATAGATGCGGTTGGGGTAGAGATGATAAAGGCAAGAATTCACTGGTAGATGTTGTGTACAAGCACCTGAATTGTAAATACACAGGATAGAGTAAAAAGGCAGAAATAATGGGAACTTTTTAGAAAGGTATGGCAATAATCATGGGGGATATTGATCTATGTATATACTGGAAAAGTCAGATAGATAAAGGTAGCTGAAATGAGTTGTTTTTTAAAGATTTTTACAGCAACACGTACTGGACCAGAAAGCAAGCTATAGTATACCTGGCCAAAAATAGAAATTACTGGAAAATCTCAGCAGGTCTGGCAGCATCTGTGGAGAGAAATCAGAGTTAACGTGATCCAGAGTTAGAGTGATCCTTCCTCAGAATTCAGGGGGTTAACTCTGATTTCTCTTCACAGATGCTGCCAGACCTGCTGAGCTTTTCCAACAATTTATAGTTTTGTCTCTGATTTACAGCAACCGCAGTTCTTTGAGTTTTTGTGTACTACACTTAGTATTGTGCAATGAGGTCGGATTAATCAATTATGTTAAAGCTAAGGTGACCCTAGGCAGCAGCGATCATATGTTCACTTTCATTTTGAGGGAAGGAGGAGTAAATCCGAGACTAATATTTTTAGCTTAAAAAATGGGTAATTATGAGGATTGCATAAAAGCAAGTGAACTGGCAAATTAGATTAAGGGATATGTCAACTACAATGCAGTGACAGACATTTAAAGGGCTATGTTTCAGAAAACACAGCGTAGTTACATTCCAGTGAGAAAGAAAGTGATAGACTGATCATCCATGGTTGACTGAAAAGGTTAAAGAGTATCATAGAGTCATATAGTCATACAGCATTGAAACAAACCCTTTGGTCCAACCAGTCTACGCGACCATGCTTCCAAACTAAACTAGTCCCACTCGCCTGCATTTGGCCCATATCCCTCCAAACCTTTCCTGTTCATGTACTTATCCAAATGCCTTTTAAACAAACTTAAAGAAAGGCATATAATTGCATAAAGTTGAGTGGCAGGTCAGAGGTTCAAACATTAAAGAAAAGGCAGCAGTAAGTGATTTTAAAGATTACTATGGAGGGGTCACATTAAAGTACAAGAGAAAAGAAGTGAGAAACTTAAAATCGAATTGATTTTATATAGATATTTTAAAAGGGGAAGAATTAACAAATTAAACATTGGACTTGCAGAAATTGAGTGTGGGGAATTAATAACAGAAGATAAGAAGGTGATATTGGCATTGGTTTTCACCACACAGGATATAAAGAACATTACCAAAAGCTCTAAGTCAGGAAATAGAAGGTAGGGGGTGAACTTAGAAAAAATGCCAGTCACCTGGGAAGTGGGCGTGGGAAAATCATTGGAGCTGCAAACCAAGTACATAAATCCTGATGGACTTTATCTTAGCATCTTAAAAGAAGTGGCTTGTGACAGAATTGATGCATTGTTTTAAATTTTTCCATGTCCTATATTCCAGGGAAGGTCCCATTAGAAAGGTAAATAGTGAATATAACTCCTTTATTCAAAGTGAAATGGACAGGTTGTCTGATGAGGAAAAGTTGGACAGGTTAGACTTATATCCATTAAAGTTTAGATCGATAATGGGCGATGTGATCGAAACATATAAGGTTGTGAGGCTTTGTGACATGGTCGATATGAAAAGAATATTTCCTGTTAGGGGAGAATCTAGAATGGAAATCAGTTTCAAAATAAGCTGTTACAAATTTTAAACAGAGATGATCAGTCTTTGGAAGTCTCTTCCTCACAACAGTGGAAACTGAGTCTTTGAATATGTTTAAGACTGAATGAGATAGCTAGATTCTTGATAAGTAAGAAGGTAAAAAGTTATCAGGATAGGTGGAATGTGGAGTAATCAGATCAGTCATGATTGTTTTGGATGATGAAATAGGTTTGGGGGAAACCAGTGACCAAATCTGTTTGTAGTTAGCTAGTATATTTGCATTTAAAGGTGGCAGAGGTTCTGTTGCATCTTAGTGATATGCAGGCATAGATTATAATTTATTTGGAAATCAGGAGATGTCACTCTTATGAAATGTCTGCTTTTATATCACGTGTCACTGCACAGGATGTGGTTACAGTGCCAGAAACACACAGAAAGCTAAAAATAAATCATGGGAAGTTAACTGGAGTACAAATAAAATGAAAGGTAGAAGAGAAATTAATTATTAAAGATCTAGGTAGTTTCTACTTGCGGTTTTAAAAGAAGTAGGTGAGGAAAATTTTGAAACATTATCATTACCTTCCAAAACTAGGAATCGATTCCGAGGGCTAGAAAACTGCCAATTTTGCCCCATTATTTAAGAAAGCTAGGGAAGATAAAGTAAGAAATTTATTCATGTTTTAATCTAACCGCAAAATGGAGAAGGTGCTTGAATCTGCTATTACAGTTGTAGAGCCATACAGCATGGAAACAGACCCTTTGGTCCAATCAGTCCACATCTAGCATGTTCCTAAACTAAACTAGTCCCGCCTGCCTGCGCTTGGCCCATATCCCTCCAAATCTTTCCTGTTCATGAACTTATCGAAATGTCTTTTAAACATTGTAAATGTACCTGATCCATCACTTTCTCTGGCAATTCCTTCCACACATGAACCACTGTCTCTGTTTAAAAAAAAAGTTGCCCCTCATCCTTTTTAAATCTTTGTCCTGTCACCTTAAAAATTTGCCTTGTTGAACTGCCCATCCTAGGGAAAAGTCCCTTTTCATTCACCTTATCTATGCCCGTTATGATTTTATCAACCTCAAATGGGTCACTGCTCAACCTCCTACACTGAAATGAAAAAAGTGCCAACCTTTCCAGTCTATTTTTATATCACAAACTCTCCATTCCCAGCAATATCCTTGTACATCTTTTCTGAACCCTCTCCAGTTTCATAATATCCTTCTTATCACAGGGCAACCAGAACTGCGCGCACTACTTCAAAAGAGGCCTGACCAACATCACGTTCAATCTCAATATGATGCCCAAGTCCTATCCTGAAGGGTCTGATTAATGAAGGCAAGGGTGCTAAATGTTGCCTTAACCATTCTGTCTACCTGTGACGCAAATTTCAAAGAATTATGTACCTGAATTCCGAGGTTTTTCTCTTCTACAACAGGACCCTACCATTAATTGTGTAAGTCCTATCCTTGCTTGTATTACCAACATGAAATACCTCAAATATATCTATATTAAACTCCATCTGCTAGTCCTCAGCCTATTGACCCAATTGTTCAAGATCTCTTTGCAATCTGAGATGACCTTCTTCACTGTTGACTGTAACACCAATTTTGGTGTCATCTGCAAACTCACTAACTATGCCTCCTATATTCTCATCCAAATTATTTATAAAAATGACAAACAAAAAGGAGTGGACCCAGTATCAATCCCTGCAGAACACCACTGGTCACAGGCCTCAAACCCGAAAAACAACCCTGCACCATCACTGTCTGTCTCCTCCCAGAAAGCCAATATTGTATTGTATCCAATTGGCAAGCTCACCTGAATCCCATGTGATCCAACTTTACAGATTAGTCTACGATGCAGAACCTTGTCAAAGGCTTTCCTAAAGTCCAACTAAACAACATCTACGGTTCTGCCCTCATTAATCTTTTTAGTCACTTCATTGAAAAAAACTCATTATGTTATCCAGCCTAATGCCTTCTTAAGATTTTGAAACAGCACTCTGCATATAAAATGCGTATTCAAGTACTTAAAGATAGATAGTTTCTGGGGAGATTGGCTTAGCAAGCTGATCAGAGAACAAAATGTAGTACGTATGACCATAATTGATAGGAGCAGAAATAGGCCATTTGACCCATTGTGTCCGTTCTGTCATTCAATGAGATCCAGGCAATCCTCAACTTTATGTTCCTGCCTTATCTTTATAATCCTTGATACCCTGATTGAGTAAATATTTGGTTGTTTCAGCCTTGATTATAAATAATGGCCAAGCTTTAGTAGCTCTTTGCGGTAAACTATTCCATTGACTTACTACTGTCTGAGAGAAGAAATTCCTCCTCGTCTCTGTCTTAATTGAGCGACCCCTTATTCTGAAATTATGCCATCTGGTCCTTGATTCTCCGACAAGGGGAAACAACCTCTTTACATCTACCTAGTGACATCATCTAAGGATGTTTCAGCAAGGTTGCCTTTTATTCTTCTAAACTCCAATGAGTACAGACCTAACTCACTTCACTTCTAATAAGAAAATTCCCCCATACCAGGGATCGTCCGAATGTACCAACTCACATTCAGGTGGTTAAGACGATCCAGGAGTAGATGGGATCGATGGAGATGGAAAATAATTTCCTCTGGTGAATTAATGCAGAATAGAAATGCTATTGCTTCGACACAAAAGGATCATGGTAATTTATTGGCCACAAATCAATTACTTCTGTGTGCGTCAAATGAGATTTGGTCACTCCATTTTAAGTTATTTATGCGAGACACATTTCATCCATCTGTGACAGGATAGCTTACATTTTAACGAATTTCATTTGAAAATTAGTTTTCCTGTGGCTCATAGCCCCAGAAATCTATGCTGCCTGTGATGAAGAATTAAATAAATCGCTACAACTTTCATCCTTTCATCTTTTCGCTATGTAGTATTGAAGTAAGAATCAAAGCAAATCTTGGATGCAAGCTGGTGAAATAAATGAGTTATTGTTTTAAAATAAATTAATTTTGATGTTGAATTAAAATGGGTTGACCACCGTAATAATGGATGGTAAAGATCAGTTTGAATGTTTCAGTTTAAGAGGAGTTACAACGTAGAGCCAAGGAAATCAAAATGGATGATATGATGGGGAAGGAGACGATGGAAATGGTGGGGAGGTAGCAAAGGAGGGGGCAAATGAAGAAGGAAATGTGAGAGGGTAGTGTGAAGTTAAGAAATGGAAGGAGACAGAAGTAAAGAAGTGGGATCAAGTGAATTTCTTGAGGAGTATAGAGGGTGTCAGAGTATATTTAAGAGGGAAATCAAGAGGCCTAAAAGGGAATATGAGATGGCTTTGGTAAATAAGCTAAAGGATAATCCACAGAGATTCTACAAGTACATGAAGGGTAAAAGAGTAACTAGGGAGGGAATAGGGCCCCTTGAAGACCAACAAGATCATCCATGTGCAGAGCCACAAGAGATAGGTGAGATTCTAAATGAATATGTCCCATCAACATTTACCATTGAGAAAGGCATCGATGCTTGGGAACTTTGGGAAATAAATAGTGATGTCTTAAAGAGAGTCCACATTACAGAAGAGGAAATTCTGGAAGTCTTAATAAGGTAGATAAATCCCAGGGGCCAGATGAAGTCCCGAGTCTTTGTGGGAGGCTAGGGAGGAAATTGCGGGGCTCCTAGTGGAGGTATTCGTATCATTGACAGCCGTGGGTGAAATACCTGAAGATTGCAGGGTGACTAATATTGTGCCATTATTTAAAAAAGGCTGCAGGAAAATGCTTGGGAACTACAGACCAGTGAGCCTAACATCTTTGGTTAGGTAAATTGTTAGAGGGGATTCTGAGAGACAGATCTACAGGCATTTGGAGAGGCAAGAACTCATTTGGGATAGTCAGCGTGGCTTTTTGTGTAGGAAATTGTGCCTCACAAATTTGCTTGAGTTCATTGAAGGGATGACAAAGAAAGTCAATGAGAGCAAGGCCTTTGACAAGGTACCACTAGGTAGGTTGTTGAGTAAGGTTAAATCACACGGGATCCAGGGAGAGCTAGCCAATTGGATACAAAATTGGCTTGACAGTAGAAGACAGGGTTGTGGTAGAGGTTTGTTTTTCAAACTTGGAGGCATGTGACCAGTGATGTACCACAGGGACTGGTGCTGGATCCATTGTTATTTGTCATTTTTATAAATTATTTGGATGAGAATTTAGGAGATATGGTTAGTAAGTTTGTGGGTGATCCCAAGATTGGTGGTATAGTAGTGGACAGTGACAAAGATTATCTTGGTATTCAGCAAGATCTTGATCAACTGAGCCAGTGGGCTGAGGAATGGCAGATAGAGTTTAATTTAGATAAATGCAAGGTGTTGCATTTTGATGGGTCAAACTAGGGTAGGACTTAGATAGTATATACTAGTGCCATGGGGAGTGTTATACAACAAAGAGCCTTAGGGGTACAGCTTCTTAGCTCCTTGAAAGTGGAGTCGCAGCTAGACAGGGTGGTGAAGAAAGCTTTCAGCATGCCTGCTTTTGTTGGTGAGAGTGTTGAGTCTCGGAATTGGGATGTCTTGTCGCAGCTGTACAAGACCAAGACGAGGCCACATTTGGAGTACTGCATGCAGTTCTGGTTGCCCTACTACAGAAAATATATTATTAAAATTGAAAGAGTGCAGAAAAGATTTACTAGGATGCTACTTGGACTGGATGGTTTGAGTTATAATGGGAGGTTGGATAGGCTGGGACCTTTTCCCCTGGAGCGTAGGAGACTGAGTGATGACCTTGTCGAGGTATATAAAATCATGACAAGCATAGATAAGATAGATAGTCAATAGCTTTTTCCCATTGTAGGGTAGTCTAAAATGAGAGGGTATAGGTTTATGGTGAGAGGGGAGAGGTACAAAAGAGTCCAGGGGGAAGTTTTTTCACACAGAGGGTGGTGAGTGTCTGGAATGTGTTGCCAGAGGTAGTAGTGGAAGCGAGTATAATTTCGTCATTTAAGAAACATTTAGACAGGAACATGGATGGGATAGGTATGGAGGGATATGGACTGAATACAGGCAAGTGAGACTAGTTTAATTGTGAGAATTGGGTGATGTCCGCAAGTTGGGCTGAAGAGCATGTTTTCGTGCTGTAGACCTCTATGACTAAGTGAAAAAGTGAATGACTACAGCAAAATCATCTCAATTGGTTATGGATGGCAGCAGGCATTCTTTGGTGTGCCAAATGATTGGTAGAGCTAAGCAAATTTAAAAGATGACCGCAATGGATGCAGCCTCAGGATCCTTATTGCATTGTTACCCACTGGAACTCTATCGAGTCAGTGTCATTCAGCATAGAAACAGACCCTTTGGTCCAATCAAACTAAACTAGTCCCACTTGCCTGTGCTGGCCTTTTTCTCTCCAAACGTTTCTTATTGATGTATTTATCCAAATGTCTTTTAAACTTTGTACCTGTATCCACCACTTTCTTATTGGACGTATGTTGGCTTAAAAAAAGTACTTTAAAAACACTGAGTTTCTTAAAAGAGGAAATCTGTGCATGAACTGTGAAGTTTAAATCTAGTTTCCAATTACTCAATAATGGTGATAAGGTAAGACAGGAGAAGAGAGAAGTGAGTTCAGTCAAAGGCAATCAAGAATCCAACATTGACAGCAACAGGAGTACATGGTGGTGTGCAGTAATTGAAGAGACAGTTAATCATTTGAGGAGGAGTGCAGCATGTGTTGTGGAGGATATTGCTTTGCACAGGAAGTACTGTCATGTGAAATAAGGTGTATTAAAAGGTAGTGTGAGAAGGAAATCAATACACCTCAGTGAGTGAGGATGTGAGGTATTGGCAGCCAGCTTGTGCATTGAAAAGTAAGAACAAAAGAAGTAGGAGTAGGTAATTCAGCCTCTCAAATGCAGTCATGGCTGATACAATCTCGGCCTCAACTCTACTTCTGTGCCTGTCCACCGCTCCCCATTCACCTTACAACCTGTTAAGAATTCAAAATCTGTCTTTCTCCTCAAATTTACTAAGTGTCCTAGCATCGATTGCACGCTGGATTCATGAATTCCATAGATTCACAACTTTTTGACAGAAGTAGTTTCCCCTCATCTCGGTTTTAAATCTGCAACCCTTTATCCTACAATGACCTGTTGTCGAAACTGTCTCGCAAGAGGAGACCGCCTCACTGTGTCTACTTTGTCAATCACCTTTAGCATCTAATACACCTCAATTAAATCTCTTCTCATTCTTCTGAGCTCTAGATTTTGTAGGTCTGAACTGCTCAGTCTTTTTGCATAAGACAAACCCTTCGCCCCTAGAATTAATCTAGTGAATCTCCTCTCAACAGCCTCCAATACAACTAGGAGATAGCAAGAACTCCCAACCTGAAACATCAACTTTCCTGCTCCTCTGATGCTACCTGGCCTGCTGTGTTCCTCCAGCTCCACACTGTTGTCTCCAATACAACCATATCCCTCTTCGGGTAACAGGACAAAAACTAATGTTTTGTACAATTGCAGCAACACTTCCCAACTTTTACATTTAATTCCTTTCGCAATAAATGCCAAAATTCTATTTGGCTTCATTATTGTACTTGCAGACTAGTTTAATCCCCTTGTGGAACTTGATGGGTACAAGTTCCCTTGGTAACAGGCAATGGCTTGCCCAGCTAGAACTCATCACCTGAAACCTTTACCCAGGAAAAAGGAAGGGATCAAATAGCAAACAGTGTAGAACATCTATCTCTGAGCCAGGAGGCCCGGGTTCAAGTCACACCTGTTGTAGCAATGTGTAATATTATCTCTGAACTGGCTGGTTAGAAACAAATTATCCAGCAAGCAGGAGGGCTGTTGTGGCACAGTGGTTGTGCCCCATCTCTGAGCCAGAAGACCTGATCTCAAGTTCCACTTGATCTAGGGGTGTGTAATAACATCTCTGAACAGTTTAATTAGAAAATATCTACCTAGAGAATAGGAAGGCTCATGTGGTGCAGTGATGGTTTCCCTACCTTTAAGTCAGAAGGCCTGGGTTCAAGTCCCATCTGCTGCAGAGATGTGTGATACCGTCTCTGAACAGATTGATTAGAAAATCACTTTTAAGAAAAGCAGACCCGAGACCATAACGGGCTTTGCATGTAAATATTCCATCAGCTACATTGAGATTTAATGGTCGTGGTTAATATTCTAAAACCAAAAAAAAAATGTTCAGGTGATTTGGTGGGGGGGCAAGCTGTTCAGTTGTGTGTAAGAGCACTTCTCAATATATTAAAAAAAATCCAGAAGAGCTCTTATTGACACACTGATAGTGTCCCTGCCTCTGAGCCAGAAGGCCTGGGTTCAAGTCTGACCTGCTCCAGAGGTGTGTACTAAATTTCTGAACAGATTGATTATTGGAAAACAAAAAGCAGATCCAAAGGGGGACTTTTGTGGTGTAGTGGTAGTGGCCCTACCTCTGAACCAGGTGGCCTAGGTTCAAGTCCCACCTGCTTCAGAGGTATTTAATAACATAAGGTCATAGAGATGTGCAGCATGGAAACAGACCCTTCGGTTCAACTTGTACATGCTAACAAGATATCCTAAACAGATCTAGATCCATTTGATACCATTTGGCGCATATCTTTTTAAACCCTTCTTATTCATATATCCATCTAAGTGCCTTTTAAATGTTATAATTGTACCAGCCTCCAGCACTTCCTCTGGCAGCTCACTCCATACATGCGCCACCCTTTGTGTAAAAAAATTGCTCCTCAGGTTCCTTTTAAATCTTTCGCTGAAGAAGAGTAATAGCCGAAACATTGACTGGTTCTTTCCTCCAGATGCTGCCTGGCTTGCTGTGTTCTATCGGCCTCCAGTTTGTCTATCCTATACTAAACACACTGACCGGTAAAGGCAAACATACCAAATGCCGCCTTCACTATCTTATCTACCTGTGACTCCACTTTCAGGGAACTATGAACCTGCATTTCAAGGTCTCTTTGTTCAGCAACATGCCCCAGGACCTTACTGTTGCATGTGTAAGTCCTGCCCTGATTTGCCTTTCCAAAATGCAGTAGCTCACATTTATGTAAACTAAATTCCATCTGCCACTTCTCTGCCATTAGCCCACCTGATCAATACCCTGTTGTACTCTGAGGTAACCTCCTTTGCTGTTCACTACACGTCCAATTTTAGTGTCATCTGCAACAGATCCAACCACACATCTCTGTTCACATCCAAATCATTGATATAAATGACAAAAAGCAGTGGACGCAGCACAGATCCTTGTGGAACACCACTGGCCACAGGCCTCCAATCTGAAAAGCAACCCTCCACCACCACCTTCTGTATTCTACCTTCAGGTCAGTTCTGAATCCAAAAGGCTAGTTCTCCCTGTATTCCATGTGATCTAGACTTTCTAAGTAGTCTGCCATGAGGGATCTTGTCGAACGCCTTACTGAAGTCTATATAGATCATGTCCACCACTCTGTCTTCATCAGTCTTCTTTGTTACCTCTTCAAAAATCTCAATCAAGTTAGTGAGATACGATTTCCCACGCACAAAGCCATGTTGACTATCCCTAATAAGTCCTTGCCTTTCCAAATACGTGTAAATCCTGTCCCTCAGGATTCCCTCCAACAACTTGCCCACCACTAATGTCAGGTTCACTGGTCTGTAGTTCCTGGTTTTTCCTTGGCACCTTTCTTAACTAGTGGCACCATGTTAGCCAACCTCCAGTCTTCTGATGCCTCACCTGTGGTGATGCAAGTATCTCAGCAAGGTGCTCAGCCATCAATTTCCTAGCTTCCCACAGAGTCCTCAGGTATGCCTGATCTGGTCCCAGGATTTATCTACCTTTATACGTTTTAAGATGTCCAGCACCTCTGCCTCTGTAATATGGATGGCTTTCAAGATGTCGCTATTTAACTCCCCACACTCTATATCTTCCATATCCTTCTCCACAGTAAACTCTAATGCAAAATACTCCTTTAGTATCTCCCCCATCTCCTGCGATTCTGCACATGGAAGGCCTTGCTGATCTTTAAGGGGCCCTATTTGCTCCCTAGTTACCCTTTTGTCCATAAAGTATTTGTAGAATCCCTTTGGATTCTCCTTAACCCTATTTGCCAAAGCTATCTCATGTCCCCTTTTTGCCCTCCTCATTTCCTTCTTGAGTATACTCCTACTGCCTTTATACTCCTCTAGGGATTCACTTAATCTCTGCTATCTATACCTGACATATGCTTCCTTTTTATTCTTGACCAAAACCTTAATTTTTCTAGTCATCCAGCATTCCTTGCACCTACCAGCCTTGTCCTTCACCCTAACAAGAACATGCTGTCTCTGGACACTCGTTATCCCATTTTTTTTGAAGGCTTCCCATTTTCCAGCCATCCCTTTAACTGCGAATGTCTGTCCCCAATCAACTTTTGAAAGTCCTTGCCTAATACTGTCAAAATTGGCCTTCCTCTAATTTTGAATTTGATCTTTTAGATCTGGTCAATGCTTTTCCACCACTATTTTAAAACTAATAAAATTACAATCACTGGCCCTGAAGTGCTCCCCCACTGACACCTCAGTCACTTGCCTTGCATTATTTCCCAAGAGTAGGTCAAGTTTTGCACTTTTTCTGGTAGGTGCATCTACATACTGAATCAGAAAGTTTTCTTGTACGCATTTAACAAAATCCTCTCCATCCAAGCTCTTAACACTGTGGCAGTCCTAGTGATGTTTGAAAAGTTAAAATCCCCGACCATAACCACCCTATTATTCTCACAGATAACTGAGATCTCCTTATAATTTTGTTTTTCAATTTCCGGCTGATTATTGGGGAGTCTATAGTATAATCCCAAATGATGATCATCCCTTTCTTATTTTTCAGTTCCACCCAAGTTACATCCCTGGACACATTCCCAGGAGTATCCTCCCTAAGGACAGCCATAATGTTATCTCTAATCAAAAACGTTACTCCCCCTCCTTTCTTGTCCCCCTTTTTATTTTTCCTATAGCTGCCAATCCTGTCCATCTCTGAACTACATCTCTGTCATTGCTATGACATCCCAGTCCCATGTTCCCAACCATGCCGAGTTCATCTGCCTTACTTAGGGCTCATGTATTGAAATAAATGCAGTTTAATTTATCAGTCCCTGCTTTGTTCTTGTCTGCCCTGACTGACTTGCTACTTTTCTCAACTGTACTTGTCTCAGACTAATCTCTTTCCTCATTATCTCCCTGGGTACCCCCCTCCCAGTTTAAATCCCCCTGAGCAGCACCAGCAAATCTCCCCACCAGTATATTAGTCCCCTTCAAGTTCAGATGCAATCAGTCCTTATACAGTTCACACTTCTACACCGGAAGAAATTCCAATGATCCTAAATTCTGAATCCTTCTCCTCAGCCATGCATTCAACTGCTGTATCCACCTATATTCCTACCATCCCTAGCTTGTGGCACTGGGAGTAATCCGGGTATTACTCCCCTCAAGGACCTTCTTTTTAAATTCCTGCATAAGTTCCTATATTCTCTCCTCAGAATCTCATCCTTTTCTCTTCCTATTATGTTAGTTCCAATGCGTGCAATGACCTTGTGCTGGTCCCTCTCCCCATTGAGAATATTCTGCACCTTCTCCGAGATATCCTTGATCCTGGCACCAGAGAGGCAACACACCATTCTGATGTCTCACAGTTGACCGCAGAAACATCTGTCTGTGCCTCTGACTAAAGAGCCTCCTATCACAGTCGATCGCGTGGAACCTGACACACCCCACATCGCAGTCTAGTCTGGTACCAGAAACATGGCTGTCAGTGCTACATTCCCCTGAGAGTCCCTCACCCCCTGCATTTTCCAAAACAGCATTCTTGTTTGAGATGGCGATAGCCACAGGAGACTCCTGCACTACCTGCCTCTCTCTCCTACCTTTCCTGGCAGTAACCCATCTACCTGACTGTATCTCTGGTTTATTTCCCTTCCTACAACTGCTATCCATCACTCCTCCAGTTGTTGTAAATTCCTCATTGCATCTAACTGTCATTCCAACTGATCCGTGTGATCCGAATAGATTCACAACCAAACACGCTTCCTGCAGACGTAATCATTAGTAATATGGAAACTCTCCCTAATTTTCCATATCCAACAGGAAGAGCACAACACTTTGCTAAAGGCCATCCTTGCACCTTACCAAATCTACAAACCCAGAAAATAAGAGTCTTACTGCTCCAGGCTAACTTAGTACCTATGTTTTATATTTTTAAAGTTTAATCAAGAGACAGAGCTCAATTAAACATATAATCAAAAAAGAACCCCTGTACTCACTATTGTAGATTTACAAAATAAAACAGTCGGATTGCACTTTAAAGAAATGGTAAGAACTGCTGATGCTGGAGTCTGAGATAACACCGTGTGGAGCTGAAGGAACATAGCAGGCCAGGCAGCATCAGAGGAGCAGGAAAATTGATGTTTCGGGTTGGGACCCTTCTTCAGTACTCAGCTGTCCCCTGCTGTGATCTCCCCACATAGGTTTTTCCAAGATCAGCTGTGTGTTTCGATGTTTTTTTTTTGTTTAGATGAACTATGATGTCCTGAGATACTTGAAATCGAACAGCAGAGACGCTCAGCTGTGCAGATTCACTGCTGGGTCAGACAGCAGTGCAGGTTTATTTCTCTGTTTGATTCACTTCCGTGTGGTCACTGCCTTTGTCGCTCTTCCTCTTTTTTAAAGTGCTACTGTTTTAATGATTCTCCAAAGTTCCAAAACAATGCAAAAGCTTATAAAATAGTAATTACTGCTCCAGGAATTCAAGGAAATCAGGACCAATGCTGAAATTACCTCAAAAAAAAGGAAATTTTTTTCCATCCTCCATCTTGGATTACTGAAGATGTCTGAACATATTGATCAGAAAAAATGTTTAAATTAAAAAAAAATCTAAAGTAAAGGCCCAGGGAAAAGGAGGGCTTATGTGATGCAGTGGTAGTGTCCCTACCTCTGAATCAGAAAGACTGGTTCAAGTCCTACCTGTTCCAGAGGTGGTGTTATATCTCTGCACAGATTGATTTTAAAAAACAAAGCAGATCCAGACCTCCTATTTTTCATTGGGGACCTGGGGTAGAGAGGGTTTCACTCTGAATTTCCACATAACTGCAGGCTATGGTGATTCATGGATTCTCAACCCAACGCTGTGGAGCCCATGGGGCATGTCTATATTGGTTATGATTGCACTCCTTTTTAGTTGTTTGAGGAATCTTTTGTTGTGTTTTCAGTGGTATTTCAGCTGTATGCCCCTGATCTTTGGGTATCTGGCACAGAGCGGTGTGGGCAAATCAGAGAACCTCCTCAAGAGTCTGCTCCTGAGCCTGACCAAGCTGGCTATTAACAGGTCCAGCCAGAATGCTGTGGAGGGGTCATATCTGCCGACTGTCTGCCCCTCTTCAGCAGTTATCTTTCTGCCTGGGTGTCATTGGAGAGGGAGCATGGGATGTCTACCAATGCTCTTGATGCCTTTAGAGAAGGGTGGTCACTACGGGGCTCAGTGTTTTATTTCTCCCTCCAATTCTATTTTGATTTAACCCCTTCCCCTGACTCTACGCACCTAATTTTTGATGACTTGCATTGCTCATTATGGGCTTTGCATGTAATTTCTATCTGGTGACATGGTTAATTTGCTGGTAGAAGCTAATGGTTGACAAAGAAAAGTCATAGTAATTTGGCAGTAGAAAAGCCATTCAGTTTGTATTTAAAAAAAAAATTGATGCAAATTAATTGGTGGATGGCAATAGTTGAAAAGTCATGGTGATGTGAAAAACTGTTCAGTTGTGTGTATGGGCACTTCTGGATATAAAAGAAAAAAAGGGAAAAAAGATCTCCGATCAATATATATAAAAAGCAGTACCAATATAAATTTAAAAAAGAAGCAGACCCAGGCAGGGCTCTTGTGGTGCAATGGTAGTGTACCTGCCTCTACTATGAGGCCAAGGGTTCAAGGCCCACCTGACCCAGAGGTGTGTAGTTGTGTGAAATGTTCCTGGACAAGTTTCTTAGAAAATAACATAAAGCAGACCCAAGTAGGGTTCTTGTGGTGCTGCGGTAGTGTCCCTAACTTTGAGCCATGAGACCTGAGTTCAAGTCCCAACTGCTCCAGAAATATGTCATAACATCTTTGAACAGGTTGGTTAGAAAATCGGCAAAATTGCCTGTACTAGGCTGGGAGTAGCTTATGTATGCCAAGAGTAATGCTGTATTTTGGTGTTCGACAATAAATGATGTTTCTTTCCAGTCAGGCTTCCTGAGTTATGACAAAGCCCAAGAACCGAAGCCTGTGGCACCCCACGAGATACATCATATTTATTCCACCTCTCTGGTTTCTGTTTGTCAGCCAATCCTCTATCCAAGCCAATAAATTACCCTAGCCTCATCTGATCTTAACTTGTTGCTACACAAAAGGTTAATACACATCAAATGCCACCTACACTACATCAGCAGGATCCCTATTATTTGCGTTGCTTGTTACATCTTCCAAGAGCTACAACATATTAGTCAACCATGATTTACCCTTCATAAAACCATGCTGACTCTGATGGCATCATAGGAGCAGGAAAACTTGACGTTTCGGACCTAAACCCTTCATCAGAAATGGGGGAGGGGAAGAGGGTTCTGAAATAAATAGGGAGAGAGGGGGAGGCGGATAGAGGATGGATAGAGGAGAGGACAGGTGGAGAGGAGGCAGACAAGTCGAAGAGGCGGGGATGGAGCCAGTAAAGGTGAGTGTAGGTAAGGGGGTAGGGAGGAGATATCTCAGTCCAGGGAGGACGGACAGGTCAAGGTGGCGGGATGACGTTAGTAGATGGGAGATGGGGGTGTGGCTTGGGGTGAGAGGAAAAACAGGTGAGGGAGGTGGAGATGAGCTGGGCTGGTTTTGGGATGAGGTTGGGGGAGGGGAGATTTTAAAGCTTGTGAAATCCACATTGATGCCATTGGGCTGCAGGGTTCCCAGGCTGAATATGATTTGCTGTTCCTGCAGCCTTCGGGTGGCATCACTGTGGCATTGTAGGAGGCCAAGGATGGACATGTCATCTGAGGAATGGGAAGGGGAGTTGAAATGGTTCGCGACTGGGAGGTGCAGTT
>JAHRHZ010000264.1:6142177-6166630 GCA_024137785.1 Ginglymostoma cirratum | reverse complement strand
CCCCTCTCTCCCTATTTATTTCAGAACCCTCTTCCCCTCCCCCATTTCTGATGAAGGGTTTAGGCCCGAAACGTCAAGTTTTCCTGCTCTTATGATGCTGCTTGACCTGCTGTGTTCATCCAGCCCCATGCTTGTTATCTCGGATTCTCCAGCATCTGCAGTACCTTTTATCTCTGACTCTGATGGATTGTGTTTTTACTTTCCAAACTCCTGTTGTTGTTTCCTTTCATACTGGATTCTACAAATTTCCCATCGATGTTAAACAAACAGGTCTTTTGTTTCCTACTTTCTGTCTCCTTTCCTTTTTGAATAAGGGCATTGTATTAACATTTTTCCAATCCACTGGAACCGTGCCTGCATCCGGGGAATTTTGGAATATTATAAGCTGTGGATCCACTATCTCTGCTGCTACTTCTGTTAAGACACTAGGTTTTAGATCATCAGGTCCTGGGAAGTTGTCCGCCTTCAATCGTAATAGTTTGCTCTGTAATTTTTTTCCCTAGTGATGATTGTTCCTACCTTTTCTATAAGCTCTGTATTACGTATCATTGTTGGGTTGTTTCTGGTATTCTCCACCATAAAAATTGAGGCAAAATATTGATTTAGTATCTTTGCCATTTCTGTATATTCCACTATTAATTTCCAGTCTCTCCTGCCAATGAACCAACATTCATTATAGCAATGAGACTTCCTTGAGCAAAATCAATCGCAGGGAGGATGGGATAGAAACAAGCTGCAAGAACCTGTTGTCTCCAATCCTTGGGAATGAGTGAGGGGCAAGTGGATCAACTGTTAAGCTTGAAATGAATAACGTCTGAAGTGAGAATCACGGGACATGGAGCCTATTTCACATTCCAAAAGGTTAAAGATAAATGTTGCAAGTGGACTGATGCGTAGTGGGAAGGAGTGATATTATTGAGGAATTGAAGAAGCAGATGTAAAGTGAAAGCAGAGGGCTCAGGCAGAACATAAGTACTATGGATACTAAATTGGAAGGAACTCCTGAGCACTGCTGTGTTCATTTACTCCACAGTCCCTGTGATCTCAGGAGAGTTATGTTATATGCTTCATCTTGGCAGATGCTGACTAACCTGTAGGGTATTTCTGTATTTATTTTTGAATTTCAATGTGGCTAAATTTTAATTTCTGTATTGTTGCTGATTGTTTAAGAAATGTGTTCCTATTATAATCTATTTTTGCATTCATGTATTTAAATGTTTGAAAGTTTTTTTTAGAACAGTGGGGTACCACAGAAGATTGATAATTTGAAACGAATTTAAAACGTATATTTCCAACGGGGTAAGGGAGCTCATGATCATAATCTAAGAAACTAATCAGGAAATAACAGAAAAGATTGATTCAGCTGCTTTGTTTCAGACTCTTCATATGGTTTAAGACTTACTATGTTATTGAATTGAAAGGCTGTTGAGAAAAATAGCAGTTTGATTGTCTTTTTCCTGGCTATCTGAGACTCCATAACATAACATGGCAAAAAATATGTTTTTTATCATAGTAAACAGTTCTCTGTTGAGGGATGTATTTTTACTTAGGAGTTCCATGATTTGTGGCAAGTAATCAAACAAATTAACTCAGTAGCTTTGATTCCTGTTGCCTGAATTCTGGAAATGCAAGATTGAATCAACTAATTGCCTTGAAACTTGTTTAAATTTCTATTTGTGAGGTCAATGAACAGAAATTATTAGTCCTACAGTTAAATAGCATTGTGTGATCAGTGGTATAGTATTGAGTGCCTTTTGACATTGGTTTTGTCAGGGGCTGTAGCTTACCATATACTTTTAACCTTGCCTTTGCTGCTTTTCTAGTCTCCTCAGCTGAAGACTTTAACACTTTGGGAATGCAGTTTCATAGCTCCCAGACAGTGTTCAAGTCCAATCTGATAGTCATTATGGGTATGAGAGTCGTGGAAGTGAATACTAGCAGGATATTCAACTCTGGGGAGCTAAAATCTGAAACTGAAGTAAACCAGGAAGTGCTGGGAATATTCAGGAGGTCTGATAACATCCATGGGGATAAAGAAACCAAGTTAATGTTTTGAGTCAAATTTGATGTTTTAGAACTGAAATGAAAGAGAAGGTAGAACCAGCCTTGAATCCTGACTCAAACCAGTGTCTGCATTTGGGCTTTCCAACTGTATCGTATTAATGTTCAAACAGAATATTGCATGATTGTTTTCTCCCTAACCCGGTGATGCTCAACTGCATCATGTCATATAATCTTGGCTGAAATTTTCTAACACAGGACAGGTTGGGTATCAAACCTGTTACTTCCCTGGCCTATATTTATTAGCTAGTCATTGACCAAATTCATTGAACTAACAAATGAGAGAATTTCTTTTACTCTTAAAAACATAGCTTTAGAAAAGAAACAGTGACTCCTGGGTACATGTGTAAATTTGTTTGTTTTCTGCATTATTTACAATGTATCGGTATTGCATGTGGAAGCAGAATGAATAATGTTATTTTGGAACTAGGTTTATTGTCACATGCACTCATATGTACAGTGAAAATTTACAAGTCTCTATTTACGGTTCCATCTGAGGTGCAAAGGTACCGAGGTACAGATTCTTAAGTACAAATTCTTAGAAGAAAAACATTAGAAAAAGAAATAAAAATTCCAGCATTACAGACTTTCGTGCCATCTTAGGTGAAAAGTACAAAACTAAGAGAATAAATCAGAAAAAGAAAGAAATAAAATGTTCAGTTTTACAGTTCTTTCAACCCTGTCTGCACCAGCACCTAGTCTCAAGAACACGTTGAGCCTTGCTTCTGGTCAGGGTTGGCTCAAAGCACTGGTATAATTGAAGAAAATAAACAAACTTATTTTTAGTAATGTTGTGAGCATGATTCAAAACTACAGCATTTTTCAATGCAACTAATTCCACGTAAACTGAATTATGACCCAAAAGATTCCCATACCTGGATAAGGAACAGCACCTGCTGTTAATTACACCTGTTTAACCTCATGATATTTTGCCCATCAAGCTGCCTGACTTCCTCTGCGGGCATCTGGCATTTGAGTGACGAGGGCAAATATCTGGGTAACTCCAGGCATCTGGTTTTCTGGCACTCTGTGAGAGAAACAGAGTTAATATTTCTGATTGATACAATGGTAATTCTGTTTTACTCTTTACATATTCTCCCAGGCCTGCTGAATGTTTCCAGCGTTTTCTGTTTTAATTTTCACTTTCCAGTATCCCATTATTGCAGTCTGTAACTGAAATTTCCTTAGTCACTCACATTAGCCATTATTTAGAGCACAAGGTTTGTACAATGAAGTATAATTTACTGTCGTAAACTCACCATCAAATCAAACATGGAATGGCAAGTAAAGGGAGAATAGAGCCATCTGATTAAGTGATGCAGGGAAAAGGCAGGAAAAGCAAAACTTTCAGTTTAATTCATGTCATGCCTCACTGGGGTAGCATAGTGATCAAGCCCCACTATTCCTAGAGTCATCACAAAAGTGAAAGGTCTTAAAAGAGAAGCACAATTTCTCTAAATTAGCTGTTTTTCTGATATGGCTAGGTTGATCGAAAGCATGACTTAGGTCTCTGTACTTAACAAGAATCACTTAATTGCACGTAATTAGATTCTAGCTATCGATAAACAATTAAGCAAAGTAAACTCTACAAATTAAAACTTAAAACCCCTTATAAATTATCCCCCCCCCACCTGCCTTACACACAGAAATGGACAAACATAAACAGAAAATGAAACACCTGGATAGTGGGAAAACTGACAAAATAGTTCCGTGTTTTTTGTTCCCAAGATTTGTTGGGTTGGTTCTTCCTAATCCGAAGGTTTCTCCTTGATCTTTCTTCTTCTGAGTGTTTCCACTGGTTTGCAAGAAACACAGGGTGGCTGGTTCACTTCAAGAAGGTCCCTGACTTGTCTAATTCAAAGTTATAACTTGCAGCATCTGCTGAAGAAAGATAAGCTGGTTTTCTGCTTAATGCAGAAAATTCAAAGGGAGAGTGTATTTTTGGCTGCTGCAGACCGCCTCATTTCTCTTCTGGTTTAAAAACTTCTCTTTATCTTGTTCGCAGCTCAGACTGTTCAAAGTGCAGGTCTTGACAGGCAGAGACCTTTGTCAGTGGTTTGTGGACTAGCGACCAATTGTCAATAAAGCTTCACTTGTAAACAACCCCTCAGCTCTTGTTTGTCTGTACTTTCATAGAATCCCTACAGTGTGGAAACAGGCCCTTCGGCCCAACAAGTCCACACCGACCCTCAGAGCATCCCACCCGGACCCATCCCCCATAACCCACCTAATTTACACATTCTTGAACACTATGGGCAGTTTAGTATGGCCAGTCCACCTAGCCTGCACATCTTTGGACTGTGGGAGGAAACCGGAGCACCCGGAGGAAACCCACGCAGACACGGGAAGAATGTGCAAACTCCACACAGATAGTCACCCGAGGGTGGAATCGAACTTGGGTTCCTGGGGTTGTGAGGCAGCAGTGCTAACCACTGAGCCACCGTGCCTCTCTTTGTTAGAAGCCGCAATTACACAAACAAGGTTCACAATAGATATCAGATTCCTTGCTTTCTAGATATGCAGCCATTCATGTAAATCCATGGATTTCAAAATAGTTCTTTTCTCATTTAAGCTCACTGTTTTAAAAGCGCAAAAATAAAAAGACACAGACTTTACGAAGTCAAGCCCCTATTCCCAGAGTCAGCATAGAAGTTCAGGATTTTATAGGAATATGCAAAATTCTCCAATTTACCTATCTTTTTTGATGGAAAATACAAATTAGGTTTCTACGCTCAAGCATACTCAAGTTGGGGAGCTGATAGCCTAGTGGTGTAATTACTAGACTGTTAACCCAGAGACCTAAGTAATGAGCAGGAAGTAAGAGTCTAATGATGACCATGACCTTTGTTGTTTGTCAGAAAAACCTATCTGGTTCACCAGTGCCCTTTCCTTCCGTCAACAAACTGCCTTCTTTACCTAGTCTGGTCTACATGTGACCCCAGATCAACATCAATGTGGTTGACTATTAACTACCCCCTGGACAGTTAGAGATGGCTTGCCAGTGATGCCTGTATGCTGTGAATGACTAAAAACAGTATTACTATTTATTACAAATAAATAAGTTAACGGAAAACAATTATGAACATTTGACATGGTAAATCAACCAATTACAACTGTAATTTCCTTATAAAACTCTCCCTACATGCAGTTGCAGGCAGACATAGACACGCAACGAACATTGGTGTTCCATGTTGAGGGAATAACTGGGAGGGCAGTTTGATGGTCCCTGTATACTGAAATTACTGAGATTTCCTTTTGGCTGCTCGGACTTGCAATTCGATGATCTCTGTTTTCAGTTACTTTCACCTGCCTGCAGGAAGCATAGAACAACTGCTTCATATCTCACAAAGTTTCTGACTTATTGGTTAAAAGCAATAGTACACAATGATTAGTGAGGGCAAATAAACTGGCTTGCTTCAGGCTTTCGGTGTATTTTTCTTTGTAGAGGTAAAGATATCATCTTCCTTTTGGGAAGTCCTTTAAGGCTTTTGACCATTTTTTTTCTCTCACACACAAGCAGTTCAGGTACCAGGGAGCTAATTACAGAGTTGTTGGCAGGCAGAAGGCTTTTGCCATTGACAAAGGGTCATCTGGCCACAGACCTGTCAGCTACATATTGCTGGCCAAATCTCTCTTTGTACACACTCCATGCTGCCAGTTTGTGTGCAATTAAATATTCCTCATTGGTGGAAAGACAACAATATAAACAGCACTTAGAAGTAGTACTGGTTTCTTGCTTTTTAAATTGCAGAAATCCCTTCCTCAATCCTTGATTTGTAAAACTGCCCTTTTCACATTTTCAGTTTATAATCCAGAGTGTATAAAAATAAAAAGATACAGTCTTTCTACGTGAAAAATTTCCAGCAACAGTTAAAACTTTGACAATGTTGTGGTAATTAATTTTCTGTGCCAAAGAGTTTGAATTACCATAATTAACATTTAATATCTTTTTGAGGGGAGACTGAAGTCTTAAAATGACAACTTTCTGTGGTGAAGTTGTGTTGTATCTATATTGCACAAACTGCAACCTATCTTAGCTCGATCTATTTCAATGGGAACCCAACAATGTGATGCCATTTTTATAAAGTTAACTGCGGAGCAATGAAACTCAGATAGCAACTTTTCAAAATCCATCTGTGCTGTCCTTTGCTTGAAGTTGCTGTGGCACTTGTGCATAGGTGTTGGTGACTAGTCTTAGCCTCACTGTTATTTTGACAGCAAGTTTTGAGTAATTACTTTTACCAATGCAAAAACATGGTGCTCAATGGATATTGAAACAATGAGATATTGAAATACTAAGAATTATGTTCTTTTTTCCTCTAACCCCACACATTTGGAATCATTTAGTTGAGACATTTGCTTATATTTGATCTTGTCGAATTCATGACTGGTTTTGACTCTAGGGCCTGGCTCTATTTTCTTTGAGGCTAATGAGCCTTCTCTTTTGTTTAAATATCAGTATGGTAATTTAATACTATGTAGAGGATTAATTCGTCTTCATCAATTTAATCCAGAGATGAGTATCCACTTGTGAAAGAAAATTCTATTTTTAGTCATCACCGTCAAACCACCCTTTGTTCTGATCTCCCTGCTGTCCGTATTTTATTTACTTTGGTTTCTATTCTTTCTCCACAGCTGGAAAGGTGAAATTGATTGGAAGACAGAATTTGCCTCAGTTGCCATTACTGTTGCTATGACTTTGCTCAGTCAAAGAGCTTTAATGCAGAATTTTTTCTGCCAGCCTGGCCTCTTCTGACTGACTCTTTATTCCGGAATCGAGTAATTGGTTGTTGTGAAATGCTGTGTGCAGCAGCTTGGCTAAGGATTTTGAAAACCATCTATTGTGAGCAGCTAGCTAAAGTTTGTTCATTTAGCTTCCTAAATTGAAAATACATTTGTCATCAAATGATCATTTTTAAAAGTTTACTCATCAAAATGCTTTGTTTCCTGTCCTAATCATTGCACAACAGCCCCCTATTTAAGAGAAATCTAGCTTGTAACATTTAGGTTTTTGTTACTCTGTGATGTCTTTATGATGGAAAGGTTTGCTAGTAGAAAGAGATCCCATATGGGAGATATTTGAAGTAATTCATTACAGTTTTATTTTATAATCCAAAACTCAAGATAAAATAGTCCATTTCAATGAAATTCCTTGTTTATGCTTTGTCATTGGGAATCCTTCCCCTCAAAAATGGAGGAACTAAGTTTCTCTGGCCTTAGACTAGCAACCACAATGCATGTTTCAATCAATTTATGAAATGTGCACAATTTAATTGGGTTAATGTAATTATTTCAAATTTGTCAAACAATAGCCTAGTATTTCCAGATGGTAAATTCAAAGGTTCTGTGATAATTCATTAAGAGTAAAGCGTAATCAGGGTATTACTTTCGGCAGTAAATGTAGCAAAGATAACTTTTCCTGTCATGCCTTTTAACAGAGCGCTTATAAGAATTGTATGCCTTTACCACACCATAATAGAGCAAATTGGAGCCTTGGCCTTTTCTTTTAACATGTTTAACATTTATGTTTGCAAACAAGATTTCTCAGCCAAGATTTCGTATAATGTGTCACTTTGCAGATATGTCTGGTTATCATTACTTGTTCAAGTTGCATTCAGGATAGGGGCTAATCTATAACGGTGCAGTAATAGTTTGCATAACGTTTGCCTATGCCCAAAAAGAGAGCTATTATTTTCCAAATTTCCAAGGAAAATCTATGATGTACTGTTTGGCTGCAGTTGTCATTCTGTCTCGAATATACTGTAAGGGGAATGAATTGTGTTTTTCAATTTAGGAAAAAGAATTGTGCCATGTCAGCAATATTTTTAAGTATGTACCCTCGATACAACACAATTTCTTTGTGAGCAATCTTTTGAATTGTAAGTTTTCTAATCAAGTTTTCCTTTCTTAGGAATTAAAATTGATCCATGCATTGGTAATTAAATTTGAATTAATACTGAATAGTCTGGAATTTGCAATCACTGGTGAAGGCATTGCTCTAGCTACTTATCTTGATGATTGCTGCTAACCCACTTCTTTGTTGACTTTTAAGCAGAAGTTTGCTACATTTGGTGACAGATCCAGTGTGGTGTCCTATATGGAGGATCTGAGGCATTTAGATTCAGATTTATTTATTTGTCACATGTGCTAAGTATAGGAATACATAAGTACAGAGAAGAGTGCGCGAAGTCTTCATTCTGGCTTGGTTACAAAAGCCAGAATCAAAACATTTTAACAGACCGAAAAGATAAGCAAGAAGAAAGAAAGAAAAGTCCAGATCTCAAGCCCCAAGTTCCATCTCCATAGTGGTAGAGGCACCGCTCCAAAGACAAACAACAAGGCAGATTTAAGAGAGCTGTTAACCTCAGCGTTGCTATCTTCTGTGATTTTCTGAAAAATGAATTGCAATATGATATTAATGTTATTATTAGCTGTAAATACTCTAAAATACATTTTAATGTTCTTATTACTTAACCTATTTTTCTCATCAACCTGTTCAGAGATGTTATTACGTACCTCTGGGGCAGGTGAGACTTGGACCAGGGGAAGGGACACTACCACTGCGCCAGAAGAGGACCCCAAACAAGATTGTTAACCCCTCATTCCTGACTGTAATTGCATTTTAGACATGGCTGTAGTTATGTAAGGCCTTAGGACCCTGGGAGAACCTTGTATTGCTAATAGCTACTCCTCATTGGGCATTAGTAGCAGTTTGGACAGAGCTGAGCAGAGAAGCATGTGGATTAAACCAACCAACATTAGCCGGTTGAATTTATGGAATGGTCTTTACGTGATATAACAGTAAGATTAAATCCTGGTACATCTCTGAATGCCATGTATTATATATAGTGTCTGGTCTTTATAAAACTGTTAATTATATTTTAAGAAACCTAACCCTGAAGACAGTTCTTGACCTTGCCTTCCCCTCAACTAGTCTGTCTTGAAGCTGAGCTATGAATCTGCATATAAAATTACACAACAAAGAAATCATTAAGCAATCATTAAGGAAAAAACATTGTCAAGATTGCATCTGAAATGTTTTTCTACAATACGTTATTATGCATTATTGTACAATAGCCCTGCTGATTGTAATTTTGCATGTTTAAAAAAATCTTTATTGTTTGCTTCAGCACTATAAAGTGAAATTAATTCACATTAATTGGATTAGAATGCAGTGTAGTATCTCACTAAATTATGGACAAAAATAAAAGCAAAACAAAAAAATTTGCAAAATGTGTAACTAATTGTTTACATTTTATGTTAGGCCTCTTGGAAGAATGGTAGTAGAGGAGAATTAGTAACTAAATTTCACAGTTTTACTTGCGTTGGTTTGAATTGGAGATTCGTTGACATTTTTAGCATTGGTTCTTGTTGATTCCAATTGAAAAACCTGAAAATATTGAAGCCGTGTCACCTGATAGAGGTTGAGTTGTAACCATTGTAGAATGTGCCAATAATTATATAAAATTATTTCAAATAATGATTTAGAGTTCAGGTTAACTATTGCTGGGTCAAAATCCCAGAATCCCTCTGTATAACAGCATTATAGATGTATCTACATCAAATAAACTGCAGTGGTTCAAGGAGGCAGCTCTTCTCCATCTTCTCAATCCAAATGGGCAATAAATGCGGGCCCAACTAGTGAAGCCCACATCCACTGAATAAATAAGTGATAGGCATGATTTTGATTCAATCAGCTTAGTGAAAGTTGCTTACAATCGAAGAACTGATAACTAGGAGCAGGATGAGCTAAACCCTTCTCTTTACAAGCTTGGTGTCACATTTGATTCTGAAGTGAGCTTTTGACCTAACACTAATGCGAAAACTAAATGGACCTATTTTCCAACCACTGACATCGTCCAAATTTGCTCCTGACTGAACTGATTTTCTGTGAGACCCTCATCCATGCCTTTGTTACTGCTGGATTTGACTTACAATGCACTCCTTGCTGGACTCTCTCATTCTTATTCTCTTGTGCTCATCCAAAATGCTTATGGTATGTCTTAACTCACGCCAAGTTTCCCTCCAATATCTCCCCTACTTTTTCTGACCTACATTGGCTCCCAGTCAAGCAGTGTCTGAATTTTTAGATGCTCAGGGATGTGTTGTTGCAGTTGTACAGGGCCTTGGTGAGACCACACCTGGAATATAGTGTGCAATTTTGGTCTCCTTTCCTGAGGAAGGATGCTCTTTGTCTTGAGGGAGTGCAGCGAGGGTTTACCAGGCTGATTCTGGGGATGGCGGGTCTGACGTATGAGGAGAAATTGACTAGGTTGGGATTGTTTGCACTAAAATTCAGGCGTATGAGGGGGGATTTCATAGAGACTTACAGAATTCTAACGGGACAGGACAGGGTAAATGCAGGGAGGATGTTCCCGATGGTCGGTGTGTCCAGAATCAGGGTTCACAGTGTGAGTATTCGGGTAGATGATTTAGGACAGAGATGAGGAGACATTTCTTCACCCAAATAGTGGTGAGCCTCTGGAATTCAATACCACAGGAGCCTGTTGATGCCAAAAGATTGAATTTATTCAAGAGGCGGCTAGATATAGCACTTGGGGTGAATCAAAGGTTGTAGGGAGAAAGCAGGAATAGGTTATTGAATTGGATGATCAGCCATGATCGTGAAGAATAGTGGAGCAGGCTCGAAGGGCAGAATGGCCTCCACCTCCTATCTTCTATGTTTTCAAATCCTTCTATATCCTTACCTTTTTGTATCTTTGTAATTTCCTCTAGCCCCTCACCCCTCCCATGATATGTGTCTTACATTGCCTAGGATAAAGACTTCCTTCACCTCTCTGCCTCCTCATCTTGTTTAAGACCCTCAAACCATACCTCTTTGACCAAATGTTTGGTGATTTGCTGTAATGCACCTTAAGTGACTTGGTGTCCTAGTTGATTTTATAATCTCCTGTGCAACTTTCCAGGACATGTCATGACACTAGAAGTGGTATATAAGTAATAGTTATTGTTAGTCAATGTGTTACTTCCACAATGGTCCTGTTCATTTTGTAAGAAAAAAGCTAATTTTTTGTATCAAAATAAGAAAGATGACTAGTTTCTCCTTCTAAAATATAAAAGTATTTGTATATTTAATTACTAAATTATGGCTAAATTAGAATTATTGTAATTAATTAGGTGACTTGAAATTAAATGAGTGATAAAATTAAGGCACTAAAAATGAAAAATAAAGCAAACCTAAAATGTTACATTGACCTCTTTCTCTGTAAGCAAAAACTTTTATTTCAATTATAGACAAATTCTTCATCTTCTGTTAGCAGGAGCGCATGTGGTCTTTGTATTAAAACTGGTAACCCCTCAAGTACTTTGATCAACAATCATTAATAGTGCGAGAATGTTAAATGTAATCATGAGCAGAGTGTTCAAACACAGAATAGGAGTAAGGGTAGGCCATTTGGCCCTTCAGGCATGCTCCACCATTCAATGTAAACATGGCTGATTATTCTTCTTAGTACTCTGTTGCCAATTTCACCCCATCCCTTTGATTCCTTTGCATGCAGAACAATATCTAGTTCCCTGAATTTATTCAACGTTTTGGCCTCAACTACTTTGTGTGGCCGAGAATGCCTCAACTCACTACACTGTGGATGAAGAAATTTCTCCTCAACTCAGTCCTAAATGGCCTACCCCATATCCTTACCAGTGACCTTGGTTCTAGACTTTCGGTCATTGGGAGCACTCTACCTGCATTTAGCCTGTCTAGTCCTGTTAGAATTTTAAAGATTTCTATGAGGTTCCCCCTCATTTTTCTAAATGGCAGTGAATGTAGTCCTAACTTATCCAGTCCCATCTCAACTGTCAGTGTCGCCATCCAAACTCATCCTCCCTGGAAAATAAAGCATAGAACTACAGATGCTTGAGATCTGAAACAAACAAAAACAGAAATTGCTAGAGGAGAAAACAGATTTAATGTTTGAAGTTCCCACGACCCTTCTTCAGAACCAGATGTAGCTTGGAGAAGGTGTATTTACGCTGATGATGAGGTTGGGGAAGGGAGTGAGGTAAAGCAATTAGCAGACAATTGGAGAGGGAGCCCAGAGACACAGAAAGGGTAGACAGACAAAGGGATTGTTGACAGTCGGCAAGGGAAGAAGAGAAACTAGATAGATGGCAATGAGGACTATGCGTAGTTGAAAAATGGGTTGGCTGTACTGAAAGCATCTTATTTCATGACAGGACATGGTGTAGAGGGGATAGGTAGTAGACAAGGAAGAGGGTGTTCACCCTCAAATTGTTAAACTGGTGATGAGTTCTGAAGGCTGGAAGGTGTCTAAGCAGAAGATATTGTGTTGTTCCTCCAGCTTGTATTGATCTTCTTTGAGTGTTGCTTCAGGCCTGAGATAGAAATGCTGGCATGGTGTGTTAAAATAGCAAACAACTGGAAGCTTGGAATCAGTATTACAGACCGAATGGAAGTGTTCTGCGAAGCCAGTAACACTGGGGACAGGAAATGCACAATGGAGTGATTGCTTTGCGGAACACCTTGTGACAATTTGCCTGAATTCTAGCATTTTCTATGCTATTGATGTGGGGCTAACAGGTCCATAGTTCCCTGTTTTCTCTCTTCTCTGTCTTAAATAGTAGGGTGACATTTGCCACCTTCCAAGCCACATGAATCATTCCAGAATCAATAGAATTTTGGAAGAAAATCACCAATGTATCAACTGTTTATGTTGTTATCCCTTCAACAGTCTGGGATGTGGACCCTCAAGTCCTGGGACTTCATCCACTTCCAGCTCCATTAATTTCTCCGATACAAACATCTTATTAAGGTTAATTTCCTTTTAACTCATTCTCCCGATCCCTGGGCTCTCTAGTTCTGCACAATTTCTGGTAACTACTTCAGTGAAAACAGACGCAAAAGTAATCGTCTATCTTCTTTTCTGTTTCTTTGTTCCACGTTATTAATTTGCCTGACTCCGCTGGAGTCATCCAGTATCTCTTGAAATTGCCTCCTCCCTTCCTTTAAGTATTCCAGAAATGAAACCAGCAGCCTAGCCCAGTTGCTCCATGTTCTTTAATGGGACAGGAACTTATTTTAACATTGGGAGATTTGCTTGTGCTGTTGAGTTGGGTTAGAAGTGGCTGGGCAGGGGATGGGAATCTGAGGGGTAACCCAAATTCGAAGGAAGTACATTGGGAAACAGGAAGTCAAAAAGATGCTAGGGAGCTAGAAGACAGGAGAAACAAAGCTGAGCATCAAATACGCTTCAAGAGTGGGATGATGTCAAAAAGACAGACAGTTAAGGACGCTCTATGTGAATGCACGCAGCATTCTGTGGAAGGAAACTGGAGCACTGGAGGAAACCCATGCAGACGTGAGGAGAATGTGCAAACTCCCTACAGACAGTCGCCTGAGTGTGGAATCGATCCCAGGTCCCTGGCGACTTGAGGCAGCAGTGCCACTGAGTCACTGTGCCACCGTTCTTTTAGATCCCAGCTATATTCTATCTTGGAAATAATTGAACAGGTGAAAGTAGACTGTTGACAACCTGACATCCCTAACATCTTACTGGAACTTTTTCGAAACTGCAGTCTAACTACTGTAAACATTGATGTGTCTACCATTGACTCCAAGTGTGGATAAATTGCACTTCCTTTCCAACAAAACAAACAATCCTCCCTTAATCATAGTCCCTCAATTTCCCAGACTTGTTGCTAGGTAAACAATGGCTTAAGTGATTCTCCAGTTTTCCTCAAACTAAAGAGACAGTTCAAAAAAAGTAATCTTATGAAAATACTTTTGACAACAGGCCAAATGCCAACATTTCTGAAGAAGGGTCTCGACCCGAAACGTCAACTTTCCTGCTCCTCTGATGCTGCTTGGCCTGCTGTGTTCATCCAGCTCCACAACGTTTTATCTCAGATTCTCCAGCATCGGTAGTTCCTACTATCTCTCGCCAACATTTACTGATAGATTTTAATACACTACAATATTGTGTTTTTTAATGCAATCTCATTTGAACCATTTTCATCCCTCTATTCACTGTTGGTGAGAAAAAAATAGGATAGTTATACTATAAAAATCTTTTACACACATTTTCAAACTTCTTCATTCTGATGTACCAGGGACTATTTTAGTACAGTATACTTCAGTTGCCTCAGGAGAATCTTTCTACTTATGTGAAAAGGAACATTTTACTATTTTAATTTGTTAGTTTTAAAGTTATGTTTAATTTTGGTTCATTTAAATTTTTATAAGATGCCATCACTGTTGTAAATCCAAAGTTCACAGACAAACAGCCTGAAACTTCCAAACTAATGGTTATTGACCATTGACAGTTGATGATTTTTGCTCTTTCCCCGTTTCTGTGAGGGTACCACTCTTTGTAACTGTGAAGAGGGTCATGCAATATTGCTTCAGATTTTTTAGATGGAAAGCACAACGTGTTGAGTGATTCCTATTATAATTTACCCTGTTTTCTAAGGCCATTGACTGCAACTGTGAAGCCTTGTTTGCATTTCCTAAAACTGTAGTCAGTACATAATTTGCATAAGAACAAATGAAACTGGAAGAATTGACCTGATTGTATCCAAACACTTTAAGATGTTTATGATTTTGAACATTTATTTAAGAATTCTGACCCTTCAGTTGAAGTAAACTTTGGAACCCAGACTGGATGTTTGTAAAACATTACACAGGCTTTTAATACTTAGGCCTCCATTTCTGTTTCTCAGGGAGAAGCTACAGTCATGAAAAGTTATGTGCTTGGGCAGAAAAATATTATACAGCTGTAAACTAACAGAAGTGTGTGAAGGAGCTGGTTTTGTAAAATATGACTTTATTGAGACTTTGCGGTGAGGTATTGCTCTTGTGTAGAAATTAGAATGAAGTGGGTATTTTAACTTGCTGTTCAGCCAGCTGAGTTTTTACTTAAATAATTGTTTTTACTGACCACTTCTACTCAAACATGAGACTTTATAATTAGAGAAAATGGAAGTAAAAGCGTTTTCCTTCAGGATTGTTTGCTTTTATTCAGTAACAGTTATACTAGTTATTAGTTGAGCTACCTACTTAACCTGATGACAGGGTTAGGGGGGTGGTTGTTGGTGATTAGGGAGGGACTTATTCTTGAAGGTAGATATGATGACATAACACACTGAGTATATTTCCAATGTTTAATTAGTACAAAATAATTGAAATGAAACAAAAAAATGAATATCAATTCCCCTAGAATAGCTGCAAAACTTTTAAGACCATATCTGGAATCTATCAAATGTCTGCATTTAAAACATTTGTGATTGAATTCATAAAACAGTTCTCAAGTGATTTTCTGTGTTCATAATGCTAAGAGCAATTTAGTCTTCTTTAATGCCAACATATCTTAGTTGATCTAGTTAACACTAATTAAAACCTATACCAGAGGTAAGCCTAAAATGCCTGATTGTGACTTTGTTTTCTAATACCCATGTTATTAAATACCAGTTTAAAAACAAAAACTCTGAAGACATTTTTAAAAGGACTTAGTCAGGGCTGTTTATGTGAACCTGGCCAGTTGTGGCCTCTTTGCCCTTGAATCTTACAGTGATAAATCTTTTTTAGATTCTGGCAGCTGGTATTCTTGTGGATTGACATGGCTAATTGGCTTTGGCATATCAGCCCTAGGAAATTTCATCCATCACTTCAGGGCAGGAAACTTGGCAGTAATGGGGAAAGAGTACGTGGGTTAATGCAGTTTTCTGGCTTGTGCAGTGAACCTGATCTGAAAGTTGACATATCTCTAAATGTCTAGGATGTGCCACAGTTATTTGAATAAGAGGAGACCTAAAAGTTGGAAAATCACCTTGTGTTTTAGTTTTTAGTTTTATCCTTTAACAGATTTATTGTTATGCAGGCAACAACTGTAATACAACAATAGTTCACGAGTGCTTGTAAAAAAACTTGAGTATTTGACTTGTAGAACTTTTTTATTGGCCAGTTTTGTCCATCCCTAGTTACCCTTTTGGTGGCAGCATGCTGCCTTCTTGAACTGTTGCAGTCCATGTGGTGCAGGTAGACTCTTAAGGTTGTTAAAGCGGGAGTTCCAGGATTTAAACCCAATAACATTGAAAAAGTGGTAATATATTTCCAAGTCGGGATATTGGATGGTTTGAAGGGGGAGCTATTGGTGTTCCCATGTATCTGCTGCCCTTGTCCTTCTAAATGGAAGTGGTCATAGGTTTGGAAAGTGTTATCTAAGGAAGCTTAGTGTATTTCTGCGGTGCATCTTGTAGATGGGCACACACTGCTTCTACTGAATGACATTGGTGGATGGAGTGGATGTGGTGCTAGTAAAGTATTCTGCTTTGCCTAAGTGTCAAACTGCTTGAGTGTTGTTAGAATTGCTCTCATCCGGGCAACTGGGGAGTAATCCATCACACTGGTGATTTGTGCTGTGTAGATGGTGGGCAGGATGTGAGAAGTCAGAAGATGTCTTCCTTGTTGCAGTATTCCTAGTTTCTTACTTGCTCTTGTAGCCACTGTATTTATAAGATGAGTTTCTGGTCAGTGATAACCCCAGAATGTTGATAGTGGGAGATTCATTGATGATGACACACTGGAATAGAGATGGCCATTGTCTAGCACTTGTGAGGTGCAAATATTATTTGCCACTTTTAAGTCCAACCCTGAGGTGATGTTGGAGAGTCTGATGAAAAGTTGTGAAGTGGTCGTGGGAGTAATAGAGAAATTTTCTGTTCTGGAAATACAGTTTATCCTCAGTAATGAGATAGCTGGATCACTGGTGGGTGTAATGCCCACTGTGATTGAAATGCCAGCAGAAAATCGGTCAACTGAGGTGTTAGAATGTATATCCTAGGATTTTTCCTGACTGAGTGGTAACAAGGTCACAAGATCACAGGTTGGAACAGGAGGAGAAATCAAAGAGTAAAGGTAAAGAAATTGAAGTTAAATTATCAGAAACTGTCTTTGATTAAATTGGTTGAGATGAACAGAAGCATGAGCCGCGTAGTGGCTCAGTGGTTAGCACTGCTGCCCAGGGACCTGGGTTTGATTACAGCCTTGGGTGTCTGTTTGTTTGCAGTTTGCACATTCTCCCTGTGTTTGTGTGGGTTTCCTCTGGGTGCTCTGGTTTCCTCCCACAGTCCAAAGAGGTGCGGGTTGTGTGGACTGGACATGCTTCATTGTCCGGTAGTGTGCAGGCTAGGTGGGTTAACTGTGGTAAATATGTGGCTAGGGGTATAGGAAAGGATGCTCTTTGGAGAGTCGGTGCAGACTTAATGGGCCAATAGCTTCTCTCTGCACTTTAGGGATTCTGAGGTGGAGGGCAAAGTGCATATTTTCAGTTAGGGAAGTTAGCGGAATTACAACAGGAAGATGGAAAAAAAAGTTGTTGTATCAAAAAGCATATGTAGAAGACAAATCTATTTTCCGAGTTCCCGAGACTCTTGAGACTACTTATAAGCATCTAATTACCTCCACAATTGAAAAGGATTCGAGCGAAGAGAAATTAAGTGGCAGTTTAGCGAAGTCAGCTGTTTGATAAAATAGCTGACTTTGCTAAACGGCCACATAAATTCTTTATGCTCAAATCCTTTTCATCTACAACATACAACTACTACTTGTGGGCTTCCCTCACCTCATTTACCGTGGCATTACACTATCAAAGACATCTAGGAACCTCTCTCGTTCGAATTGCCTGAAGTCTGCTAAGAGCAGGACTTGTGCTGCCTGAAATCGCTTCTTTGTTTCAGCACTCTTCCAGCTTCACATAGTAATTTATGGTTCCCAGAAAACATGCACCCAGATAAATTGAAACCAAACGACCTTCTTAAAGTCCACTTATCTTCACAGTAACGTGTCTGTTCTGAGCTGTCTTTAATGTGACTTTTGGGGTATAGTGAGTAAGCTGTAACTCCCTCTGGACTGCAATTATTGCAAGCTTCGCTGAAACATATCTCCAAGTATGTTTTGGATCCTGAGCTGGTGCTCGTTCACTCTGACTGCCTTCTTTTCCTTTCCTTCTTCCCTCACCCTTCTTCCCACTCACCCTAAGCTTAGACGGCTTCAGTGAGGGGGGCCCAGCGTGGGCCTCGTGGTGGTGGCCAGTGAGCCCTTACTTTTCCAGGAAGAGCAAGGGTTTTGGCATTGGAATCGGTGGTGGCGACGTCAGCAAGGTAGGCCCAGTGGTCAAAGTTGGTGCCTGAAAATTGGCAACTTGGTTGATGGTTGAGTCTGTCCCTGGCAGCGATGGAAGATTATCACAGCGACATTGACAAGTGGGCCCTGTGACAGAGATATGACTCTGACATTGGTTAGTCTGGCACAGGTAATGACGAGGAGTGGCAGAGGAGGATTGGCCCAGCAGCAAAAGATGGTACCTGAAGAGTGGTGACTTCAGTGTTGGTCGAGTCTGGTATAGACGGTGGTGAGACAGTGAAGGGGGAGGGGATGGCTGCGCAAGCGTTGTTGATGATGAACTGGCTCAGGACTGATGGATTCTCTTTAAGCTATACCTAACTATATTTTTTCTTATTCTTAAAACTATTCAAAATAGCACCAGATCGTGGCAACAGCGAAAAAGCTTTTCACTGTATTTTACTGATTTTTCTCACCATAAAATACAAGTGACAATATATCATGTAGAGCTGGATGAGCACAGCAGGCAAGCAGCATCAGAGGAGTAGGAAGGCTGACGTTTCAGGCCTAGACCTTTCTTCAGATCATTTTCTGAAGAAGGGTCTAGGCCCGAAATGTCAGCTTTCCTGCTGCTGTGATGCTGCTTGGCCTGCAGTGTTCATCCAGCTCTACACCTTGTTATCTCAGATTCTCCAGCATCTGCAGTTCCTGCTGTCTGTGTGACAATATATCCTTCATTCATTCAATAGATGATTCAATTGCATTTAAACTATTTCCACTGATGGACTAATTCCTAAAACTAAAGTTGTTATACTGAAGCACACGAGCCATGAAGTAGAATTTCATAACAAAACTCAACAAACATCACAATTACTATTTTTAGTATGTCTGGTCATATCATGGAAGGACAAAATCGCTGATGTGTTAGTTCTCCCAAAGACAACTCGCTCTACTGTATTGATGTCATCAAGTGGTTTGAGCAGGACTGCTTTGTTCACAAGTTGGAAGAACCTTGAATTTCCAAGGGATTTCTGTGTGTTGAAGTAGCTGTAGGCAGAGGCCAAGTAGAATACTTACAACTCCTTTTCAAGGAGGCTTTCAGTACTGATAAGAATGCCCAAATGTTGATTTTCACACCTCGGTGACGTTAATTGCTGACAAAGGAAAATGGCAATATTACTTGTGGGCCAGCATAGTGATCAGCAGTTAGAATGACTTGACAATTTCTTGTTATGTGGCACTTGTAGGCCGCATGATGGCCCCTCAGATTAGCCTCCTTGGTTATCAGCAAAATTGGAATGAATGAAGCTGTTCCATTGTCAGTGGATTTGAATTGTTGCGTGTGCATGATTTTGCACAGATGAAGTGATGTTGACAGTGATCTGAATGCCTAAGGACCAATGGTAGTATTTTCTTTGCTGTCTCAGGTTAGTACACACTCCAGAAATCAACTTGACAACTTTTCCATTTGCATTGCTGAGTGTATACATTTGCTTAGTCACAAGAAAATCCGAATAATAGTTTTCTTTTAATTGTGGCTTTCTATCTAGGACAAGTTAAATTAAACTTCTACAGCATCACCAGCTTGATTTACAGTTGAACCTTGTGGCCATTCTGAGCCATACAAAAGAATTGTGTTCTCCTTTTGGTTCCTAGTTTTTCTGCAGTCCCTGATCTGTAGTTTTGCTGGGATGGGGATGGAGGAGAAGCTGAACAGCGATATTGAGATAACAAGGTGTGGAGCTGGATGAACATAGCAGGCCGAGCAGCATCATAGGAGCAGGAAAGCTTGACGTTTCGGGCCTAGACCCTTCTTCAGAAATGGGGGAGGGGAAGAGGGTTCTGAAATAAATAGGGAGAGAGGGGGAGGCGGATAGAAGACGGATAGAGGAGAAGATAGGTGGAGAGGAGACAGACAAGTCAAAGAGGCGGGGATGGAGCCATTAAAGGTGAGTGTAGGTGGGGAGGTAGGGAGGAGATAGGTCAGTCCAGGGAGGACGGACAGGTCAAGGAGGCGGGATGAGTTTAGTAGGTAGGAGATGGGGGTGCAGCTTGAGGTGGGAGGAGGGGATAGGTGAGAGGAAGAACAGGTTAGGGAGGCGGAGACGAGCTGGAGATAACAAGGTGTGGACTATTATCTCCGAACAGAGATATTGCTTTTTAAAATTCATGTTTTTCATTAAACGTTTCCAAACGTAAGTACATTTGAATCAAAACAGTAAATTGAAAGGAAGTGTTTAGTAGTGGCGTTGTCCAAGATGCTTCCTATAAAATTTCAGATGTGAGCCAGTTCTCAATGACTGGAATGTTTTTGTGGGAGCTGCGGAAATAGTTGCGCACAGCCTAAGGACGCTTATGGAGCAATTGCTTTTGTGAGTAGAGCAAAAATCTCCGATAAATTAACTTGGTTCAGATAATTTGAGTCAAACTCTTGATACCCAGAAGTTTTTAAAACATAGAAAAGGAACAAACTTACACATGTGGCCTTTGTTAAAACAACATGAGAAAAGCAGAAATATATCCTGACATAGGTTCCTGAAACAAATCTGACAAGTCACTTTGTACAACAGAAGTTGAATATTTAAAATACAAAGATAGGAAACTTACTATAACAATAATAAAGCAACAAAACCCCACGTATGATTGAAATCCTAAATAAAAACAGAATTCTGGAATTTGTCAGCAGGTCAGGCAGCATCTGGTGAAAGAGAAATAGAAGATAATGTTTCAGGTCAATGACCTTTCATCAGAACTGGGAAATATTAGGGATGCGGTAGAGTTTAAGAAAATGCAAATCAGAGTATGGTAAAATAAATATGGTTCTTGGAAGGAGAGGAAGGGATGGCAGGTGTAAGGAGTCCAATGCATTTTTCTGTCTTGTTGCAACTATTCTGAGTGTAGCCTTCCACATCAGTGCTTCTGATATTCCTTCCCTTTCAGTCAACTGACTGATAATCTTTTTGCGTACAATGGTTGACAGACCTTTGAACCTATTGGTTCTTTTCCCACATTTCTGTTGTCACCCATGAACCTCTCAGAACCAAGACAAATGGTTGCAATTAGGTCACATTTTCTATTAGTGTAAGAATTTGTGCTGAGGGACTGGAGTTCAAAGTAAACCTGTTGAAAATAAATACAGAAATTTCCTTCACACAATGGGTTGCCTAATGTGTAGTGTAGCGATTTATAAAATCAACAAGTGAAAACAATTCAAACTTTTCAATTCTTACTTCAGAATTAAAAGTAATAAGTGGTGTGGAGAAGGATGGTGAATTGGGATTAAATGGATAAAATAACTACCATTTCCAAAACAAAATAGCCAATTCCTGTTTCTTTGTTCTCATAAGTTAGTGACTTTAAGCTTTACTCATGTCACAAATATTTCTATAATTGTAAGTATTCAAATCTCAATGAATGCACTTGTTCCTCACCCCTAATTTATTCCTATTTGGGAGTAACATATGATGGAACATGCTTCCTATGGTGCTGGAAATCTTTGGTATATCTCTGAAGCAATCTGCAGGGCTGAGCTGCAGCAGCAAGTGTTACCAAGTTCTGATGAAGAATCACTGGACTTGAAATGCGATTGTGCTTTCCTCTCACAGATTCTGCTAGACATGCTAAGTTAGTCCAGCAATTTCAGTTCTCATTTCAGCTCTCCAGTATCCGCAGTTCTTTGTTTTTTATTATCAAGTTATTACCAGGTTGTTTAACAGTTGAAAGACATTACAAATGCATATGATGCTGTTTTCTTTGAACACACCTTCTAGCATCAATTGCTCATTTGGTGTTGTAAGTGGCTGCTTTGACTATGTGTTATTACCAAGTGATATTGAGCTTAACTGTAATGTCCACCATAATAGTATGGCAGAGATCAGTTCATTCAATACAGTATAAGGCTTTTATTGTTTACACAACACCACAACAAAGAGTCGCTGAGTAGAGGCTGGTAGCCAATTTCGGTGCCCATGAGGACGGCCTCAACTGGAATCTTGGGTTCATGTTGCACCACAGGTGACCCCATCACACCATGTGCACGTGCACGCGCGCACACGCTGTCTCTCCCATGCACACGTGCTCTCTCTCTCTCCCACGCGCACGTGCTCTCTCTCCCCCTCTCTTCCCCCCCTCCAACGCACACATGCTCTCTCTCTCTCTCCCCCTCTCCCCAACGCGCACGCGCACTCTCTCTCTCTCTCTCTCTCATTCTAGTAATTACTGTTAAGTTAGGAGATGGAATGGAGGGTCAAACTTAGCAAAATTGTAACCATGAGGCAAGTAGCACTAAGCAAACTAGTGGAGCTGAGGCTGACAGATATCCAGGTCCGGATGGACTTTGTTCTCAGACCTTTAAAGAGGTGGCAAATGAAGTGATAGATTCTTTGATAATTTTCCAAATTTTCCTAGACACAGGAAATGTTTCATTGGACTGGAAATCAACAGTGGAGGAGATAGCCTATTGGTATTATCACTTGATCTTAAATCCAGAGATTTAGGTAATGTTCTGAGGACCAAGGTTTGAATCCCACTGTGGCAGATGGGGAATAAAGTCTGGAATTAAGAGACCAATGAAGACTTTGAAACTATCCAGTTCACTAATATCCTTTAGTGGGAACGAAAGCCCTTTACAGAAAGAAACTACCGTCCCTTCCTGGTCAGGTCTACAAGTGACTCTAGACTCTCAGCAATGTGGCTGATTCTTAATTGTCCTCTAGCCAGTGATGCTCAGAACCCATGAATGAACAAAAAAACTCAAGTGTTCGTGGAGTGAAGGAGGCAGAAAATATAAATTATAGGTCAGTTTGCTTGATGTTTGTCATACAGAATATATTAGAATTGGCCATGAAGAAGGTTGCAGCTGAAGACTTAGAAAAAATGAAGGTAATCAGGAAGAGTCAGTGTAGGTTTGTGAATGGAAAATTGTGTTTACCAATTTCTTAGAGCTCTTTGAAAGAGTGGCTTGTGTTATGGGTCAAGGGATGCCAATATATGTACTGGGACTTTCAGAAGGTATTTGACAAAGTGCCACATTAAAGATTATTATAGAAAATGAATGCTCATGGTATAGAGGGGTAACACACTAGTATGTATCAAAGATTGGCTGACTGGAAAAAGAACAGTGTGTATGGTTAAATGACTGTTTGTCTGATTGGTAGGATGTGACGCATGGAATCCCACCAGAGTTTATGGTGAAGTTTCATCTTTTTAAAATTTGTACCAATGACTTAGCTGAGGGAAATGAAAGTTTGGTATGAGCAACATAAGGATAGGCAGGAAAATATATTGTGAAGATATGATTAAGTTGCAGATGGAAATAGATAAGTCGAACGAATAGGTAAAAATATGTTACATGGAATATCATGTGGGAAATTGTGAAGTTTGCTTTAGTAGAAAGAAGAAGAAAAAGTTCCAGTATGACCTAAACAGAGTATGACTGCAGAGGTATCTGGGTATTCTGCACAAAACACAAAAAGTTTGTATCCAGGTACAGCGCGTGGTGCAGAAAGCCAATGGGATGTTATCCTTTGTTATACGAGGAAATTAGCATAAGAATAAGGATATTCTGGCAGCATTTGTGGAGAAAGAAAAACAGAGTTAATGCTTTGAGTCTGATATGACTGTTCTTCAGTTCTGAAAGGGAATGAAGTATTAAAGGAGAGAGGTCTTGCTAAAACAATACAAGGCACTAGAGACAGTACGTCTGGAAGACTGTGAACAGCTTTGGGCCCATTATTTAGGGAAAGAAATACTGGCATTGGAGGCAGTCCAGGGAAGACTGACCAGGCTGAACACAGGTATAGAGGGACAGTCTTTTGAAGAGAAATTGTACTTATTGAGCCTGTACTTATTGGAATTTAGAAGAATGAGAGGCAACCTTACTGGAACATATAAGATTCTTGGATGTGGCAAAGATGTTTCCCTTTGTGGCAGAGTCTAGGACCAGAAGGCATAATCTCACATTAAGGTGTTGCATCAGGAGGAATTTCTTGTTTCAGAGGACAGTGCATCTGTAACAAAAACAAAACAGAAATCACTGGAAAATCTCAGCAGATTTGGCAGCGTCTGTATAAAGAAATCAGAGTTCATGCTTTGGGTTCAGTGACCCTTCTTCAGAACTGATTTCTGATCTTTCTCTGAGTTCCAGCATCCGTAGTTCTTTTAGGCTTTTTTGATTAGTGAATCTAGAATTTTTACAGCAGAGGGCTGCCAAGGATGATCGTTAAATATATTTAAAACTGAGGTAGACAGACTTTCGAGATAACAAGCATGGGGCTGGATGAACACAGCAGGTC
>JAHRHZ010000264.1:6097512-6141777 GCA_024137785.1 Ginglymostoma cirratum | reverse complement strand
AAACCCTTCATCAGAAATGATGAAGGGTTTAGGCCCGAAACGTCAAGTTTTCCTGCTCCTATGATGCTGCTTGACCTGCTGTGTTCATCCAGCCCCATGCTTGTTATCTCGGATTCTCCAGCATCTGCAGTACCTTTTATCTCTCGTAGACAGACTTTCAATCATTTAAGGGGATCATGGGTTATGGAGCAAAGGCAGGAAAGTGGAGTTGAGATTTATTAGATTAGTCAGATTAACTGTGATCTCATTGGTGGAATAGACCGATGTGCTGAAAGGCCTACTTCTGCTCCTGCTTCTTATGGTCTAGTCATGTCAGAATCAAAATGTTAACTTTACTTCTGCCTGACGTAATGAATTTCTTCAGCATTTTCTGTTTCTTTCAGATTTCCAGCATCCACTGTATTTTGCTTTTTATAAGAGTAAGTGTATCATGCTTCAGTGTACAAAGTGTTGCTGAGACCATATCTCAAGTACTGTGTGCAGCTTTGGTCTCAGTGAATGAAGGATATAAATGTGTTGGACATGGTTCGGGGTAGGTCATCTAGATTGATGCCTGGTGAGTGAATTATTTTGTGAGGAAAGGTTGGACAGACTACGCTTGTTTGCACGGGAGTTTAGAAGACTTTGGTGACATGATTTAAATTCATATGATCTCGAATAATCTTCAAAGGTGGACATGGAAAGAATGTTTCCTCTTGTGGGTCAGGCCAGAACTAGGTAGCTTTTTTTTCCCTAAGGGTTGCATGACTTTGGAACTTCCTTGCTTAGAAGGTGGTGGAGCTGGTGTTGTTCGTTATTTTTAAAGTGGATTCTTGCTTGGCAGGGGAATCAAAACTTAACCAGCATAGATGGGACTGTGAAATTCAAAACAGAAATTGATTGACTATGGCCTGATTGAATGATGGAGCAGGCTCAAGAAGCTGAAGACCTAGTCTCCTATTTTGTTGTTGCTCAGTTGCAGGTGTTCAATTTGCTGATCTCAGGCATTCACATTGGAGCCAATTTAACTTTGAAGGGACTTCCTTTCAACTCCCCATTTTTGCTATGATTGTCATTTAACAGAAAGATGGATCAGTACCCAAGGTATCACAATCCTGGCTACTGTTAATTGGACACATGCCACTCGTCTCACTGAAGTATGCAAGTTTCTGTGGTTTTTACATCATCACACCCTGCCCATGCTTTCCTGATTTGGAAAGAAAATTGATTCTTTTTTGATTACGTGACAGGCTTTTTGCATCTAATATACGTCCAGTGACAGCCAAAATGAGCTACTTTAAAAGCTAATGAGATCCTGTAATAGTTTTGTCATTAGGATTCCACCTTCATTAGGATAGAGTATCATGAATACATGAGACCACTGAAAGTAAAGACGAGTAAGACCTTGATAGTCAGTGCTCCACAGGTAGGAAATGTGTTATCTAAGTTTACTTTATACTAAGAATAAGACAGGTAATTTTGTTTAGTTGAAGGTAGCTAGAGGGTGCTGCTAAGGCACATTGTGATGCTTTTAACATTGCTGCCAGTATAGTTGCCAAACATCCGTGAAAACTCCAAATAGATATATCTTGAGCACTGAATAAGATGCATCCTATGACCCTTGCAGAACTCAGGAAGGAAATTGAAAGAACTCCAACATAAATCTTCCAGAAATCACTGAACACATGAGTTACCAAGGAACTAAAGAAAGATGATAATCCTGTTTTGAAAAATGGAAGCTATGGGCCAATAACCTTTTGATTATTGATTATGGAAGCCCTTATTTTAGATAAGACGTTGGCATTCTGAATAGAAAAAAAAGGTCATAGCCAGTCTGAGTTCATGAAAGGAAGGTCTTGTCAATCCAATTTTCTGGCTTTTTAAGTACTTTATACATGTACAAAATCAGGAGAAAGGAACGGACTAATTTAGCAACTGAATCTGTACAAGACAATGACAATCCCTGGAATGTCATGATTAGGAAATCATACCCAACAGCACAGATGTTCACCATCAAGCATGAAGTCTACTGAAAGAAGCGTGTGTGTGTTTGTATGTGTAACTTCCTCGCCAACAGCCATAGGTGATCCAAGCTGGTCTGGGAAACCACATGGCCCACAAATATAGAATGTAGTAATTTTAACTTCAGTGTTGTTGGATCGAATGCTGGAACTCTTTCCCCCTAAAGGCCTGGTGGGCCTACAAACGTCAAACAAACTGCAGGGGTTCAAGAAGGCAGCCATCTACCACCTTCTCTAGTGTAATTCAGGATAGGCAATAAATGTCGCAACTAGTGACTCCCATTTCCTGTGAATGAATTTAAAAGAAAATTACCTTCTATAAGACTACACCTTTCCAACCAGGAACTAGTTCAACACTTTCGTGAAGCTGTATTGAGAATTTGCACTCGTATAGGTCTACAATACTCTGGGAAAGAATAGTTTAACATCTTTTAACATCTCCTTAGTCCCAAAACTATTCCACATTATCACTTTCCATTATTTTTTTTCCCATTAGTAATTAATCTGTGTGAGTAAGGCATATTGGACATTTAGTCAATTATAATGAAATTTGCCATTGCATGTCTGTTAATTATGTACGTTGCAAGTGATTCATGAATTGCTGCTTCAAATTTATTTACATTGCATGTCAAATTTATGTGAATTGGCATAGAATCCAATCTTGAGTGAACTAACAAATTAGATATTTTAGCAGACAAAGGACATGTTGTGATTTTTTTTTTTGTAATGTGTTTGTGCTGTAAAACATGCTCTGTAAATGTTAGATAACAAGGTGTGGAGCTGGATGAACACAGCAGGCCAAGCAGCCTCATAGGAGCAGGAAAGCTTGATGTTTCGGGCCTAGACCCTAGCTATCGACAGGAAGCTCAGAGAGAAAGCTTGGCCACAGTGGAGAGCCTGATTGGTTTAGATCTCAGTGGGTAGCAAGATCATTGGAGAGTTATAAGTCATGTGACTCAGTGCCTGTGTTTGATTGCATGAAGAACTGGGAAGAAGTTTAAAATATGTATTTGTGAAATAGCAATAAAATAATGGTATCTTCGTTGTTATTGTGAGGGCCTGACTGATCATTGAGTCAAACAAAACATATTCACTGAGATCTGATTGGCTAGATCAGTCAGCTACATTGAATATTTACTACAGCGTAGATTTAACAACAGTACTGATAGTAACATTTCAAACTTTTAGCTCAATTTATTTGAAAACCTCATATAAAATAATACGTACAAGTCATGCATGTAGCATGACCAGAATGCTAAAACAATATCAGGACTAAATTTTGAAGTAGCTGTGCATTCAGTTGTCTTCGTTTGTGAAGACTTCTTTGATATCAGGAGAAAATTCTGTTTCCCTTTCTTCCTTTTCAGTAGAAAATGGTTCTGTACTTTTTTTTAAAAAGTCAAGCCCTGAATGAATTTATTTCATTTCAGTTTCTGCCCTGAGCTTTGTTCTTTCTATTCTGCCAATCTCTCTCCATTTTATCACAGTGCTGTTCTGCACGTTAAGGTTTCAGGCTCTCCTTGGAGTATAAACTGACTGAAAAATTGCCAGCAATCGTATGAGTCAAACAAAATTATCATCCCACTGGGACTGGGGCCTGACCAGTATTTGAAGAAAAAGTTGGGTCTGGAATAATTGTCCTCGCCTCTCATTCATTGCTCGTATCATCTGAAATTGTTGGCAGACTTTCTGGATGTTGGAAAAAAAAGTTCTTGATTTAAGTTTCTGTAATCTCAGTAAATAATTCTCTAAATTCCTGTGCCCTTGCTTCAGTTGGCGAGTATGTGGTTTATTTTTCTGTGTAAATGAGTACACAACCGATCTTTCAACAATTGAACCATATTAAAAGTCCAGAGCCGGAAATGCCTTGGATAAAAAAATTATTACATAAGTCATGTTGTTTTTCTGTAGTTTCCTGACGTCTACGTATTCACTTCTGTCTGAAACAGAGCAAATAAAGGTTGATTTTAAGGTAACACTAGTCTGTGATTGTTTAACTGGAGGCATGCTGGGAAGTACAATAAATAGTTTTATGGGTTTTTCCTTCAGGGAGGTAAGAGAATTGACTAAGTTTGTTAGGCACAAAATAAGACATTAGAGTTTTTATTTCTGAGCCAGCAGGTTTGAAGATTTGTGTTGGTCATGCATTTGGATAGCTAAGCTGGCTGCAGTTCCCATTGCTAAAAGTTTTGTTTTGTTTATATTCTGGCTTTCTACAATGCTTCTATAAGTGCAGTTTACAGCTGAAACATTTGTATGCATGTCTGCTTTTAATGAAATTGACTGCTTGATTTTTATTTTGGTGAATCAAATTTTATTTGTACCATAAAAAGATGGGAAGGAAATGTATAAATGTGTTCAGCCTATGTATTACCATTATTAGTGCTGTATACATTATACACTCTCCTGAAGTGAAGACCATACCTCAGTCTCACACCTTTCATGCAAACAAAAACTCAGAAAAAACACTCCCAAAATGTTCCTTTCCATTCTTGAATGGCTTTATTATCTCCCAAAAGGATCCTGAGTGTACTGTTGTTCCCAGAGTATACCTTCAACTTTCTCAAATTAAAAGTAATATCACATTTTCCTTGCATTGTGATCATTGTAGTTTCTTGGACTTCTACAGGGTGCAGTTGCCAAATGACGGTATGTGAGTGATTATCTTAATCATCCCGCAAGAAACTATGACCTGGGTTTATGCTTCTGAGATAGATGCACAAATTCTGAACATTTCATGGCTTGTCAAGCACCTCCTCCCTTCCCCCACAAGCCCCGGCAAAAGAGCCCTGAATTGCCAGATTTTCATTCCAGTGCAGTTAGAGACATGGAATTGTATGTGGACAGTGTAGCACTTTAGAGTCTGGCCTGCCACCAGTAGGACTGGTTTGGAGGCAGCTATGAAGACACTCGACTATTTAGGTGGTCTGGTTAAAAAGCCCACTTCCGTGCTCTGAGACTTCAATCCAGTTGTGACAAAAATAGTAAGAAGAAACTCTAGCATTTATGCTCAATGTCAACTAATGCTTCTCTATCCACCAGTCCTCACCCCTCATTCCCATTACCAATGACCCTGTTTATTCCCTGTGGTTACTAAGTGGCGACCCATGCCCTCCACCCATCTGTTGGGAAGCTGCACAGATATTAGTCAGGGATCTGCTGGTCATCTATCAGTTGGGGCTGGACATCCAAGTTGTTCAGCAGGGAGGGTTGTGGTCAGTCATGGGGGTTCTGTTCAATGAAATTCAAAGTGGGTTATTACGGGCCACCGTTATAGCAGGGAAATTGGGCACATCAATTCTGTGAATTTAAGGCTAACTCCTCACTGGCAGCGCATGACGTGGTCTTCAATAATAGCACAGATGCCAGGCATCCAGGAAGTGCTCAATTGATGAGTACTTCATCTCTGATGAGATGGAAGATGAGCCAATCAGACCACCATAGAGGCATGGTGCATAGGTAATAAGGCGAATTTCAAAGGTAAATTCCTTTACCTTTATACCCTCTATGTCAACTCTCCTACTAACCACAATGGACAAGCCTCAGGAACCATGCTGAGATCTAACTTACCATAATTTTTGAAGCTAACTAATATGTCTTGAATTTAGTAGTCAGTATTGCATCCTAAGAAGGATGGTTGATTCATCACCACAGTCTGGGAATATGGACTCACTTCATTGGATTATGCTAAATTCCACAGTGCTTCAGAAAGGTCTGTAATGATGATTGGGATTGATGATACTTTGGGCTGAAGTTTTACCAGAAATCAGCGAACTGTCAATTTGATAACTTTCATTGTACAGTTTCTCTCTGTGAGTCCTAGTGAGATTTATCACTGTTTTTTGAAACTCACCTTATTACCTATGCACCATGCCTCTATGGTGTTCAGTTTGTCTCAACTTCCATCTCATCAGAGGTGACGTACTCATTAGTGCCAGCACCTCCTGAATGCCTGGCATCTGTGCCATTATTGAAGCCCAGGTAAAATGCTGCCAGTGAGGAGTTAGCCCTAAATTCCCAGAATTGATGTCCTCAACTTCTCTGCTGCAACAGTGGCCCCTAATAACTCCTTTTGAATTTCATTGAACAGAACCCCCACAACTGACCATGGCCCTCCCCACTGAACAATTTGGATGTCCAGCCCCAATTAATAGATGACCAGCAGATCCCTGACGGATATCTGTGCAGCTTCCCAACACATGTATCATGACTCCAAGTTGCTGGACACGTTGGATCTGCAGGGCTGTCCTTGGATCACACCCTAGACTCTAATTAAAAGGACTTCTTAACCTGAAATGCTCCAAGTGACCAACTGACCCTGTTCAAGCCCCCGGACTGATATTGGATCCTACTGTTGAATTGCTTTACCAGGATCCTTGATTGAACCCTGACTTGCACCTTAGGCTTTCAGACGTGGCCACTTAGTTGAATCAAATGTGCTATGTTTGCCATGTATGCTGCTGGCACATGCTGCATGTGTGAGATTGATGTAGAATGATGCCATGCAGCAGCATGTCCATCCCCTTGACTTATGACTACTGACAACCAAGACAAGCTGCTTTGCTCTGTGCCTGACCAAAGTAACTATGCAAGACAGAGGTACTATGAGCTTTTAAGGTCTGGCTGAAGAGACAAAAAGCACTAAATGGGAAGGTTGGGTAGAGATCTTGTGAGCATCTAAGTAGCCACAAAGTGAGTGAGTGCTAAGGGAGCAAGCAAGGATCCTGGAGATGTACCCTGATCCAATTCATGGGTTGGGTGTCTGTCACTGAGCACAAGTGGAGGTGTGCCATGAGGATGTGGTAACGTTCATATGCGTCTGATGCTAATGTCCATGAATTGTAGACATGAGTAGTTGCTGTCTCAGGAGCTTGCCCTGAGATGTTGGTGATTGCTGGAGGCTCGGAGGAAGAATGGGAAACTGCATATTAATGAGGTGAGGTTTGGTAATGCTGGCATGCTCATGCTTGCAAATAGGAGCAAGTAGGCTTCTAACCACTCACAAGCAAGATTTTCATCTCGCCATTCAAGAATTGGTAGGAGAATCAACCTTATTCTTGTTGATGTTGAGAATTTCTTTTCTGCTGCTTTCAACCTATTTTCCCAACTGACTCACTAATCCCAAATCATTCAGAGGCTGGATGGATTCCACTCTCTAAGCATGAATGAAGTGATCAAAACACTTATTATCTCTGTCATGTTTTCAGTTGCAATGCCCAGGTCCTTAGGCTTGTGCTTTATGTTTTGTTGGGGAAAAGTTAGAAATGGAGAACTGGTGTGATGAGAATTTTGTTGATTTGAGAAACTTGTAAATGATAAATTGCAGTATATGTTTGCATTGAAACGCAACTACCAGCATTAAACAAATATTACTTGCAGTTTAAACCTTGTTCTTATTGGATAGCTTCCTTTGACTAAAACTAGATATTCGATATGTGATTCTGTGACATGACAAAAATGGCCTTGTGGAAATGTACCTGAGATGTATTTCCATGTAATGGCTGGTCAGTTCAGGAGTCAGTTCATGCAGCATTTGTGAATGCTGCATGACCTCCTTAGTTTCTCCAGTATTTTTTCATTTCTAAGCTCTGTCCTTCCACATGCTTAATTTATGACTTGTGGATATTCTAATTACTAACTAAATGGAATTCAACTGGATTATTTTAACTCTAACTCTAAACAAGTGACATCTAGAAATGATGTCGGTATCTCTGCATCCATTAATACTTACATACAGAAAACAGCTCTGTTAAAATTCAGAAGTATTTTACACGGTTTTTTTTCGTTGAATTGGATGTCTTTCCTACCGAGGAATACATATAAGTTGGATGTACGGGCTAGAACATTTCAGATGCACAATGAAAACAACGTACTTTATGAAGAACAGTTGAGAGAGACTGGGCATTGTCTGTGCTCAGGCGGACCTGGATATACTTGTGCAGGAGCCATACAAAGTTGATATTGTAGTATAAGAATTATGATCACCTCAGGACAGGCAAACTAAGAAGAAATTCAAAGAAACAAAATTTAGAAAACAGACATCGTAAAGATATAAATGAATATAAAATCTGTCTCCATGATAGATTCATAGAATCCCTTCGGCCCAACAAGTCCACACTGGCCCTCGGAGCATCCCACCCAGACCCATTCCCTCTATAACCCACCTAATCTACACATCCCTGAACACTACAGGCAATTTAGCATAGCCAGTCCACCTAACCTGCTCATCTTTGGACTGTGGGAGGAAACCAGAGCACCGGGAGGAAACCCACGCAGACACGAGGAGAATGTACAAACTCCACACAGGGTGAGGATGGAATCGAACTTGGGTCCCTGGGGCTGTGAGGCAGCAGCGCTAACCACTGAACCACTGTGCTGCCCAAATTATATGGATTCACGCTGCCATTCACCTTTCTGCAGGAAAATCTGCTAGCATTCACCATTCCACCAACTTGCCAAAACTCACCTAGATTCACACTGCCATTCTACCATCCTGCAGTAGAATAACTTTCTAACACTCTGTCAAAGAGGTCAAGCATGGCATTTTTGCTAGAGTGCTGAATCATGCAGCCATCTGTGGACCTTTAGCTCACATTTTTGAGAAAATAAAGAGAGAAAACATGCACTTTTGCTGATAAATCAAGTATTTATTTATACAAGGTTAAGGAGTAATGTAATGTTTCTTGGTATTGTTCATCAACTTGGCAATTTTAAGATTGAAATAAAGCAAAGGTGTGGATTTCGAGATCTGAATAAGAAAAGAAAGTGTTACAGAACCTCAGAGATAAGGTGTGGGGCTGGATGAACACAGCAGGCCAAGCAGCATCATAGGAGCAGGAAAGCTTGACGTTTTGGGCCTCGACCCTTCATCAGAAATGGGCGAGGGGAAGAGGGTTCTGAAATAAATAGGGAGAGAGGGGGAGGCAGATAGAAGATGGATAGAGGAGAGGATAGGTGGAGAGGAGGCAGACAAGTCGAAGAGGCGGGGATGGAGCCAGTAAAGGTGAGTGTAGGTGGTGGGGGGGGTAGGGAGGAGATAAGTCAGTCCAGGGAGGACGGACAGGTCAAGAGGGCGGGATGAGGTTAGTAGATAGGAGATGGAGGTGGGGCTTGAGGTGGGAGGAGGGGATAGGTGAGAGGAAGAACAGGTTAGGGAGGCGGGGGCGAGCTGGGCTGGTTTTGGGATGCGGTTGGGGGAGGGGAGATTTTGAAGCTTGTGAAATCCACATTGATACCATTGGGCTGCAGGGTTCCCAGGCTGAATATGATTTGCTGTTCCTGCAGCCTTCGGGTGGCATCATTGTGGCATTGCAGGGGGCCCAGGATGGACAGGTCGTCTGAGGAATGGGAGGGGGAATTGAAATGGTTTGCGACTGGGAGGTGCAGTTGTTTGTCGCGAACTGAGCGCAGGTGTTCTGCAAAGCGGTCCCCAAGCCTCCGCTTGGTTTCCCCGATGTAGAGGAGGCCACAACGGGTACAGCGAATGCAGTATACCAAATTGGTAGATGTGCAGGTGAACATCTGCTTGATGTGGAAAGTCTTCTTGGGGCCTGGGATTGGGGTGAGGGAGGAGGTGTGGGGGCAGGTGTAGCACTTCCTGCGGTTGCAGGGAAAAGTGCCAGGTGTGGTGGGGCTGGAGGGGAGTGTGGAGTGGACAAAGGAGTCATGGAGAGAGTGGTCCCTCCGGAAAGCAGACAAGGGTGGGGAGAGATAAATGTCTTTGGTGGTGGGGTCGGATTGCAGATGGCGGAAGTGTCGGAGGATGATGCGTTGGATCCGGAGGTTGGTGGGATGGTACGTGAGGACGAGGGGGATTCTTTTTTGGTTATTATTGCGGGGACGGGGTGTGAGGGATGAGTTGCGGGAAGTGCGGGAGACACGGTCGAGGGCGTTCTCGACCACTGTGGGGGGGAAGTTGCGGTCCTTGAAGAATGAGGACATCTGAGATGTGCGGGAGTGGAATGCCTCATCCTGGGAGCAGATGCGGCGGAGGCGAAGGAATTGGGAATAGGGGATGGCATTTTTACAGGAAGGTGGGTGGGAGGAGGTGTATTCCAGGTAGCTGTGGGAGTCAGTGGGCTTGAAATGGACGTCGGTTTCTAGGTGGTTGCCCGAGATGGAGACAGAGAGGTCCAGGAAGGAGAGAGAAGTGTTGGAGATGGTCCAGGTGAACTTCAGGTTGGGGTGGAAGGTGTTGGTGAATTTAATGAACTGTTCGAGCTCCTCGTGGGAGCACGAGGCGGCACCGATACAGTCATCAATGTAACAGAGGAAGAGGTGGGGTTTAGGGCCAGTGTAGGTACGGAAGAGGGATTTTCTCAGATTCTGAAAACTTTTCTTTAGATCCCAGGTCCAAGGAAGAGTTGTTGAACTTCAAACATTAAGTTTATTTCTGTCTTCACGAATGCTGCGTGACCTACTTAGTTTCTTCAGTATTCTTTTCATTTCTAAGCTCTGTCCCTCCACATGCTTAATTTCTAACTTGTGGATATTCTAAGTACTAACTAAATGGACCTCAACTGGATTATTTTAACTGTAACTCTAAACAAGTGACATCCAGAAAGGATTTCAACATTTCATTCATTTGATCAGAGGAGAATGGCTACAGAGATCTCTTCTGAAAGGTGAGGTGGAGGGCAGTAGTTTAAGGAATCAACCCAAGTGTAGTTAGATGGCACAAGTTACAGAGCAGTTCAGATGCGCTACAGCGGCTGTATGGGGATGGCACAAGACAGGTGAGCATAGCAGACTATGACAGCAAATCTAGTTGCTTAATTTTTACGTTTTGAGGAAATGAAAAGTAATTTCATGTCAGAATTTGGGTACAATATCAGCTGCAAAACAATAAATAGGTTGCAGCCAAGTTTACTTCATGTATAAAATTCCACTAGTACTTTCAGAACTCACTGGGGTGGTGAACTGAAAAATCAAGCCCCACTATTCCCAAATTGTGAGAATTTGAAAAAAAGAAATCAAACAATTAAAAGTCCCCAGTTTAGTCGAATTATAAATTCAGGTTAAAAGAAAATGCTCACCTGGTTTCTGTATATAACAAGAAAATAACTGTTCATCGTGGGCAAATTGTCTTTAACTTATTGCAAGAATGAAGTATGAATTACTGACTTGTAACTCTACAACATTATATCTACTCCTTTTAGTTTATTCTCTCATGTACAGACAGATACACAAAGATAGCTAAGACAGAAACATTAAGGGCAGTAAAAGAAGACAAAATAAGGAAACTGCATTAATCTGGACCGCAGGAGTTGGTGGTGTTCTCTTACAGTTTCTTCTAATTCCTTTTATTTCGTTACTGATGAGGTGAAGTTGTTCACAAACTGATGCTGTCTTTCATTCACTCGATGAAATATTGCCCTTTTCAATGTATCTGAAGGCTATTTTCCTTTTTTCAACTGCGGATTTGCAAAGGAAGGTGTGTGGGACTCAGCTAATGTTTATTGTAGGCTATTTGGCATCTCTACACAGGAGAGAGAGAGAGAGTGAGACAGAGAGTGAGAGAGAGATTTTTGATGCTTTTGCTTTGCAGGTTGACTGTTTCTTCAGCACTGGTTCCACACAAGCCATGGTCAACTGATCAGCGGACAATAAAAAACATTGTCCAAGTGGTTGTCCACTAGTTCAGAACTCGTCTGTTCCATGTAACTGCTTTTGCTACACCATTCCATGAAAAAGCAACATTGTATACAGCTCACAATGTGTTCCAGTAAACACAATCATTAAGACTGCAGTCATCACTTTGCACAATCTCCTTGGTTTAAAGCAGTATCATCCATTTTTAGTCCACAGTTTAACAATAAAGGACCTCAACCAAATGATCTTGACAGTCCAGTAATCATGAGTACTGCAAAGTGTTCACTGCTAATTGTACAAACAAAAAATTCGTATCTGCAAGAGACAGGCAGCTTTAATAAAATATCGAATTTGTAAGAACTTAAAACCAGAAATAAGGATTTCACAACAAATGAAAATGTCCAAATATTACAGGTCTTTGTGTATGATTCTGAAATACTATTTCTACTGCATTATGTAGCGCAAGTATTGTGTTTGCATGTATTTTCCAATGATGACAATGTAGTTGTTGAATGGATTAATGGATAATTTGTAAATTGGAGTTCATCCATTTTATTAGTGATTCTAACAGGGCAGAAAATGTATCTTTTTAGATGAGACAGTAAAATGGTTTAGCTCTTGATCCATCTAATTTTCGTGACTTGACTTTTCAGAATAAGCTTCAATTCCAAATCTTTTTTTAAAAATATTATTCTTTTACAAAAGCAGGCTTATCTACAAACTTAGTGCTGTAGTAAGCAGTCTGAATTATGTAAGTACTCATCACTCTGGAGTCTGAGAAGAGTGAGATCTTGTTGCATTAGTATGTTATTGAGGTACATAATGAAGCTTATAAAGGAGTGGAGAACTGAGATAACATTGCTTGTAAATGTCATTCTTGATGGAAGACAGCAGTAGCTGGTATGCACGATGAACTGTGGGAGTAGGAAAGGAATGTTTAGTACTAGTGCTATATGACCTTAGATGTTTTCAGCACAGAAAGAGATCTTTCAAAAGATTCATTCTCTGCCAGCTTTTGGTGAGAGCAACCCAAAACATTGCCATGTACTATACCTAAAACCGTGTATATTGTTCTGCTTCAAGTATTACATAAATTTTGTCTTAATATAAGCTATAGTTTCTTTGATGCCCACATCTCTGGCAATTAATACATTAAAAAAAACTCCTCCTAGACCTTGGCTATTGCAAACTTTGCATAACACCTCAGGTGTAGACTTGCCAGAGCTCTGTAGAATTGCATCAAGACTTGCTTACGCTTGTGGTTTAACTTCCTTACAATGAAGGCCAATGTACTGCACAGTCTATTGTAGCACAGCAATGCCCCTACCTGCTATTTAGAAAACAGAATTCTTGAACTCAATATTGAGTCTGAAAGACAGTAAAGTGCCTCACTGAAAGATGAGTTGCTGTTTCTCAAGCTTGTGTTCAGCTTCATAGGAAAGTATCCAAGACTGAGGAGTGAGAAGTCAATTGCTTTTATTCTGGCAAGGCCAGCATTTGCTATTGGTCCTTAATAACCCCTGAGGAGCTGACAACAAGCTGTCTCTTGAACCTCAGTCATTCATGATATCTTCCCAGTATTCTGCATTTCAGTTTATGTGTTATGTTTCGATAAATACCATGATGAAATTTGAGGACACTTTTCACCTGCTCTGCAAGTAAAACGTATCAGGCAGAAGGTTGATATTGATGATATGCCCTCCATTTCTAAGCCTGAACAGTCCATATCTAATTACGGGAAATATATGTATATCTCCAATTGCCTTAATGGCAGTCTTTGTGCAGGAACAGCAAAAGCTGGACTTTAGAGTTTTGCTGCTAACCGAGATGTTAGAGGTGGAAACTGGGAAAAATTGTACTCCTACCTTAGTACATGACAGCCATCTTCAGACAAGTCTATCCAGCACCAGGTAACTGACTTTTCTCAATGAGAGGTTATCTTAAATATTTTTATGACTTGGAGAATGTGAGCAAATTTCAGAAATATAAAATATTGGAAAATAATCTTACTGTGAACAAAACAACAAGAAAAGCATGATTTTATAACCAACTTCAGTTCCAGTTTATTAGTTAACTTTCTTGTCACATCATTGAACATTGATTTAGTAAGGTATCTCCCACTGTAGCCACTGCGCCAGGGAGTTAGATGTTCCCTGAATGACCCAACACCACTAAACAATTGTCTGCCACAAAACTAAATCACCTCTTATTTACCTGTGCCTGCACAGCCCATTGTGATGGCTTTCTGGGACTGATCAGCTCCCCAAAGACAGACAAAGACTCTCGAATTCCCTCCATAAATCTTCGTATTTCTTTTGAGACAGCATATCCAGGTGTTAATGGGGGGATAAAGAAATTTGGCCACAGTTTCCTATTAATAAAAATAGTGCTTCCCAAATGCTTCAAGGTCAGAAATCACATGACACCAAGTTATAGTCCAACAAGTTTATTTGAAATCACAAGCTTTTGGAGCTTTAGTCCTCCTTCAGGTGTTAGTGAGCGAGGTAGTATCAGACACAGAATTTATAAGTAAAAGATTAAAGGGTCACACCATTGATGATGATGCTGTTAAATCTTTAATCAGTTAGAATGTTTTAATTGATTAATATATATCTGTAAATCCCCAAATTCCTTTGAAGTCACTGCCCTCATATGACGTCCTCATAGGAACAGGATACGATGCTCAATTCATCGATCGCCAGTTCCGACACGCCATAGTGAAAAACCGTCATGACTTCCTCAAAAGACAGAAACGGGATACATCCAATAGGGTATCCTTCATTGTCCAGTACTTCCCAGGAGCAGAGAAACTACGCTATTTTCTTCGCAGCCTTCAACGCGTTATCGATGACGATGAGCACTTCGTCAAGATCTTTGCCACACCTCCACTTCTCGCCTTCAAACAACTGCCAAACTTTAAACAGACCATTGTTCGCGGCAAACTACCCAGCCTTCAGGACAACATCAACCACAACACTATAGAGCCCTGTCATGGCAACCTCTGCAAGACATGTCAGATCTTCGACATGGACAATACCATCTCACGTGGGAACACCACCCACCACATGCACGGCAGATACTCATGTGACTTGGCCAACATTGTCTATCTCATATGCTGCAGGCAAGGATGCCCTGAGGTCTGGTATATTGGCGAAAACAATGTAGACACTACGACAATGGATAAATGGACACCGTGCAGATGGGGATGTACCCTTCCAGTGGGGTAACACTTCAGCAATTAAGGACATTCGGCCTCGGATCTTTGGGTACACGTCCTCTAAGACGGACTTCAGGATACACAACTATGCAGAGTTGCCGAGCAGAGGCTAATAGCCCGCTCTCCCTCCTCCCCTTTCCCCTTTTCCCCCACGTGCGCACTTTTGTGTTCTCTCTCTCTCCCTCTCCTCCCTGTCTCTCACACGCATGCACACACGTGCATTCCTTCTCTATCCCCCCACGCACACACGTTCTGTCTCTCCCTCCCAACACACACACACGCTCTCTTTCTCTCCCACACACGCGCTCTCTCCCCTGCCCACGTACACGCACAATCTCTCTCTCTCTCTCCCACCCACACGCGCTCTCTCTCCCCTGCCCCCACACATGCACGTGCTCTCTCTGCCCCCTATGCACACACGTGCACATGTGTGAATCTATGTGGTGAATTTGTATTTGCAGGTACATTTTATTTTGTTCAAAAAGCATACAATTTATAAACAGTCAGTCAATGTGGCATTTTATAAATTCCTACTTTAGAAATAAAGCCAGTCTGACTCCAAACCAAAGCACATACAGATTCTAAACAAGGCCTCACACCTAACAGGCATTGTCTGACTTAAAATGTCACCTGTTCTTTACAATGATGAAACCTTTAGTTCTCTCAGGACAGTGACTTCAAAGGAATTTGGCAATTTACATATCCGTTTTAATCAAATAAAGCCTCCCAACTGATTAAAGATTTAATAGCATCTTAGGTTCATCAGTGGTGTGGTCCTTTGATCTTTTACTTACAAATTCCATTTCTGATACTACCTCTCTCACTAACACCTGTAGTAGGAGTAAGTCTCTGAAAGCTTGTGATTTCAAATAAACCTGTTGGACTATAATCTGGTGTTGTGTGTTTTCTGATCTTGTCCGCTCCAGTCCAACACCAGCACCTCCACATCAAATGCTCCAAGGGAAGATGGGTGAACTGAGGACACCTAACAGCCAGCCAGCCAGCATCACCTAGAGGAGTTGTGAGGTGAGGATCTGGAGACAGGTAGTATTACCTAAAAGAGTGAGTGAGGTGAGAATCCCTAAACAGGCAGTTAATGTCACCTGGTCATGCTGGTGAGAAAACAATTCCAAGACCGACAATTAGATGCAGAGACAGACTGTTTGGAAATGATTGGAATTTGCTCTTGCACTATAATAGGGGAAGGAGTTTGATTCTCATGTAATTTATTAAGTTGTTTTTCTTAATTCTTAAATTTAAAGTGGTATGCAAATTGGTGGTAAAGTTAATGAAATAATTAATGAATTAAGTAGTGGTTTTATTTAATTATTTATGTTGTTTTTAATCACATAAGAATGATGGGATAGGAGATGTGTCAGGACTGCAGCATGAGGTAGATCCAAGGTAAATATGTCTGCAGGAAGTGCTTCAAATTTGAGCAGCTTCAGTTCAGAGTTTATGAGCCAGAGCCTAAGAATAGGCATTATGATTCAACAAGAAGCGAGGAGTATTGGAGACTTTGGTGGATTTAAAGGTGGACAAAATCCCCAGTTCTGGATGAGTTACGTCCCAGGCTGTTGTAATTTCGTCCCTTATCTTATTCGTGGGCCCTGAACCAGATGTTTAAATCCACTCTGGCTGAAGGGGAAGTCACAAGAGAACTGGAGGACAGCTGATGTGGTTCCACTTCATTAGAACGGTGGAAGAGATAGACTAGGGAACTATAGACCACTGAGTCTAACATCAGTGGTAGGGAAACTGTTGGAGAAAATAGTGTAAAGAGAGAGGCAAGGTTTGATCACGGATCGTCAGCACAGCTTTGTCATAGAATCTGTACACTGTGGAAGCAGGCTATTTGGCCCATTGAGTCCACACCGACCCTCAGAAAAGCATCCCACCCAGACCCACACCCCTACCCTGTAACCCTGCAATTCCCATGGCTAATTCACTTAGCTTGCATATCACTGGACACTTTGGGCAATTTAGCGTGGCCAATCCACCTAATCTGCACATCTTTGGACAGTAGGAGGAAACTGGAGCACCTGGAGAAAGCCATGCAGACATGGGGAGAATCTGCAAACTCCACACAGACAGTTGCCTGAAGGTAGAATCGAACCTGGGTCCTGGTGTTGTGAAGCAGCAGTGCTAACTACTGAGCCACCGTGCTGTCCTTGTTGGAGAGAGGTCATGGCTAACAAATCTAGTGGATTATTTGAGGAGATGACCAAGTGTTGGAAGAGGGTAGGACAATTGATGTAGTTTATATGGATTTCGCCAAGGCCTTTGACAAGGTCCCACATGGGAAACCGATAAAGCTCATGGAATCAAGGGTAACTTGGCAAGAAGGATTCAAAATTGGCTTAGTGGTCGGAGACAGAGTGCACTTGCTGAGCCTGTTTGTTTGTGTAACTGGAGCCCGTTGTGCAGTGGCGAAGCACAGGGATCAGTGATTGTTCCTTATTATTTGTGATATTCATAAATGAATAGGTGAGAATGGGCAGTGGAGGTGGTGACAAGTAAATTTGTGGATAATGGAAAGATTGGCTGGGTGGTTGATGGTGCGGAGGGGTGTTAGGTTACAGGAGGACATAAACAGATTGGGCAGATGGGCAGATGAATAGCAGCTGAAATTTAACCCTCTTAAGTGTAAGGTGATGCACATTGGAAGAAGGAACAGACAAGGCAATACTCAGTGAATGGGAAGACAATATGTAGCTCAGAGGAACAGACGGAACTTGACGTGCTTGTCCACAGATCTGTGAAGGTGACAGGACCAGTGAATAGGGCAGTTAAGAAGGTTAATAGGTATTTAAGAAGACATGTAGGGTGCTTCCCTTTATCATTTGTGACATACATAATAAGAGCAGGGAGGTAGCGTTGGAGCTGCCTAACTTTAGTAGGTCACAGCTGGAATACTGTGTGCAGTTCTAGTTACCACACTTTCGGGAAAATGTGTATTTCACTGAAGGGGTGCAAAGGAGATTCACCAGGATGTTACCTGGGGTGGAGCATTTCAGCTATGAAGTGAGGCTGGATAAAGTTGGTTTGTTTTCCTTGGAGTAAAGAATGCTGAGGGAGGACCTGATTTGAGATGTGCAAGATTGAGGGACAAGAACAGCATGAATAGAAAGCAGCTGTTCCCCTTAGTCGAAGGGTCAATAACAAGGAGGCATAATTTTAAAGACAGGAGGATTAGAGGGGATTTGAGGAAAACCTTTTTCTGCCCAGGGGTGGTTGTGGTCTAGAATGCACTGCTTGGGAGGTTGTTGAAGTGGGAAACCTCAACCTTTTTAAGAAAAAGCTTGGATGAGCATTTGAAGTGGCATAACATTCAAGGCTAGGGGCCTAGTGTGGGAATGTGGGACTAGTGTGGGTAATTTCTGTTGGAACAGACTTTATGATCTGGAGGGCTGCTTCTGGATTATATGATTCTATGATTTTATGAACAAGGTGGGGGAAAATTAGCTACTTACTTTGTACCAGAATGATGCAGTCCCACCACTTAGGTTGAGGTCTTCTGTTTTAACCTTCTGTGGTCAGGATGGGAGAGAGTGACTACAAGTGAGGAACGTAAGAGGACACAGACCAGAAGTGCTGGACTGTCAGCCTTTGCAGTTGTTCAACGGATTTGAAGTTCTGTCAGCCTGTTCAGATGAGAACAGTGACTGACTGGTGGATGAGTAGAATGGGATAGTACAATCAGGAATCCGTCACTATCCCCCACTAGAATCCCCCGTTATCAACATCCAGGGGGTTTACCATTGATCAGAAACACAACTAGACTTGCCATGTAAAACCAATAGCTACAAGAGAGTTTCAGAGGCTAGGAATGCTGCAGTGGTTAACTCACCATCTGACTCACCTCAACCTGTCCACCATCTACAAGACACAAGCTCGGAGTGGGATGGAATCCTCCCCACTTGCCTGGATTAGTGCAGCTCCAACAACATTCAAGGAGCTTGACGCCATCCAGGACAAAGCAGCCCGGTTGATTGGCACCACATCCGTAAAAAACCACTCCCTCCATCACTGACACTTAGCTGCAGTAATGTGTACTGCAGAAATTCGACTAAGATTCTTCAACTGTACCTTTCAAATCCACAACCGCTTCCATTTAGAAGGACAATGGAAAAAAATAGAATGCAAGTTTCCCTACAAGCCTCTCACCATCCTGACTTGGAAACATATCATTGTTCCTTCACTGAAGCTGGGTCAAAATCTTAGAATTCCCTCCCTAAAGGCATTGTAAATCTACTTGCAGCATGTGGACTGCAGTGGTTCAAGAAGGCAGCTCACCACTACCTTCTCAAGGGCATCTAGAGATGGGCAATAAATGCTGGCCCACCCAGCAATGCCAATGAGTGAATAAAAACAAGGGGATTGATATCATTGATATCAGAGATGATATCAGAGATGACCCTTCTGATGAAGGGTCTAGGCCCGAAACGTCAAGTTTTCCTGCTCCTATGATGCTGCTTGGCCTGCTGTGTTCATCCAGCCCCACGCCTTGTTATCTGGGATTGATATCATTCTTTGGAGCCAAGAGTGAGTGTCCACTGGTTGGGTTGCCTGTTTAATGACAGAGTTTATAACCTTTGCCTAGGGTTGGAAAGTAGGGTAAGGATCCTGTGATTGGTAGAAGGGAGAGAGGAACTTAGTGAAATTATAATCCCAATGGAAGTGATACTCAGAAAACTTTTGGAGCTATGGCTTACTAACTCGGGGTCCAGAAGAAATTCACCTTGAGTCTTAACTGAATTAGCTAATGGGGTCTTAAATATATTGACATTAATTAAGGTTCTTGAGTAGATTTGTAGCTCGGGTTGTGGATGCTGTTGTTGGTTCGCTCGCCGAGCTGGTTTGTTAGTTCGCAGATGTTTCATTGCCCTGCTGTGTAAACATCATCAGTGTACCGTCCAATAAAGCACTGTTGTGTTTTCCCACCTGGTATGTAAACTCTGGAGTCTTTTGGAGTTGATTACCTTACTTCCGGTGTTTCTTTGCAGTGATGTGTATATAGGATCTAATTCTAAGTGTTTATTGATGGCCTTCTTGGTGGAGAACCAGGCCTCTAGAAATTCCTGCACTTGTCTCTGTTTGGCCTGTCCTAGGATCCTGAAGTTGTCAGAATTGAACTGGTGGCTCTCCTTATTCGTGTGAATGGAGACGAGTGAGTACTGGTCATTTTTGTTGCTAGTTGGTGTTCATCTATTCTTGTGCCCAGTCTCCTTCCTGTCTGTCCAATGTAACATTTGTTACAGTTCTTGCATGGGAACTTGGATATCACACTGGTTCTGTTATTGTGGGTAAGGGGTCTTTGGTTTGAGTTAGCAGTTGGCATAGGGTTGATGTAGGTTTTTGTGCCACACTCTAGTCATCATCAAATCACCCATCCACTATGGATCCGACATGTGGACTAGAGTAGGCACACCAAATAATAATCAACACTCTCACCAGCATCAAAGTCACCAGGGAAGAAGAAAAGAATGAACTGCTCCCATTCCTGGATGCCACGGTAGAACGCAGGGCCAACGGGGAATTTCTGATGAAGGTACGCAGAAAGGTCACATACACGGATTAAGTCCCGAATTTTAACAGTAACCACCCCAACAACCACAAACAAAATTGCGTGATAACACTATTTAAACGAGCGACAACACACTACAGCAACCCAGAACTCTGCCAAAATGATGAAGAATACCTTTACCAAGTATTTATACAGTATGCCCTGACACACTCGTCACATTACCGTACATCAAGAACATATCTGAACTGACCACAAGACTCCTATGATCAGTGGGTATCTGAGTGTGAAGGGCCTGTTTCCACACTGTAAGGATTCTATGCTTCTAACGTTGTCTCGTCTGTAAGCTTAACCACCATGCCTTTGTTTCCCTTATGTAGGTCGTTGATTTAAATTATAAAACATTGAGGCCCGTGCACTGACCTGTAACCATTGACTCCACTCATTATATCCTGCCAATCAGATAAAGATCCATTCATGTATACTGTCTGTTTTCTAATAGCTAGCCAATCTTGTGTCCATCCTAATGCGTTACTCATTAAACCATGAGTATTTATTTTCTTCAGAGACCTTTTAACATGGCACCTTGTCACATGCCTTCTGGAAATTCAAGTATATAATGTCTATAGGCTGTTGTTCACTCACAGTGTGTGATATTCTTTTAGAGACTTCCAATAAATTGGTTAAACGTGAATTCCCTTTGAGAAAGCCACATTGATTCGCTTCCTGATTACTTTGAATTCTTGTAAGTGTGCAGCTATAATCGCTCTAATGATCAATTCTGATATTTTCCCCATGGCAGAGTCAAGCTAACTGACCTAATGTTTCCTGTTTTCTGCCTCCATCTTGTCTTGATTCGAAGAGTTACATTTATTACCTTTCAATCCATTGGAACCTTTCTTGAATTTTGGGTATTTGCGAAAATTGAGACTAATGAATTTAGTGCCTCATTTGCAACTCTTTTAAAATCCTTGGATGCAATTCATCTGGACCAGAAGACTTATCAGCCCACAGTTTTTTCCGTTTGCTTTCTGCCACTTCCGTCATGATTGTAAGTTAACAATGTTCCTCTCTCCTTCCTAGCTCCTGATTTGCAGCTACTACTCTGATATTTCTTTTATTATCTGTAATGAATACAGAAGTACAAAATATGTTCATTTCATCTGTCATTTCCTTATTACCCACTCTTTGCTCATGATCCTTACTTTCTCTAGAGAGTCAAAACTCTGTTTACTTACATTTTTCCTTTTTAAAAATCTGTATCGCCTCTTCTATCGATTTTTACATTTCAAAATAGCAGCTTGTTGTACTTTAAATTCTTTATCCTGAATTCCTTTATTTTAAGCCATTCTTTGCATTCCTTATGTTATGATTAATCACCTGACTTGCCACTCATCTTTGCACAGTTATGTGCCCTTTTTTTAATGCTTTTCCCCTCTTCAGTTAAACACAGGCTTTCCCTTCAGAACTTTTCTCTATAGCAGTAATATTCAATATTGATCACTACCCTAGTCTAGTTTGCCCATTCTCTTCAGGCAGTTTAACATTCAACCTCACATAGTTGCCCTTCTATAAATTTAAAACATTAGTTTCAGAGACAATCTTCTCTCTTTGAAGCTGAAGGTAAAATTCAGTCGTATTGTGGTTGTTGCCCACTGGGTGTGCCTTCACCTGAGATCATTACTTAATCCTGTCACATTACACAATTACCAAATCTAATATAACTTCTCTGTGATCAGCCTCAGAATGTGTCTCAAACATGATACAGCTGTTTTGAGGGTGGAGGGGAATTGGGGCTAGAATTCAATGACTTCACAAACTTATCATAGAATCCCTACAGTGTGGAAATAGGCCCTTTGGCCCAACAAGTCCACACCGACCCTCCGAGCATTCCACCCAAATCTATCCCCCATAACCCTCCTAATCTACATGTCCCTGAACACTCTGGGCAATTTAGCACAGCCAATCCACCTAACCTGCACATCTTTGGACTGTGGGAGGAAACCGAAGCACCCAGAGGAAACCCACGCAGACACTGGGAGAATGTGCAAACTCCACACAGACAGTCACCTGAGGCTGGAATCGAACCTGGGTCCCTGGCTCTGTGAGGCAGCAGTGCTAACCAATGAGCCACCGTGCCACCCTGTTCTCCATTTTTCTTATATTGTCTACCTTCCCCTGCCAGAAAAAAAATTTTGTATTTGTGTGTTGTCCACTTTGCACATGATAGAGGGGACTGATTTTTCCGTTTCACGGGCCCTGTACACCCCTGCCCTCTTGCTCCATGTCTGCCTCTGTTAAAAGTATTAAACAGAACCTTGTTTTCCAACACTTTTCAGTTTGGAAGAGGCATTGTACTGTATTTGAAATGTTAACTGTTTCTCTCTACGTAGATACTGGTGAACCTGCTGAGTGTCTCCCGCATTTTGTGTGTTTGTTAAAGTCCCAGATATTTATTGCTGTCCCTTCAATACAAGCGCCCAAAATTTCTTGTCTAGTTTGTCTCACATGATGGTGACAGTCTCGGGGTCAGTAGACCACTTTAATTAGTCATTTATTTCCCCTAACATTTTTCTAGTCCACCCAAGCTGATTCTGCATCATAATCTCCTGAACCTTTGCACAAATGGTTGTTTAGCAGTACTATCCTGCCGTCTTTACTTAGGTTCTTATTTTACTTGAATGTCATTATACCCCTCAATATTCGGGAACCAGTTCTTGTCATGCCGAAGCCATGTCTCTAATTGTGCAAAATCGATTTCACTGACTTCAGTGCATGCTATCAATTTGTTTACTTTGTTATAAATGCTGCATGGAAGCATTTTCCTTTACTCATGATGACTTTTGTAAAATTGAGTCTTCATTGTCAGTGTCCCCATTTCCGACCCTCATAGCCTACATTACTGTTTTCCTATTTAACAATGCCTGTACTCTTGTAGAACCTCTTTCTGAATCTATCTGGATCATTCGTACCTGCATAGACTACAACCACTGGATCCTTTCCTTCTCGCTTCCACTGCATCTTCCTTTCTATCCTAAGCAGATTTCCTAAACCCTGGCATGGAGCAGGCTACATGGCTTTTTGGAGTGTTACTCTGCAGGAGAAAATTCTGTCAATCCCCCTGACTATTTGTTCAACTACTACTACATTCCGAGTTGCTACCCCAACATAATTGGTTTTGTCTGCCGTGTGTCATAGTCAGTTTGCATCTCTATCCTGCAGCCCCCAATCTCCTTCAGACATGTTGAGAGAAACTTCATTGAATAGAAGTTGAGTAATTGTTGAAACCAATTATTTAGGGGAGGCGATGGCCTAGTGGTACTATCACTGGACTGTTAATCCAGAGACTGAGATAATGTCTGGGGATCTGGGTTTGAATCTCACTAAGGCAGATGGTAGAATTTGAATTCAATAAAAAAAATCTGTAATGAAGAGTCTAATGATGATCATGAACCCATTGTTGATTGTTGGAAAGACCCATCTGGTTCCCTAACTGCCATCCTTACCTGGTCTGGCCTACATGTGACTCCAGACCCACAGCAATGTGGTTGACTCTTAACTGCCCTCTGGGAAATTAGGGATGGGCAATAACTGCTGCCCTAGCTAGCAACACCCTCATCCCATGAATGAATGAATAAAAAAAAATCTTCTGCCCTTTGGGTCCCCTTACCTGTCTCTTTTGCAGTCACACCCTCCTGTCCCTCCTCACTGACCAAATCATAGGATCCTATCCAAAGTGATGTTTCCTTGTACAAAGAATTCAGGTGACTTTCTCCTTCCCTGAAGCATTGCTGTGTTTGCACTTCAGTTTCCAGCTCATAAACCCTGATCCGAAGCTGCTCGAACTTCGACCACTTACTCCAGGCATGTTTGCCTTGTATTATAATGGTATCCTGGTGCTCCTACATACTGCACCCTTGCTACATCATCTGATCTACAATCTTCGCATTCATTTATATTTTCAACCTTACTAATTCTTTGTATATTTATACTTAAAGATATAAAAGACCAGAGAATCACCAAACAACTAGTTCCTTTCTCTGTAAGACAGAGATAGATAGGTTCTTGATTATTAAGGGGAGAAGGCAGGAGAATGGATTTGAGAAACACATCATCCATGTTCGAATGGCAACGCAGACTCGATGGACCAAATGACCTAATTCTGCTGCTATATCTTGTGGTCCTATGATCACAATTGTACAAATAAGGAAAACACTTTAAAAACTGAAAGAACTGTAGATGCTGTAAATCAGGAACAAAAACAATGTTGCTGGAAATGCTCAGCAGGTCTGGCAGCTTCTGTGAAGGAAAAAACAGAGTTAATTTTTCGGCTCCGGTGACCCGAAACCTTCTGAGGAAGGGTCACCGGACCCGAAACATTAGCTCTGTTTTTCCCTTCACAGATGCTGCCAGACCTGCTGAGCTGTTCCAGCAACTTTGTTTCTTTTAGGAAAACACTTTATCCATTTGATAACCAACTCTAGTGAATTAGAAGCACTTTCACAATGCTGTTTATCCCTTGACAATTTGACAGCTGTCGGAAGTGCAAATTTAGCAAACGCATTATTTGTAGCAGGCTTAGAATTCATATTGTGCAATGGCAATGTTGAGTCAATTGCGTGTTTTTTTTTCTATAGAATCCCGACAGTGTGGGAACAGGCCCTTCAGCCCAACAAGTCCACACCGAACCACAAAGCATCCCACCCAGATCCACCCCACCTAAGCTACACATCCCTGAACACTACGGGCAATTTAATCTGGCCAATTCACCTAGCCTGCACATCTTTGGACTGTGGGAGGAAACCGGAGCACCCGGAGGAAACCCACGTAGATACGGGGAGAATATGCAAACTCCAGACAGACAGTCGCCCAAGGGTGGAATCAAACGCAGGTCCCTGGCGCTGTGAGGCAACAGTGCTAACCACTGAACCACCATGCTGCCCTAAACCTGTTGACCTGTGAACATCCCCTTTTTTATGTTGATGAAAATTGCCAGCTTGGGAATGGGGCAGGAACCACTGATTTGGAAGCCGCCCAATGAAGTGTCCCTCATTGGGCAAGGAAATCGTATCCTGTGGACCCATTAATTTCCACCGTTACCATCTCAACCTCCCCTTCTATGTTTTATTTTGTGTTTTTTAAAATTATGGACATAACATTGATAAAATAGAAACAAGTAATGTATGTTACCAATGATTAAGACAGATCATGCTACAGTGCTGATTGCAGACTTGATGTCGAATAAAATTTTGTGAGGTAGTGTTGACTTTAATTATATTAACCAGCTTGCCTGACGTAACCAGGGTGGATGAAGATTAATTTCACTCAAAGTATGGAATACTAGACTGCATCTTGACAGGCGTTAAAATAATGTTTGAATTAATTGGCTACTACCATTATGTTATAGAAAATGGCTTGTTCCAAGTTTATTAGCAGTACGATGTTTGATCCTTGTGTTTCTTAATCAGCGTGCTAAAGATCTGCATGATCAAGCACTATAGTGTTAGCATGACTGAGTTTGAGGCATTCTTAACTTCTGACTCGAAAAGTTATGACTTTAACTATCACTCCAAAGATTTGAACACAGAAGTCAGGGCTGGCACCCCTGTGCTGTGCAGATGAACTGCTGCAATGTCAGAGATTCTGTTTTACAAATGTGCCATTGAACTGAGGCCCCATTCTTGTTTCAGATAAACTAAGGACAGGGGATTTATTCCTAGCATTGCATTGTTCAACCCTTCAACCAACCTCATCATAAGAAAAGTTGTCATTATCACATTGTGTATAGAAATTTCTCTCAAAAGGCAAGTTGTTGTTCTGTTGCAACAGAACATTACAATAGTGCCTATATCAGAAACACTTAGAGATGTCCTGAGATTGTGAAAGGTACATTATAAATGCAAATCTTTCTTTTTATTGTCACTGATTTGGACTAACACTGATATAAGTACAGCACTGTGTCTATTCCATGTACCTCAACAACTTACAAGTGTTTCCAGATGTCATCTAAACCGATTACATTTTCAGTGCATAATTCCATAGCATCTTTGGTTGTAGTAAGATAAATTATTCTTTTTGTCTCCAGAGAGTGCTCCCTGAGGTATAGTAGAATTTAGCAATCTGTGCAACATTAGGATGATCTTGCTGGAAAAATAATACTGACTTAATGTTATGTAATTTAGCCAGCGAATTCAGTGAAAGAGACATGCACATTGATAGTGCGTTGGGGATCTGGCTTAGTGATATATACCATTGTATTCTTCTTTGCTCGAGTGGAATCTTCCCCCATTGTCTTCCTGTTATTTCTAGAAACTTGCTGCATTTACACATTGACTGCCCATTAAACTTGCCACAGAAAGTAAGTCTTGTATTTAAGGCTACAAGCAGCTTTTTAAATGGTGTAATAATTGTTCATACAATAGTCATGAGCTCCTCTGGTTTTAAAAGTAAAAAATTAAAATCACTCATTTCTAGATGTATTATTTTCTCTGCCCTTACTGTCTTTCGTAATCCTGTTCTTGTTTCCCTCTTTCCACTTCTCTTTCTTCACCTGATTTGACTTTTATTCACCCGTTGCCATGCATTCTTCTTTTCCATGGTTACTATTTGCTTCTTAGTCTTTAATTTAATTGGCCTAGATAAAAGTTTAGCTGGGTTCATTGTAACTGCCTTATTTCAGCTACGTACAACGTAAAATCTTTTGGCAGTATTCTTCTTTGCTGTGGCATTTTGTGTATAATTTTAATCTAACATGGACGTATTAGGAGCTACCATGATTGGATTGGCTGTCCGCTTTACATATCTCTTGGTTTTATTTTCCACAAAGCCAATGGGAAATAAAGATAGGAAGCGGATTTAGTCATGCCGGCTTCCTGTTGGGAGCATTAGGTTAAAGCTTTGTTTCCAGACTAATTATACCTGAGGATTGTTTGGGTGAAATTACAAATTAGTGCTAAACTGTGAGAAGGGCTGTGCTCTTAATTTGAAATTATTAAGAAACTTTACCAAACATGTGTCAATTTGGTTTCTGACTCAGCACAGTGATTTTAATTTTACCAGACTGTCCTGGATTCAAGCCTGAGTTCAAGGTGAAAACACATGACGTTTTTGTAGTTTGGTGCCATCAATCCTATCTGGTTAAATCTCTACTTTGTAACTATTGATAAGACTGTCGCTGTGTCTTTCAGAATCTGGAAGTTGTCTTTAACTGCATGCCCTGTGGTCAAATAAATGTAACCTGGGAAAAAGGTTCATGCACTCCACGTGATTAAACTAGTTAGACTGCATAAAAGCAAGCATGTCATTAATAAAAGTTGTAAATACTGAAGATCTGCTTGGACATATGGTACTCATTTCTGTTTGATCAAATGTGGAAATCATTACCAAGACATCTGAAACTGAGGTAGCAATAAAAGAAATTATCTCAAATGGGGCAGTGGCTACAAATTATTGGTCATTTTTCAGTGGGTGGTCAATTTGAGTTATGCAGAGCATAGTAGACAATTGTTACTTTACATTTATGTGCAATTTTTATTGAATTTCAAATTTGCATAATTCCGATCTGTTGCAGAAATAACTGGCTGAGTTTGTGAGTGTTTGTGTTTTTCTGGATGCGTAAACAAAATGTGGTCAAAAGCTGAATCAAAGAATTGTGTTTGTACATTCATCTAGAGAGAGACTTACATAGAATTGAAATGTTGGATTTGAATAAAAAGCTGTAAAGTTCTTAAATCATCTGAAAGGATAAATATTATGCTAATTTCTCTGTTTGAATGAAACTTTCTTTTTTAGACTGTTTATTCAGCAAATTGGAGGAAGGTTAGTGCTTTTGCACATGCAGAGTTTGAATTTTTTCCAGCATACTGTCAACACCTTTTCTTCTCATTGTTTTACAGTCTCAAAACCATTCACATCCTGACATGAAGTTATTTAGAGTCCTTATATTTCAAAACTACTGTCTGGTCCATTTCTTGTACCCTTCCTGTTTAAATTCTTTACTCATCATTTGGATGACATTTAGCATTTCACATGAGAGCCAAGTTGTCACAACAAGAATTTCTCATCTGGCCCTTCAGTAACTCTGGTGATGTGTGAGTTTTTAATAACTTATTTTGGCATGCTGTGTCTTCCTGGAATTAAAGTTTCACATCTGGACTTATGACCACTGTTAGGTTGGAAATTGGAAACATATCTGTTTTTCATTAGCTTTTTTTGAATGTGTGAATGAATACCCGCAGAAGATTTGGTCACGTCTTGAACTACTAAAAAAGAGAAGTACATGTCAAAAAGCATGTATCAGCCGCTATCTTATCCACAAAATTGTTTCAGTCAGTTGAACAAGATGTTATTGTTCAGACATTTAACTTTGTCTGCAACTCAAAAACGATGCACTTCTTTGAGAAGAATGTTGTCAAGTTCAACGCAAGTGTTTCCAGCCTCCCTCTGTTTTTAATACATGGATCCTTTTTTATTAAAACTACTTGAAAGTAATGAATATTTATGCATCTTAACTAAGTGTAGGTAAGTTTCCAAAAACAGAAATTGCTGTGAAAGCTCAGCAGGTCTGGTAGCATTTGTGGAGAGATATAGAGTTAACATTTTGAGTCCAATGACCCCTCCTCAGGGTTTCTGTTTCTGATTTCCCGCATCCACAGTTATTTTGGTTTTTATTTATTAAGTAAATTTGGTGTGCTTGTCGAACCATGAATTTTAACGCTCGCTGTTTACGTTTTATTCTACATAATTAACCATTTTATTGACTCAGAAAATCAGAGCACGGAATCAGAACTGTATGTGTTGAATACTGTGTGGCTAACTATCAAAAATCTCTTAGAAACTTCCTGATGAAAATTCTGAGACACTCAAAACTCATAAGCCCTGAAGACTCTGCAGATCTCCAAGTTTAGAAATCACAAATGCATTGGAGAATTAATGGTCAGCATTGGCTTGTGTCCCACACATTACCATTCTTTGCAGCTGTTTTCTGTGTCAAAAAATGAAGAGAAACTTTTGCATGGTCATTTTAGCATGAGATGCTGTTATGATTTGTTCGCTCTTGTTGGAAAAATGCCTGGACCTCTGATAATGTGATGATCGATTCATGTGACATCTGCAAAAGTTATTGAATATGCATTGTAATAGTTAATATTTGGGACTGTGGTTCTTTGCTTCTGTCTGTGAAATCCAGAAGACTGCTTCTGAGCAGGCAAAGAAGGGAAATTGAGGCTGGTGAAATGCCAACATATTTAAGGGGTGGAAGGTATAGAAGGGTGGAGCTTTAATTCCACCAGTAATTAATAATAATGTAGTAAAATAGCACCGATAACAAGCACTGGTAACACTCTGAGATAGTAGGAACTGCCAATGCTGGAGAATCTGAGATAACAAGGTATAGAACAAAGAACCAAGAAAATTACAGCACAGGAACAGGCCCTTTGGCCCTCCAAGCCTGTGCCAATCCAGATCCTCTGTCTAAACCTATCGCCTATTTTCCAGGGATCTGTATCCTTCTGCTCCCTGCCCATTCATGTATCTGTCCAGATACATCTTAAATGATGCTATCGTGCCCACCTCTACCATCTCCGCTGGCAACACGTTCCAGGCACCCACCACCCTCTGCGTAAAGAACTTTCCACGCATGTCTCCCTTAAACTTCTCCCCTCTCACCTTGAAATTGTGACCCCTAGTAATTGAGTCCCCCACTCTGGGGGAAAAAGCTTCTTGCTATCCACCCTGTCTATACCTCTCATGATTTTGTAGACCTCAGTCAGATCCCCCCTCAACCTCTGTCTTTCCAATGTAAATAATCTTAATCTACTCAACCTCTTCATAGCCAGCGCCCTCCATACCAGGCAACATCCTGGTGAATCTCCTCTGCACCCTCTCCAAAGCATCCACATCCTTTTGGTAATGTGGCGACCAGAACTGTACGCAGTATTCCGAATGTGCTCAAACCAAAGACCTATACAACTGTAACATGACCTGCCAACTCTTGTACTCGATACCCCATCCGATGAATGAAAGCATGCCATATGCCTTCTTGACCACTGTATCGACCTGCGTTGCCACCTTCAGGGTACAATGGACCTGAACACCCAGATCTCTCTGTGAATCAATTTTCCCCAGGGCTTTTCCATTTACCGTATAGTTCGCTCTTGAATTGGATCTTCCAAACTGCGTCACCTTGCATTTGCCTGGATTGAACTCCATCTGCCATTCCTCCGCCCAACTCTCCAATCTATCCATATTCTGCTGCATTCTCCGACAGTCCCCTTCACTATCTGCTACTCCACCGATCTTAGTGTCATCTGCAAACTTAATACCTTCCTCCAGATCATTTATGTATATCACAAACAACAGTGGTCCCAACACGGATCCCTGTGGAACACCACTTTCACAGTTCTCCATTTTGAGAAACTCCTTTCCACTACAACTCTGTCTCCTGTTGCCCAGCCAGTTCTCTATCCATCTAGCTAGTGCACCCTGGACCCGATGCGACTTCACTTTTTCCATCAGCCTACCATGGGGAACCTTGTTAAACGCCTTACTGATGTCCATGTATATGACATCTACAGCCCTTCCCTCATCGATCAACATTGTCACTTCCTCAAAGAATTCTATCAAGTTGGTAAGACATGACCTTCCCTGCACAAAACCATGCTGCCTATCACTAATACGCCCATTTTCTTGCAAATGTAAATAGATCCTATCTCTCAGTATCTTCTCCAGCAGCTTCCCCACCACTGATGTCAGGCTCACCGGTCTATAATTACCTCGATTATCCTTGCTATTCTTCTTAAATAAGGGGACAACATTAGCAATTCTCCAGTCCTCCGGGACCTCACCCGTGCTCAAGGATGCTGTAAAGATATCTGTTAAGGCCCCAGCTATTTCCCCTCTCACTTCCCTCAGTAACCTGTGATAGATCCCATCCGGACCTGGGGACTTGTCCACCCTAATGCCTTTTAGAATACCCAACATTTCCCCCCCTCCTTACGCCGATTTGACCTAGAGTAATCAAACATCTATCCCTAACCTCAACATCCGTCATGTCCCTCTCCTCGGTGAATACCAACGCAAAATGATCATTAAGAATCTCACTCACTTTCTCTGACTCCTCGCGTAACTTCCCTCCTTTGTCCTGGAGTGGGCCAACCCTTTCTCTAGTTATCGTCTTGCTCCTTATGTACGAATAAAAGGCTTTGGGATTTTCCTTAACCCTGTTTGCTAAAGATATTTCATGACCCCGTTTAGCCCTCTTAATTCCTCATTTCAGATTGATCCTACTTTCCCGATATCCTTCCAAAGCTGCTTCTGTTTTTAGTCGCCTAGACCTTTTGTATGCTTCCTTTTTCCCCTTTGCTAGTCTCACAATTTCTCCTGTCATCCATGGTTCCCTAATCTTGCCCTTTCTATCCCTCCTTTTCACAGGGACATGTCTGTCCTGCACTCTAATCAACCTCTCTTTAAAAGCCTCCCACATTTCAAATGTGGATTTACCCTCTAACACCTGCTCCCAATCCACATTCCCGAGTTCCTGCCGAATTTTGCTATAGTTGGCCTTCTCCCAATTTAGCACCCTTCCTTTCGGACCAGTCTCGTCTTTATCCATGAGTATTCTAAAACTTACGGAATTGTGATCACTATTTCCAAAGTAGTCCCCTCCTGAAACTTCAACCACCTGGCTGGGCCCATTCCCCAACACCAAGTCCAGTATGGCCCCTTCCCGAGTTGGACTATTTACATACTGCTCTACAAAACCGTCCTGGATGCTCCTTACAAATTCTGCTCCATCTAAACCCCTAATACTAAGTGAATCCCAGTCAATGTTGGGAAAATTAAAATCTCCTGTCACCACCATCCTGTTGCTCCTACATCTTCCCATAATCTGTCTACATATTTGTACCTCTATCTCACGCTCGCTATTGGGAGGCCTGTAGTACAGCCCCAACATTGTTACCGCACCCTTCCCATTTCCGAGCTCTGCCTATATTGTCTGACTGCTCAAGTCCTCCATAGTGCCCTCCTTCAGCACAGCTGTGATATCCTCTTTGACCAGTAGTGCAACTCCTCCGCCCCTTTTACCTCCCTCTCTATCCTGCCTGAAGCATCTATATCCTGGGATATTTAGTTGCCAGTCTTGCCTTTCCCTCAACCAAGTGTCAGTAATAGCAATAACATCATACTCCCAGGGACCAATCCAAGACCTAAGTTCATCTGCCTTACCTACTGCACTTCTCGCATTAAGACAAATGCACCTTAGACCACCTATCCCTTTGCGTTCATCATTTGCTGTCTGCCTACTCTACCCTCAGTCACACTGACTTCAGTATCTAGTTCCTTACAGGCTTTAGTTACTATCTCCTTACTGTCCACTAACATCCTCATTTGGTTCCCATCCCCCTGCCACATTAGTTTAAACCCTCCCCAACAGCGTTAGCAAAATCACCCCCTAGGACATTGGTTCCAGTCCTGCCCAGGTGTAGACCGTCCGATTTGTAATAGTCCCACCTCCCCCAGAACCAGTCGCAATGTCCCAAAAATCTGAACCCCTCCCTCCTACGCCATCTCTCAAGCCACTCATTTATCCTACCTATTCTTTCATTTCTATTCTGACTAGCACTTGGCACTGGTAGCAACCCTGAGATTACTACTTCCTGAGGTCCTACTTTTTAACTTGACTCCTAACTCCCTAAATTTTGCTTTTAGGACCTCATCCCATTTATTACCTATTTCACTGGTGCCTATATGCACCATACAGGTGGCTGTTTAACCTCCCCCTTCAGAGTGTCCTGCAGTCGATCTGAGACATCCCTGACCCGTGCACCTGGGAGGCAACATACCATTCGGGAGTCTCGTTTTCGACCACAGAACCACCTATCTACTCCCCTTACAATCGAATCCCCTATGACTATAGCCCTTCCACTCTTTTTCCCGCCCTTCTGTACAGCAGAGCCAGCCATGGTGCCATGAACCTGGCTACTGCTGCCTTCCCCTGGTGAGCCATCTCCCCCAACAGTATCCAAAACGGTATGCCTGTTTTGGAGGGAGATGACTGCGGGGGACACCTGCACTGCCTTTCTGCTTTTTTTCTCTGCCTTTTGGTGTAGAGTTGGGTGCAGACCTGAAACGTCAGCCTTCCTGCTCCTCTGATGCTGCCTGGCCTGCTGTGTTCATCCAGCTCTACACCTTGTTAACACTGGTAACACTCTGATTCCTGTCATAGCCAACAGTAACATGCCATATTAATAAGTTAAGTTTTGATTTGTCTTGGCATATGGTGCTGCTGGCAAGGCCCACATTCATTGTCCATCCCAAATTTCCCTTGAGAAACTTCTAGAGAGCTTCCTCCATGGGCTGTTGCCTCCCCATTGTTTGTAGCTATGCCCACAGTGCCATTATAAAGGGAGTTTGAGGATTTTGATCCAGTGCTTTGGTTGGAAGGGGGCTTGCAGGTAATGGTTCCTTTGCTTTTGCTATCCTTGTTCTTCTAGGTCAGGGTTTCCCAAATTGGAGGTCATGAGTCACAATTTTGGGTATGTGAGATCCAAGGCAGCAAAGGATGGCAGGAGCTTCCAATGAGTGAAGTGCTGCGAAACAGCTTTAAATCCTCACGTCGTTTTCAAGGTGTTATATCTTCACATGCTTTCAAAGTACAATGACATTGCCCAATAATCCTCTCTCTGCCGTTCCTTTTACAGTCCTCAACGAATGGTCACAAAGGTTTTCCAGCTTTTCATAGGTCCCTATGGAAATGACATTTGGAAACCCCTGTTCTATGTCAAAGTGGTCACAGGTTTTAAAGGTGCTGTCGAAGGAGCCTTGGTACAGTGCAGCTAGGTTTGCCAGTGGTTGAGGGATTGAATATTCAACATGGCAGATGGGTTACCTGTCGAGAGAATTGATTTGTTATGCATGATGCCAAGTTTTTTGAGCATGTTGGAACTTCTTTCCTGTCTTGTGTCTTGTAAATGGTGGAAAAGATCTGAGGAGTCAGAAGGTAAATTACTCACTGCAAAATACTCAGCTTCTGACCTGTTCATGTTAGGACATTATTTCCAAGCTGGTTCAATTCATTCAGTAGTTCAAGGATGGTCCTCAGAATGTTGCATATCTGGATTCAGTGATGGTATTGCTATTATTATGTCAATGGAAGGTCATTGGATTCTTTCATATTGAGATGGTGGTTATCTGACACTTGTGTCCCATGAGTGTTACTTGCCGCTTAGCCTGAATGGTGGTCTGTATGTTGGCAGCTGTCCCTTGATTTGAAGTTGATGTCAATTCAGTGTTGTGAGCATCTGCATTGGTATTTTTTAGCTGACGAGGCTGATTCTCAACCTGCTGATCTTTGTGCCCATGGTTCAGGATTTTGAAGAGGAAGTGGGATCCAGAGTTTAACTTTACATCATTTTCTTCCCTTTTTTGTGCTGCTGTGCTTGTGGCTGGGAGTATTCTTTCCAGTTACCAAGATTGATGCTGACATGCTTTAAAGAATACTTCCGAGTGTCTTTAAAACATTTTCTTTGCTGTATCTTTGGACTTTTGACAGTTTAGAGAACAGAACCTGATGAGGGAGGATGGTTTGGTCCCAAGACATTAGAGTTGATTTTATCAGAGGTTTGCATTTCAATAAGGACATAAACCTTTAATCAATGGTTCTTCCACTGAATCTGGAGAATGGGGAGGAGGCATTACTGATAGGAACATTAGAATCATTCTGTGTGTCATTGGCACACATTTTCATGTCTCACTGCAGTATGGGAAGATGGTGACAATAACTGTACACCAGAACTTTTGTTGACTTGCAAAGATCTTTATTGTCAAGCACTCACAGGTGTTGTTTGTTGAAAGATGCACTGATGCAGCTGAACTAGTGATAGTTTGTTCATCATCTGAGAGAGAGAGAGCTGCTGAAGATAGAAGTGTTCAACATATTCTGGCATGTCTCAGACATCAAATGTTGGAGGTGGAATGTGGCTACCAGATATAGATTTGGTACACAAGTTTTGTTTTGACAAGATTCAAAGATGGGCCAAATTTCCTGGCTGCGCGATTCAGCAGTTTATATATTTGGTGCACAGTTTGCGAAGTCATTGCAGTCATCTGCATGCTGTAGATCATGTATGTTATGGTGGTCATTTAAGCGTGGCATAGAGATGACTGAGGTTGTTGAGTTTTTCATCTGCATTGTATTTAACACTGACACCAGCAGGCAGTTGATCTTTGATTAGGTGACTAGCCATTGACAGTTGATTGCAAATATCATAGGGATCATCACACAGGCTTGTTTGGCCCTAATCTGGATCTTGAAGTCACCTGTTTCAGGGTTACCTTCAAGACTGCTATAGTTACAGCATTGTGAAGAAATTTCAGGATAAGGTTGTTTGGTTGTCCAAGTCGTTGGCGTGCATTCTCTGTGATTTACAAAGTCAGGTACTTTTGTCAGGTCTCTAAGAGCAGTGAAGAGCTCCTGCAATTGCTCTGTACGTTTTTCTTGGATTTGTCTGTCAACAAAGACCCTGTTGGAGGTTCTTCTGGAAGATCGAAAGCCACACAGTCCCTTGGAGAATTTTCTCATCCACAAAATAGGTGATTCAGGAGAATGCACATCGGCAATGTCCCTGCTATGGACAGGAGAGGAATGCCTCGATAATTTCTGCAACATGATTTCGTTCCATTCGTGAAGATGGTTACAATTTTACCATTCTTGAAGTATGGGATTGGCGTGAGTTCCTTATCCTCCTAAATCTTTAGGATCACTATATGGAAGCTTGATGTAAGCAAAGATTGACCAGTTTGATGGCCTCAATTGGAATGCCATCAAGGCTGAAGGCTTTGTTTGATTGTTGAGTAGAACGATAGTCTGCATATAACTGCTTGCAATGGTGTAGTGTCTCCATGCCCTGCATGTAACTAGCAATAATACTACAGTTTCACTGATGTTCATCTTGAAATTAAGGCCAGAGCCCACCGAACTGCATCCTGTACATATAGGTTATTCAGTAGTCTAGACCCGAAGCGTCAGCTTTCCTGCTCCTCTGATGCTGCTTGGCCTGCTGTGTTCATCCAGCTCTACACCTTGTTATCTCTTTATTCAGTCAATGTTGTTTTTCACTGTCTGATCTCCCTCCCACTCTCTTTCGACCCTGGTTTGGACGTGAGTTGGATATGAAGATGGAAACTTGTCACTGTCAGCCTCAATCAGAGCTAATCTGTTCATGGGTTTCACTGGTCAAAGTCAGCTGTCACAATCAAAGAAGGTAGTGAGTTTGCTGTTCTCAGAAGGAGCATCTTCTTTGACTTAAACTAACAGTAACACTTGTTATAATCATATGAAGAGAAGTCATTGCTTCTCTCTCTTGTGACTTCATTGTGTGACAATTTCCTTGATCGTCGGTCTTCTGTTCTTGCTCCAAAACCAAGCTCTTGTCAAAAAGTCAAAACCTACACTTTCTGACTTCTCATCCCAGGCTCTTGCATTTGGTTTGCCTCAATCCTCAGAATTCACTCTCTCCTGGCCAACTATCCTGCGTCCTTCTCTTGCATCTCCCTTAGGTTTTCCCTGACCTCCAAATCTCCTCCTACCTCCTAAATCCATCCATCCTCAACTCCCAGTCCTAGCATTGACTTCCATGCCTTACCATGTAGGTACTCTCATTGACTATCACTGACTCCCAATTGGCCCTCCCTCCAAGACCAATGACACCTAAATACCCCTTCCTCATTTCCTGCCATATATTTTAGATGTAGCCCTTTCCTTGAGGCCTCCACCGATTCTGAATTATTCCGTGCATCTGAGGCACATCTTCCCCTGTGGCTCCCACTTACTTTCAATCTGCAGTTCTCTTGAGGCAAACACATTAGAAGATCACAGGTGCCTGTGGTGATAGAAGTGACCTTCTTGAATAAGAGGAGTTTGAGAGAGGGAGGCTACTGTTTCAGGATCTCCTGGCCTGCCCAGGAAATCTGTGCTCTATTCCAGGAGGCTCCAAAGCAATTTAGGAGACTTGGTAACTCTGGATGTCATTTGTCTCTTTTGACTGTACAATTGGCAAATTGGCTTAGGTTTGCATTCAAAAAGTACTTAATGTCTCAGAATGTAGCTATCAGTTTAGCTTTCTTGGCAATAACAAAAACAGGTGGGTATGTACTCTCTTGATACAGTTTTTTTAGAAAAAGTGAATTCATTTTTTTTCTCCACTTGTCGTACACATGACTCTCCACCGTCTTTAACTGGGAGCACAAAATTTCTGTGACTGTGAGCAAAACAGAGATAGCAAGCTTTTTATTTGCTTCCCAATATTGATGTACCTCTTTACCATAGCCATTTTGCTCCAGCTTTGGTCGAGCTAACTTTATTTTTAATTAAAATAAGTGAATATGACTTTAAATAGTTGGGAACAGAATTAAAATTTGTGACCTGTTTTACAGGAGAGTACTCAATCATGAACTACCAGACCATTTATGTGCAGTGCCCTTGACCAGCCATGAATCTCTTTGTGATAATAGCCATATTTATGCTAAGCTATATCACCTTTGGGAATATGTAATTTTCTTCATTGTTAAGCGACCTTAGGAGGAGTCATAGAGTATAGAAGTCTTCAGTATAGAAGAAGGCCCATCCCTCCATTATGTCCACCCTGGTCAAAAACAACAACCTAAGTACTCTAATGCTGTTTTCCATTTCTCGACTCATAGCCATGTATTCCTTGGCATCATTAATGCACATCTAAATATTACGTAGGTTTCTGCCTATGTCATCTTACAGGCAGTGAGTTCCAGTTTCCCATCACCCTCTGGATGAAAATGTTCATTTGTTATGTTTGAGGTTGTGTTTTAACTGAATTTTTACACTGGTTTCAATATGGAGGCTGCAGTACTGAGGCGGGATTGAGATGTTATTGTATCTACAGTCCCAATTATCTAAAATGACAGGGGCTTGATGCAATTTTTTTCTCAAATATCTGATTGCCAAAAAAGAACCACAGTTGGCGTAATGAGGATAATTGTATTCAAAAGAAACCAGCAAGAGACGCCTGCTAAAAATATGCAGAGGGAATGCTTTGTTAGCGGGTCCAGTCATGAAGCCCTGGCTAGTGTAGGAGTGTGAGCCTCTTCCATTCGGCTTCCTGTGGATACTTGGGAGTATGAGAATAAATTCAAATAGACAGTTGGTTAGCTGGTTAGGAGGAGGCTCGGCTTATCAATGGAAACAGTCACCTTGAGTCCACAGCAGGTCAAATCAGAAGACTAAAAATGCAGTGTATTTTAAATGATTTTCCTAATTTTTGTTGAGCATTCTGGAGTTGGGTGGAAATAGAAATTGAATATAACCTTTAATCTGCATGTTAATTTGATGTTTCATTGCCAGAACTTTAGCTCTGCAATTTCCTGTATAAATCTTTCCACGTCTCTCATCTCTTTTCAGATGTTCCTTAAAATCTACGTCTTTAGGGAAGCTTTTGCTCGTTTATGAGATAGTAGGAACTGCAGATGCTGGAGAATCTGAGATAACAAGATTGTAGAGCTGGAAGAACACAGCAGGCCATGCAGCATCACAGGAGCAGGAAAGCTGACGTTCGGGCCTAGACCTTCAGAAAATTTTCTGAAGAAGGGTCCAGACCCGAAACGTCAGCTTTCCTGCTCCTCTGATGCTGCTTGCCTGCTGTGTTCATCCAGCTCTACACCTTGTTATCTCTTTTGCTCGTTTGTTTCAGTTGTGGCTTGGTGTCAAATTTTCTTTGACAATACCCATCAATACCCTGAAGCTTTTGGTGTGATGCAGTAGATTAATGATGGAAATTTGATTTTGTTTCTCTGAAGTGCTTCACAGGGCAACTGACAAAAGGTTGGAGAGATGCGTGCTCAAATCGTATAACATCCCGGGATTATGGTGTTACTAGTCACTGGGCAGTAAGGAGAAATAACTTCTAAATGTAAGGCATTTGACACTCATTATGGGAGTAGGACTTGAGGCAGATCTGAAACTTTTCTTAACTGTACGAATTGATATTGCTTTACAATTTCTATTATGCACTGATAGGAAAAAGCAGGGAAACAGGAATAATTCATTCTGATGTACTTGCACGCAGGTGCAATTTCCTGACTATGTTTTGCAATGTCATTAATTCTAGTATTTAGCATTATTAGTGAAAACCTTATTGCTTGCATCTATTGCATTGGTCAAACAAAATATTAGTTGTTAATGTGCCACAAACCTTCATGGACATTTAGGGGCAGCACAGTGTCTCACTGGTTAGTGCTGCCAGCCAGGGACCTGGGTTTGATTCCACCCTCAGGTGACTGTCTGCATTGAGTTTGCACATTCTCCCTGTGTCTGCGAGGGTTTACTCTGGGTGCTCTGGTTTCCTCTCACAGTCCAAAGATGTGCAGGCTAGGTGGATTGGCCATGCTAAATTGCCCGTAGTATTCAGGGATGTGTAGATTAGGTGGGTTATAGAGGGATGGGTCTGGGTGGGATGCTCTGAGGTTCGGTGTGGACTTGTTGGGCCGAAGGGCCTGTTTCCACATTGTAGGGATTCTATAAAATGTCTAAAAAAATTGTGCAGGTTATGTGGATTGGTCATGTTAAATTGCCCATAGTGCCCAGGTTAAGTGGATTAGCCATGGGAAATGCAGGGGTAAGTGAGTGGGCTTGGATAAGGTGCTGTTTGGAGGCATGGAGTGGACTCAATGGGCTGAATGGCCTGCTTCCACATAGGGATTCTATGATTCTATTAAATTGGGACATGAAAAATATTAGTTGTCGTTTTGTGTTAGTGAAAGTTATGAATGATTTTTTTTAAAAAAAACAAAGAATCCTAGTTATGGCAGGAAATTTAAGGAAAGTTTTTTTTTAGAATTAATGTAATTATTCCATCTAGCAATAAGTCCACAGTCTAGCCTTAGCAGAGATAGGGGGAAAAGATTTCTTAGCCAGTACAATATAGCAAGGGTTATATTGGGAATGAGGAGAAAGAATGAAGTAAAGGCAGTATGCATCATCTCAATAGAGTGTAAAGTCTCCACAGAGTCATGAATGCAATTTTGTCTTGTTCAGTAGTTACAAACACCAAGTTCATAGATACCAAAACTCCGGGTTATGGAAAAATTCTAATCAAGACTCTTAAAGAACCTTTTTAAAACACGTCTCCAAAATGATTTGTAATCCTGAAGAGAAACATATGTATTTCACTTCCTCTGTGTAGAGCAGATGGAAATTGTGAGAACATTATTCAAGATTTAAGCAAGTAAGCAGTGTTAACAACTGAAGTCCAAAGTTTGCAGTAATTGTCTTGGGAGGAAATGCTTGTCTTGGAGTGAACAGACGTAGAATTCTTACATAAATTACTTTTCTTTTTGTATGGGAGTGGAGGGTGAGGAAGTTTTGATTTTCTCAGAAGGATTATAAATACTGTAATTGACAATTTCCTTTTTGTGTGAGGCAGCATTCCAGTTAAGTTGAATTTTTTATGTTAAGTTTACCTAAGTGTTCCTGCCATGTAGTGAATTTTGAAAGAAGAGACATTAATGCATTGTCCCCTACTTTATCTCTCTTTCACAATGCACAAACCTTTAAAGAAAACGTCTTCCATTGACTTTAATGTGAGCCCTCTTTAGGCTGACCTGGAGGCTGAATTAAAATGACACATTTTGAATGTGACGAAAAGGATATATTCAGAAACAGTGAGCTTTTAGAAGTCTGCCACAGAATTTGAAGTGAAATGAAGGAAATACATAGAAATGAAAATGCTCTATTGGATAAGGTAATGGTTCTGAAATGGTTAGTTTTGGAGATGCATTAAGTTGTACCCAGTCCAGTGATATCATAGATTTTTTGCCTTGCTACATTCCACTGGTTAAAAAATCTTTACGTCTATCTCTGCCAAAGCTACTCGGAGAACCAGCTTGGATCTCGAGGAGGCAGATGTGACGTGTACATCTCCCTCTCTGCAGATCCAGCAACAGTGTCTAATGTAACTGATATTTAATTGTTATCATGCAATAAACTACATTTTGTTAAGACAAAATTCTGTTCTTGTTGAGTCTTACTAGTGGTTGTTCTTTAACAACTGTAAACCAAATATGTCCCTAAATCCTGTCAGGGAAAGAGGAATGATGGCTACATGCTGCTATCCACAAATATCACATGGTGATTAGCAGTAGGTATTGTTGTTTAATACCACGTAGTGCAGTGGAGTTTTCAGAAGTTCAAATGAGTTTTAATGCTAAAAGCTTTGCCCCTTTAAGAATTACTCTTGCAGACAGTTAGCAACTGCAAGCACTTGAATAAACGGCCAACCAATAGGAAGTTATGGGAAGACCAACAAAGGAGAAAGAGCATTGCAGCCTAAAGCTTTTATTTTACAACTAGTAAGAAACAATTCAGGCAGTTGCAGCTTCAATCTATAAGTGACGATCCGTAGAAGTATCGGTAAAAGGGTACCACTGGCAAGGCAAATAGTAGAAGTGTCAGTTGGGGAGCATTTTGGCAAGAGTAGTACCATTGTTATGGAAAAGGACTAAGACTGGGGATAAAATTTCTGAATTGGGGAAAAAGCCCAATTTTAATAAGATAGGATACAATCTGGCCAAAGTAGACTAGTGGGAGTCAAAAAGGGAAGTGTGTGTGTGTGTGTGTGTGTGTGTGCGCGCCAATATGTTCCCATAAAAGTGAAGAACATAGAACATTACAGCGCAGTACAGGCCCTTCAGCCCTTGATGTTGCACCGACCTGTGAAACCAATCTGAAGCCCATCTAACCTACGCTATTCCATTATCATCCATATGTTTATCCAATGACCATTTAAATGCCCTTAAAGTTGGCGAGTCTACAACTGCTGCAGGCAAGGCATTCCGCGCCCTTACTACTCTCTGAGTAAAGAATCTACCTCTGACATCTGTCCTATGTCTATCACCCCTCAATTTAAAGCTATGTCCCCTCGTGCTAGCCATCACCATCTCACAGTCCACCCTATCCAATCATCTTGTATGTCTCTATTAAGTCACCTCTTAACCTTCTTCTCTCTAACGAAAACAGCCTCAAGTCCCTCAGCCTTTCCTCATAAGACCTTCCCTCCATACCGGGCAACATCCTGGTAAATCTCCTCTGCACCCTTTCTAATGCTTCCACATCCTTCCTATAATGCGGCGACCAGAATTGTACGCAATGCTCCAAGTGCGGCCGCACCAGTGTTTTGTACAGCTGCAACATGACCTCATGGCTCCGAAACTCAATCCCTCTACCAATAAAACCTAACACACCGTACGTCTTCTTAACAACCCTATCAACCTGGGTGGCAACTTTCAGGGATCTATGCACATGAACACCGAGATCTCTTTGCTCGTCCATACTACCAAGAATCTTACCATTAGCCCAGTACTCTTTATTCCTGGATCAGCAAGTCCAGGGAGCTCAAATTGGGGAGTGTACAAGATTGGACAGGTAAAAAGAACTAAGCCTAATGCAGATATTGAGGGCTAGAAACAGCTCTGTCCTAGAGAAGTATAGAAAGTGCATGGGGTTACTTAAAAAAGGAAAGTGAAGAGGTCACGTAAAATGGTGAGTAAAATTAAGAAAAATCCAAAGTCATTTTGTAGATAATAGGAGCAAGACAATAACCATGGTAAGAGTGGGTCCTATTACGTACTAAAGTGGCATTTTGTATGAGGGACTAGAAAATGTAAGTGATGATTTGAACAAATATATTGCAGCTGCAATCACCATATAGAAAAGGACAGGGTACGTGTAGTAATCAGGGGAGGTCTGTCATAACCTTGAACAAATTAGTGTTGAGAGGAACGAGACATGAGTGGCTTTATAAGGCTGAGATTGGGTAACTTCTTTAATCCTAATAAATCCATACATGCATGTTGTTGTTGGAGGCAAGGGACGAGATTGCAGTGGCCTTGACTTGAATTTGCACATGTTCCACAGGTCATGGAAGATGTGCTAGAGGACAGGAAGGACAGAATTTGATACGATTATTCAAAAAGTGTGGTAGGAATAAACTGGGAAATCATAGGCCAATAACTCTAATTCTGACTAATGTTAATCTCCACTTGGAGAAATAACGATTTATCAAGGATGATTGACATGGCTTTGTCAGTGGGAAATCATGTCTTACAAATTTGATTGAATTTACTGAGAAGGTGTCTAGATGTGTAGATGATGGTAGTGTAGTTGATGTTGTCTACGTGGATATCTGTAAGGCTTGCATAGCAATGAAGGTTGCATAGAAGAGTGGTCAGGAACTGAAGAGTCCATGGGATCTAGGGCAATTTGACAAATTGAATCCAAAATTGGCTTCATGGCAGGAGGCAGAGGGTGACGATCGAAGATTGTTTGTTTTTGTGAGTGGAAACCTGTGTGCAGTAGCATACCACCAGGATTCAGTGCTGGTCCTCTTGCAGTTGTATGATCTCAACATGACTAATGATCTCAAAATGAATTTAGGAGGATTGAACAGTACTTTCACAGCTGAGACAAAAATTGCTGAAATGGCAAATTGCAAGGAGGAAAAGTTGCACTAAAGGATGATATAGATAGGCTGATCAGATGAATAGAACAGTGGCAGGGTTTGCGTTTAATCCTAAGCAACCTTAATCAGCCATGATCGAATGGCAGAGCAGACTTGATGGGCCAAATGGCCTAATTTTGCTCCTATGTCTCATGTAGTGATAAGTGTGAGATGATGCATTTTGGTAGGATTAACAATGAATTGTAGCACCCTGTGAAGTACTCAAGATCAGAGGTGTATATGTGCACTGACCCTTGAAGGCAACAGTACAGATATACAGAGATAAAAGGTACTGCAGATGCTGGAGAATCCGAGATAACAAGCATGGGGCTGGATGAACACAGCAGGTCAAGCAGCATCATAGGAGCAGGAAAACTTGACGTTTCGGGCCTAAACCCTTCATCAGGGTTC
>JAHRHZ010000264.1:6071420-6097112 GCA_024137785.1 Ginglymostoma cirratum | reverse complement strand
TCTAAGAGTCACCCGCAACTTCCCTGAAACAGCTGAACTATTATGTTCTGATGAAGGGTTTAGGCCCGAAACGTCAAGTTTTCCTGCTCCTATGATGCTGCTTGACCTGCTGTGTTCATCCAGCCCCATGCTTGTTATCTTAGTACAGATATACAGTGTGGTTAAAAAGGAATATAGGATGCCCATTTCTGAAGAAGGGTCCTGACCCCAAACGTCAACACTCCTGCTCCTCTGATACTGCCTGGCTTACTGTGTTCCTCCAGCTCCACACTGTGTTATCTCTGACTCCAGCATCTGCAGTTCTTGCTATCCCCATGTAGGAGACCTGCTTTTGTTAGTCAAGGCCACGAATACAAGACATGGAAATTATGATGGTGTTTAGTGTGCACTCTGCTGTCTATGTCATAGGAAGGATGTGATTGTACTGGAGAGACAGCAGAAGAGATTTACCACGATGTTCCCTGAGCTGGAATGTTTCAGCTAACAGGAAAGACTAGATAATCTGGGTAATTTTCCTCAGAGCAAAGAAGGCTGGGGGTGGTGGGAGAAACCTGACTGGGTCTACAAAATTATCTGGAGCATAAAAAGGGTGGATAAGAAAGAACCTTTCCTCTTAGTGGATGAATCAATAAACAGGGGTCAAAGATGTAAAGAGCAGGAGGTTTAGAGGAGATTTAAAGAAAGGTTTTTGTGGGTTATCTGTGATTTGCTGCCTGAAATGGTGGTAGAAGTCGGAACCATCACAATATTTAAGTAGTATTTAGATGAATACTTGAAACGTCACTGCATGCAGGACTACAGGCCCAGAGTTGATAGATTCTTGGCCAAGGTGGACATGATGCGCTGAAGGGCTCTTTCTGAGCTGTAATATTCCATGACCTTGCAGTGCATTTAATAGGATCTATAATTGTTGACATTATAAATCGTCAAAACATAAAAGAAGGCACAGACTCTTATAAAGAAGTTCTGAAAAGTTCGATAATTACTGTAATCTGAGAACAAATGGCAAACAGTGTGTGTACTTACTCTTTCTTTCTGTAAACAGTAGAACCCTATTAATACTTTTAGCTTCTAGTGCCACAGTGAGAGGTGAATTGACAATCATAAATTGGTTATCAGCATAAGTTTTCATTCACACAGATTATTTGACAAAAATTGTTCAGTCACAGAATCAAAGATAATTTTGGACACTATTGCAAGTTTCGCAAGCACAATCTGGTTGGTATAGTCAGTAGAGATAGTAAGAACTGCCGATGCTGGAGTCAGAGATAACACAATGTGGAGCCGGAGGAACACAGCAGGCCAGGCAGCATCAGAGGAGCAGGAAAGCTGACGTTTCGGGTCAGGACCCTTCTTCAGAAATGGGGAAGGGGGAAGGGAGCTCTGAAATAAATAGAGAGGAGGGGTGGGGCTGGGGAAGGTAGGTGGGATAGTGATAGATGAGTGCAGGTAGGCAGTGGCGGGGATTGGTCAGTGGGGTGGGAGGAGCGGATAGGTGGGAGAGAAGACGGACAGGTCAAGGAGGCGGGGGTGAGAGGGAGGGTTGGTCATCGGATGAGGCCGGGGATGGGGAGATTTTGAAACTAGTAAAGTCCACATTGAGATCATTGGGTTGTAGGTTTCCAAGGCGGATTATGAGGTGCTGTTCCTCCAGTTTCCGAGTGGCGTTGTTGTGACACTGGAAGAGGCCCAGGATGGACATGTCGTCCAGGGAGACTACACCTCCTCTCACCCACCTTCCTGCAAGAATGCGATCCCCTACTCCCAATTCCTCCGCCTCTGCCGCATCTGCTCCCAAGATGGGGCGCTCCACTCCTGAACCTCCCAGATGTCCTCTTATTTCAAGGACCACACCTCCTCCCTCCACCTTCAGTCGTTGAAATGCCCTCGACTGCATCTCTTGCGTTTCCCACACCTCTACCCTTACACCCCCTCCCCCGACAAAAACAAAGACAGAATCCTCCTTGTCCTCACGCATCAACCCACTAACCTCCAGATTCAATGTATTATTCTCCGCCACTTGCAATCTGGCCCCACAACCAAGGATATATTTCCCTCCCCATCCCTGTCTGCCTTCCGTAGACTCTCTGCGACTCCCTCGTCAGCTCCACACTCCCCACTAGCCCTATCACCCCCGTCACCTTTCCCTGCAACGGCAGGAAGTGCTACACGTGCATCTACACCACCCCCTCACCTCCATCCCAGGCCCCAAAAAAACCTTCCACATTAGACAGAGGTGCACCTGCAGATCCGTCAATGTGGTCTACTGCATCTACTGCTTCTGATGTGGCCTCCTTCACATTGGTGAGACCAAGCAGAGGCTCAGAGACCGCTTTGTCGAGCAGCTGCGCTCTGTTTGCGACAAACAAAAACAGTCGCGAACCGTTTCAACTCCCCCTCCCACTCCCTGGACGACATGTCCATCCTGGGCCTCCTCCAGTGCCACAATGACACCACCCTGAAACTGGAGGAGCAGCATCTCATATTCTGCCTTCGGAGCCTACAACGCAATGATCTCAATGTGGATTTTACTAGTTTCAAAATCTCCCCACCCCCGGCTTCATCCGATGACCAACCCTCCCTCTCACCCCGCCTCCTTGACCTGTCCGTCTTCTCTCCCACCTATGCGCTCCTCCCACCTCACTGACCAATCCCCACAACTGCCCACCTGCACTCACCTATCACCATCCCACCTACCTTCTGTAGTCCCACCCCTCCTCTCTCTCTTTATTTCGGAGCTCCCTTCCCCCTCCCCCATCTCTGAAGAAGGGTCCTGACCTGAAACGTCAGCTTTCCTGCTCCTCTGATGCTGCCTGCCCTGCCGTGTTCCTCCAGCTCCGCACTGTGTTATCTCTGGTAGAGTCAGTACCTGCTTTTGTGAATTACCAAATGGATGTGCTGACTGCCTGAAGAGTTAAGCTGACAACCAGTTTAGGATTGTCAGTTGGGCTTGTGTTATGTTAATATGCATGAGATAAGAAGAAAGTGTACGTACATAGCGTTTGTTTCAACATAACAAGCTAGATGGCAGTCATTCACTGGTAATGCCTTGACCATTCACAGTCACTTGATGCCTAATTAGCACTGCCATCTTATACTATTTTATTGGTAATTTTTGTAAATTATCCTAATGAATGCAAATGAAAAACTTGGATAAAAATGTCTTTTTTAAATAGTATTATATATCTGTTTGTAGCATCCTCTGGAGATCTCGAGGCAAGCTTTTCATTCTCTTACATGACATCCTCATGGTGGACATCCTCTGGGTTGTGAAACTCATGAGGGCTTTGCCAAAGACTGCTGCACCTGCACCTGTGTAACGACAGCTCTGGTCATGAGGGTAGGACATAGTGTTTATGACTCTGTCAGGGGAATTGAGAGCATGGTCCATGACCAGCAGCTACTTGAGCGGAGTCACTGTTGCTGCTGTTCCTGTCTCTGTTTTCCTCATCAGGGCACACTTGTAGTGGTAACCAAAAGCAGGATAGCACTTGCTGCAGTTGAGTGTGATATTCAGTTACGGAGGTGATTCTTTGATCAGTGATTTGCCAAATTGCTGCCGAGTGGATGTACTGTTGCCAGGGCCCATCATTCTTTTGGTGACTTGTAACGTGATGTTCCGTGAGACTTGTCACTGTTTCAGCGGAGGTGAGTATTATCATGAGTACGTGAGATAACACTCTTCTTCCATTTTCTGCACAAGGGTGTACACTGCCTCTATAAACTTTGAAAAGTGCACAGCCATTTCTCTTCCATGTTTCTCTTGTACCTGTTCAGAGTACGACAGTGAGGCTCAGCATCTGTATCTAGCTGAGCAGAGCTGGAGATGTCAACAGGCCTTTGATAGAATTTCTCCATGGCTGTTCCTGCTGCTAAGACCAACTCCTGCTGTTGTGTTGTTTTCATTACCCTGCACCACCTTATCTATTTGCGATGCTGAACCATTCAGGTATGTGAGATTGTGCTGGTAGAGGGTGTGTATATGAGGCATTCGAAGGTGCTTCCTCAAAGTGAAGCTCTTCATCTGAGGACTCCACTGTTTTTTCCACCATCTTCTGTGTGATTCCATTTTCAGGAGATGAAACACAGATATTTGTATTGCACGTAGGTGAAATGTTTCTTCGCCTTCATTATCGTAGTTTGTACAATGCTAATTCACTGACAGCATTGGTTCAACATGAATGACAATCAAGTGCCAAGTGGGAATATAGTATCTAATGTTTTTATGAAGTCACTGTGCCACCTATTGCCTCATTGCTAACCACCTGCACTATTATCCCATTAATTTCCAGGGCATTCTCCTCCGTCACCAATTGGATGGCCATGAATGCAGCTCCCATGACTTTCCTGCTTTCCTGTCTTCTGCGATGTGAGAAGACAGAGTTAGATCTGTAAGGTGTTAAGGAGAGAGGCAAGATATTTCAGGGGCGACAGTGGAGTAGTGTGTGTGAAGGTCCCAGACTGTAGTGCTGTCTATTGGAGTGGAGACTTGAGGAGGAAACATTTATGGCATTGGATCCAAGTCTTCTGCTCCACATTCCAACTGTTCATTTTGTTTTCTTGCCATGCACTAGAAAGAGCATTTGTCTGCTTGAACTGACTGTTTTTAACATTATCACCAGGGAACCAGGGCTCTGCCTATCCATGTTTTTCCTTCATTTCTCTCTTGTGCACTCCATGCTAAGTAGATCAAACCAGACAATCCTGCCATTGAGAGCATTGTTGGGTCTCTTTAAGTAGAGAACCTTTATGACTGTTGCTGAAGTGTTATCCCACCTTTTTCCTCATAATTGGAAAGCGAGCCCTGAGGCGGATTGCTAATTGCTCAGCTCTGGGAAAGGTACCTGGAAGGCCCTTAACTGGGGAGGCAGATTTGTGACCTGGAATTGCATTCACTGTGGTTCCAGAGTTGAAAGTGGTAAGATTCTGCCCTCTATCTTTCTAATCCTTATATCTTTGCAGTCTTGCAGCCCTCTGTGATATCCATTCTCCTCCTGTTCAGGCCTCTTTAGCATCCCCAATTTTAATCACTCCATCATCGCTGGCTGTGCTTTTAGTTCTCCAAATCCTTTTCTCTGGAATTCTGTCCTAAATCTCTGCTTCTCTATGCCACTTGCAATTTCAAGACAATCCTTATAACCTACGTCTTTTGACCAAGTTTTTCATCGTCTATCTTCAGATGCGGGTTGGTGTTAAATTTTGCTTGATAGTTCTTCCGCACAGTACCTTGGGATAGTTTATTATTTTAACAATTCGATAGAAATACATTTGGTTGTTGTTGAAGAAGTATTCATCATTTCACCTGAATCACACTAGACAATCAAATCAGTATGTTTGTATTCTATACAGGCTCTCTTTCAGATTTTGATATGATTTGTCCTATACAGTGTTAACTGCTCTATTCACCTCATTACAAATAGTTGTTAACAAAAAAAGCTTCCTTTTGTTAATGAGCAAGCTTATACCCAAAGATAGATGGTGATTGTTTGTAATAATGAGATGGTCTGAAATTGCTTCAAGGTCTTTTTATTGCTGAACTATAGGCTTAACTGTGCAGGACTGAATCAAAAAAGGTAAATAAAATATGGTTGAAGAAAATTACCTAGTTATTGGTGAATTATCATGCCTTCCCCTTTCAAAATCAATTTTTTCTTATTTAAAAGTCTCGAAACAGAAAATTCTCTGAAGTTGCATGACATATAAATATTGCTGACCATTTCAATGTAGTAAAGGTCTATCACATACTTATTTTTGCTTATTTTCCACATGTTGAAATTTTCTCTTGCCACTCCCTTTGACCCAATGAAGTTATCACAGCCATTAGAAGCTTATCCTTTGTCAGTTTGTAATAGGTCCAGGTGGTCTCTTCTCCCTTTCTTTTCAGAAAGGAAGCTGTACTTGTTGTGCTAATCTTCTTAGTGACACGGAACATATCCAGTGTGCAGCTTCTATCAAGGATCTGTGGTACCAACCTTTCAAGGTCTGCAGATTTGTCTTGTATTTGAATGGTTTTGACATGTGGTGTAGTTGTATAAGTACCAGTGTATTAAAAAAGATCTCTTGCTTGTAGAGAAAGAAAAGTCCACACATCAGTGATTCTCAATAGAAAAAAGAAGCTTAACTGGATTCTCAGTCTATTCTGTTTGGCTGAAACATTCTTAAAAATGTTGGTGGGAAGACTGATGAAAGAAAGCAATTCCAAGGAATACAAAAACTTGTATAACATGTTCCCTCCCCTTTTCTGTTGCAGAGGGTGTGTAAGAGAAAAAGAGCTTGAAGTTGCCATGGATGCTAGATAATTTAAGAGAGTTCACATCAGGCCAATTAAGATTAAATGCCTTTGTACAAGCAGTGCCCTACCCTCAAACAGGTGTATAATTACTTGTGTTATGTTGTTTAGATTCAGTAGGAAATAATTGTTCTTCTATTTTCAGTTGCTGCATTTACTTGGTGTGAACCCTATTTATATCCGATTTGTTTTTAGTTGTAAGATTGTTTATGTCGTCGTTACAATTAAAGAGAATGAATGAACCTTGTTAGACAAATCTAGGAACATGACCTTAAAGAATTAGTCACGCTTTTTGTGATCCCTTGTGATGTGTGTTAACTTCTGAAGAGCTGCAAGTAGAATACTTAATTAACAATGTAATTGTTGTAAGTCTCAATGTTGTAAGTCTCAATAATTTCTTTGTATTTTCTCCTCTGCTTAATTTGTACTGTTGTATATTGGATCATCCTCTGGACCTCTTGTGGAAATTGTTCAAAAATTACTTCATGATGACAACCTTCCCTTCTTGGTGATTCCAAAGTATGATTGCTTGTCAAGATTTTTGTTCAGATTTGTGTTTGCATGCCCCCATCCCTCAGATTGGTGTCTGGGGGGAGGTTCTGAGGAAGGGTCACCGGACCCGAAGTGTTAACTCTGTTTTCTCCTCCACAGATGCTGCCAGACCTGCTGAGCTTTTCCAGCAACTTTGTTTTTTGTTTCTGATTTACAGCATCCGCAGTTCTTTTGGTTTTTATCTGGAGGAAGGTTGTTGGTTAGCTTGGTTGGCAGGCTTGCTGGTTTGCAGTGCACAGTGACACCAACAGCATGGGTTCAGTTACTATGAAGGACTGTACTTCTCAACCTCTCCCCTCAGCTGAGGTGTTGCGACCTTCAGACCAAACCATCCCCAGCTATGTCTGTGTAATGAGAGAGCAGCCCTGTGGTCTGGTGGGACTGCAATGACTTTTCAGATTTATGCCTTTAATTCGGTTCCAATAATGATGGTCAAATTTATTGATTTGATTCTGAATCTAAATTTGGAACACTTCAACTTCAATTATGATGCAGGATAAATTTGTTCATTTATAAATGTGTAAAGTTACAAATACAAATACGTATAGATGTATTTAAATTATTTTTTATCTGACAATGAAAAAGTTGTTATTTATATCTATTCCTGAGAAGCTAGCAGTTAAATTGTCAGAAAATCAGTTGTTAGAAATGAAAGCATAATTTCTGAGGGTGTAGGAATTGTATAATCAAAAAACACAAAAAATAAGTTCTTTGGAGGCCCTAAACCAACTTAATAACAAATATGCATGTACTGGACATTTTAAATGCAGATGTTGAGTCATGACTGGTTTTCTGCATTGTTCAAAAATGTGAACATTTCTATGTATATTTTTATTGGTTTGGTTCACTTCACCTCTCCCTCCACCTAACCTGTCAAACACAAATTGCAAGTTGAAACATAAAAACTGACAAACCTGACAGTCAAAGTTCAAGCATGCAATGGTTTAAACCATAGTTTTAGTGCATTGTTTAGATTTTATTGGTCCATTATAGAAAAAGCATTTAAGCCATAAGATGAATGGAAACAAGTTGAAATATTTGTGGTATTTCCACTGAAGCACAGAAGGCTCAAGAAAGATTTTTAACATACTGCCCTGGAGTTTCCAGTTGTAATAACGGCAAGGCTGTGAGCATTCACCACTATTAACTGGGTGAGACTGAAGGCACCTTTATGGCATTTGCATGTATGCAGTTTAACATGGGGATCCGGAAGTTGTGCTATAAGTCACCTGCTCCTATATGAGTGGGCTGTTGTAGTTTGTGATGATGGCATCAGAATTGGAATCACTACTAAGGCTTGAACTTGAACTAATGATCTGATGTTATGTTCTTGCTGTAAGGACTGATTAAAATGTTAGCATTTCTAAATTAAATTCTAAATTCAAAGCACTTCTGAAGAAGGGTCCCGATCCGAAAAGTCAACTCTCCTGCTCCTCTGATGCTGCCTGGCCTGCTGGGTTCCTCCAGCTCCACACTGTGTTATCTCTGACTCCAGCATCAGCAGTTCTTACTACCTCTTAAAACGTTAAGCCTTGTTTTATCAGGAGTAGGGCAGATGAACAATTTCTCGGACTCTGCAAATATACAATCTCATTCCCTCAAAAAAAGTTATATTTTATAGATTTTCTTTAAAAGTGATTCTTCATGTTTGGTTTTGAGACTTCAGTTTCTAATTTTTTTCTCATGTTATGTCTTGTAATGACCTTTGGCTCAGAAGTAGTACGGCAAAGAAAATTTGTTTGTAGAGCCTCTAATTCTATTAAAAATGTTTGAAAATGACTTCGAGTTTACATCAATTGTTACAAAGGGATCACTTATTTTATTGGATATTAATGGTCAATGTGACCGGCTAGGCCTTGACGTAGAAACAATACCATCAGAAGGAAACTAAGAAGGTCTAAAGAAGAGCTGCAAACACAAAGAAAAGTTACATGAAGAAGAGCCAGAGATAATTTATGCTTTCTTGTCTTGTTGCTGGCTAACAGAATGTCTCTTGGTACTTTCATGCTCTAAATCCTTTTTTTTTGCTTAAGTATTAGTGTTCTCAGTCTTTGCTGCCAAGATGGCATCAGGCAGATTCTTGTCAAACAGGCCTGTCTCATTTGCATTATACATTTGCTGTGGTGTAAAGCCCTTGTACTTGAACTAGACGTTCACTTCCAGGGTTTGAGCTGCAGCTCCGTTTGCTGACCTGAATCTCTTAAAAGATCTTCAACTGTTGTATCCCAGGCCATCTTTTGAGTCTGTTGAGACAGGTAATACTAACCAGGAACTCTGTCTGACCATTCAGTTCATTGCTGTACTTGTCACCTGGGCTTTTACACTGGGTCCTGAGATGGGTGTTCCTTGTGCCTGCTCATGTACATACCAATTGTGCGTTGCTTAGTCTAGTTGCAGTTACCGGTTGTATAAGTTCTTTTTTGGCTCATCCTTCAGTGTTACTGACAGTATGCACATCTGAGCTCAACTTGCCCTCCTCCTTGATCCTAACTTGCCATTTGAAAGCTGGTACACCAGTCTTGCCTGATATCAGCTGCAATTTCCCATATTATATTCTGCCTATCAACACCAGCTTTGCATGGATCTTGTTACACTTTGTTTCCCCATCAAATTAATACTGCAGAGCATTGATTTGATTTGGTTTGATTTACCTAATCCAGACCTATTCTCACAAATATCTGAGGCTAATTGTCAATAATTTAATGATAATTACCACAATCACTGTTGAGCTGAGGTGGTATTTCCAGCTGGGCTTATGACACCTGATTAATTTTGATATCGTGGTGCAAACAATGGGTTCCAAATAAGTTTTTTTTTCTTCATATTTTTCTCAAATATTTGGGACTCCTGAAATATGACCAAATTCTTGATGTACCGATCATCTTTATATCAAACACTTCATGTTTTATTTTGCCATGTTAATTCATGTATAATTTGCATTGGTTCTCATTCATATTAAATTAAAAGCAATGAAAAGTACAATTTTGTCGATAATTTCTTCTTTAGGTGTCATATATAATTTTGGCAATTTTGAGTTATAATTTCCCTATGGTGTTTGTTACAGTCTTAGTCTTTGCTTTCTGTATACCGAGCTATATTTTGTAAGAATTCTTCAATCTGATTAGTTAATCAATCTCCCTGTTGCTTTCTTTGTTCCTCACTAGTTAATGGCATTGTAATTTGACTAGAAACTCGGAGGCCCAAGCTACTGCTCTGTAGACAAAGAGATTTCAGAATTTAAATTTAATTAATTTAATAAAGTCTAGAATTGAAACCTAGCCTCAGTGGTGGCCATGAAACTGTCATCAACCATTGTTTTGAAAAATTCTGAAGAAATTTAACCTCAGTTTATGTTTTTGAAATAAAATGCTAGTCTCATGAATGTGAAACCACTGGATTATTGTAAAACAAACATCTGCTTCAGTAATAGAGATAAAAGGTACTGCAGATGCTTTTTTTAACCTTTTATCTCTGATACAATTTTAACCCCACTGCGAAGCCTCTTACAAAAAAAAGCTTTCCTGCTCCTATGATGCTGCTTGGCCTGCTGTGTTCATCCAGCCCCACACCTTGTTATCTGCTTCAGTAATGTCCTTTTTAAAGAAGGAAATCTGCCATGACTCCATATCCACAGCCAAATGGTTGATACTTAAATGTCCTTTGCAGTGGCCTAGGAACATTGAAACATGGGGGCAGGATTAGGCCTCTTAGCCTCTTGAGCTTGGTCTGCCATTCTAAATCATTGACAATCATCCCCTGCAGTGCCATATTTTCGTACTATTCCCATTTCCCTTGACATCAGTATTTACTAGAAAGCTATCAATTTCTATCTTGAACATTGCTCAATGATCGAGTTCCACAGCTGTGTGGAGAGGAGAATTCCAAAGTTTCATCACTGTCTGAGTGCTTTCTCCTCTCAGTCCTAAATGACTCATGTTTTATTCTGAGTTTTTCTCCCCTGTTCTTGGACACCACAGCTGGGGAAAACATCCTTTATGCATCTACACTGTCCCTTGAAGAATGTTGTAATATTTCTATGAGATCACCTCTCGTTCTTCCAAGCTCCAGAAAGCACAAGCCATTCTCCACAATCTCTCCTTAGAGGACAGTCCCACAATCCCAAGAATCAGTCTGGTAAATCTCACTGCACTCCCCCTACGGCAAGTATTTCCTTTCTTAAGGGCCATTACTGAATGGATACTTAAGGTGCTGTCTTACCAGTACAGTTCTGTACAATTGAAGTAACATTTCTTTGTTCCTGTATTTAAATCCTCTTGTGAGAATGGCAGACTGATGTAGGGAATGTTGCTCTGATAGTTGTGTAGATTTAGTATTATTAGTTGAGATTGCTAGTTGAAGAGAAGAGGAATCATTTCAAGGTGGTTTAAAATTCTTGTTTGAGGTTTACAGAAAATGTGGAGGGCTGTGTGAAGGGAAGTTTTTACAGGTTTTAGAATCTGGTTTATCCTTCAGTTATTGAATAGTATGGGAATTTCAAAAATATTTTTTAGTATCATTTAAGGGCTGACAGGTCTACAAATGAGAACTCTGCTCCTGAGATATTTGCTTTTGAGACTTAATGTAAGTACCAACTATAGGAAAAAAAAATTCCAGTGCTATGAGCACTACTTTAGAATGGTCCTCATTTTCTGTATTCTTAAAATTGTCTTTCTTTACAGGCAACTGAAAGTATATTTCGAATGGCAGTAACAAGGGGTCTTATCACACCAGTTAAACACGGAGAGGTAAGAATTTATCACAATCTGTTTTAGTGTCATTGAATATTAAAATGGAATTATTTTCATCACCAATGAACACGCACTATTGACTGAGGTAAATCGCAAAGTAGGTTGAGTAAATTGCCTCCATAAAAAATTGAGGGCTATGTTAATACTATTGTGGTGAGAAATGTGACGATTTGGGGCTACAACTTTGATTTTTAAGATTTTGATACTCACCTAATCCTTTTCTGCCTGATTGGGTGGCTTTTCACATTAAGGCCTTCCTTAAAGAGTATTTTGTGTGATCATTTTATGTATCAAGTTAGTCAGTGTGGGCAGCATGTTTTCAATTCAATCCTGAATGAACACAACTCTTCTGGCTTCCAAAGAGAACAAAAATGTGAGTTACCCTGGAAATCTTGCAGGCAATAAATGGATGCCCATATTTTTTCAGGTAACTTAAGTTAAGAGTGTGCCACTTTTTTTTAAGTATTTATTAAGGTAAATGCTCTTGGCTATCAGCCTTTCCTTAACCCAGAGTCTTGTGCTGTTCAAGTCCCTGAGTGACGCATGTACAAGATGGATATAAAAATGATTAGTTTGGATTATTAATAGACATCATCAAAATGCAAATATGGGTAGATTTGTGGTACTCTGTAAATGCGACAGCCTCTGGCTGCAGTACCAGATATGGCCGAAGGAGTGGGTCTGCAGGAGGTGGTGAAGGAAAAATCTACTTGATCTGTTCCCACCAATCTACCTGGCGCAGATGCATTGATCTATGGCAATATGAATAGGAGTAAATACTACAAAGTCCTTGAGATGAAGTCACACCTTTGTATTGAGGAGAACCTTCATGGCGTAATGTGGCACTATCACTGTGCTAGATTGGGACACCTTTGAATAGATGGAGCGACTCAATATTGTGCACGCATGAGCTTGTGGAATTGTATTCAACTGTAATCCATAACCTCAAGGCCTGACATATCTTCCACTCAATTACCAGCAAGTAATGATTCAACGAAGAGTGCAGGAGGTCATGCCAGGAGTAATACCAGGCAGATTTAAAAATCATGTGTCAACCTTGTAAAGCTACAACATGGGACTTGTGTGCCACGCAGAGGAAGGAGCATGCAAGTGATAGGGCTAAGCGATTGTACCACCAATGGATCAGATTTCAAGTCTGCCATTCTGCGATGTTCAGTTGTGAATGGTGGAGAACAACTTAAAAAAAAACAATTGGAGGTGAAGGCTCCATAAATACCCCAGTTCTCAATAATGGAAGAGCTCAGCACATCAGTGCAAAAGACAGGGCTGAAACGTTTGTATACATCTTCAGCCAGAAGAGCCAAGTAGATAATCCAGCTCAACCTCCCATGGAGATGCCAGCATTACAGATGTCAATCTTTCAGCAAGTTCAATATACTCCATGAGCTATCAAGAAATGGCTTAAGACACAGGATGCTGCAAAAGCTTTTGGCACTGATCACATTCGGTCAATAGTACTGAAAATGTAATGCAGAACTAGCTACACCCCTGTTGCTATATACACCAACAAGACCAGAAATCTCTGCGAATATTGTGAGATTTGTATTAAAATAATTTCAAGTATTGCAGTACCTTACCTGATCCAGTTGGTGCTGTTTTGGAGCAGCCTGTGCCTCTCCAGCCACTCCCTGCCTCCTGACTTGTGGTCTGTATCCATTTCTCACCACTGTCGGATTGTTCGCAAGAAGCCTCAGAGCATAGCCGAACCTGCCATCCGGCACCATTCTCTTCTGTGGGACCCTTTTTCAGAAATTTTGACTCAACGTTCCTGTTCCTCTGCTGCCTGTGTTCCTCCAGCTCCACACTTTGTTATCAAAACATGACTGCTGTTTTGCCTGCTGCCTGTGAGGCTTTTTTTTTGATACACTTGTTTCATTTTATGAGGCTTTCCGCACTGGCAACTTCAACTGCTGTTCTTTTTTTCTTTATTTGTTTATGGGATGAGGGTGTCACTGGCTAGGCAGCATTTATTGCCCATCAGAGGGCAGTTAAGAGTGAACCACATTGCTGTGGGTCTGGAGTCACATTTAAGCCAGACCAGGTAAAGATGGCAGCTTCCTTCCCAATAAGACGTTAGTGAACCAGATGGGTTTTTCTAACAATCGACAATGGATTCACAGTCATCATTGGACTCTTAATTCCAATATTTATTGAATTCAAATCCACCATCTACCGTGGCAGGATTCAAACCCGGGTCCCCAGCACGTTGTCTGGGTCTCCAGATTAACACAGTCCAACGATAATAGCACTCGGCCATCGCCTCCCACAGACATATATTAAAAAAACCCCACAAATCTATGAAAGGAACCACACATTTTAGCTTCCTGCCTTGCACTTCACAATTGCTGTACCCAACCTTGTAAGAATCCTATGTTTTTTGCAAAAAAAAGTGATAAAGGACCATATAATATGCTGTTTCTATGAGCTTAATTTCTGTTTCATTATTTTTGTGTTATGTACTTGAACAATATTTTACTAAAATTAGAATTAACTTTAAGAACAGTGGTTAGGACGTACCATTTTTCATTGTTTAGCTTGTAGTATTAGTAAGTTATGAAATTACTTAAAGTATATTGTTAAGAGAGCAGTATAATTCTTGTAATCAGGAAGCAAAATGTGAAAATCTAATTTAAATTTGGGACATCGCTTGAAATAAATATATACATGTATTTATGAATATAGGATAAGTTAGAGCTTTCCTATAAAACAACCATTAAATTCTTCCAAGGTGATGTCAGCTTATAGATTATGAAGTGAACTTGTTGCATACATGGTGGTCTCACTAATTAAATCCATAGTTGACCACAGTCATTCTGGCTGAATTTCACAGTCTGTCATGAATATGCTGTCATCAGTGAGTGTTGCAAGCCATTTACTGTTACCTGCAAACCTTTCATGAGGTTTTGACCATGAACTTGCTGTGATTGTAAAGCTATTTTGGTGTGCAGCCCTCCAGAAGAGAACTAAGACGTGTGAACATGACAAACAACTGTTCATAAAAGCAAAATAGAGCAGGTGCTATAAATCTGAAGTGAAAACAGAAAATGTTGTAAATACCCTGCAAGCCTGGTAACATCTGGAACATATGCTGCAAAACATGCTGAGCATTTTCAAGCAGCAATGTGTTTTGTTGATCAGAGTGAAGAATTCTTACTTTTGCAGCACTGAGTCTGAAATATAAAGTATAGGCAAGATTTTGGATGCATTGGCTAATGAATGACTCAAAGGTGCACTTGCCATCAATTAAGGATAGCAATCAGGTATTGAAACTGGAGGAATGGTCATTTGGACATCCTGCATCACTGAAGGAGGTGCAATCTGTAGTTGCAGGTAAGGAGAGACGGAGAGAAAGAATGTCTCCATTTTGAGACCCCTCCTCTGTACTGTTAATGTATTTAAAATAAAAATGGTCACTGTTGCAAGTGAAGGCAGTTAGTGGCTGCAGCTGTGGTCAGCTAAACAGTGGAACCTCAAAGTGACCCTGACAGGAGTCTCCGCAGTCTGTCATCAGGAGACCATGACCTTCAGGCGTATGCCATGTTCCTGATGCCACAGGAGGCCAGCAGGCCAACTGGACCCTGTTGACCCCTGATTAAAGGCTGTGATATCTCTTAATTGACCTGACGAGCTACCTTGCCTGCCAATCTCTGTTCCCATCCTACGAGTTAGAGAAAAAAATACAATGACAAATTGTATACAGAACATGGCATAGAGAAAGAAAAAAGCCAACAAAAATGTTCAGTTTACATTTAATATGTTCAATAATAAACAACATCCAAGCAAATGAGAGTTTACAATTATGGAAGTTAAAATTTACTGACACTGGAATGAACAAACCTTAACTTTTTTTTACATGCTTGTGAGAATTTGTCATATAAATAGAGCAGCTTCACACATACATTTCATGCTGGCTCTTTTCTTGAATTTCTGATTGCAGTAAAGCATGTGAGCAGTAGGACAACTCAGACAGGAGTTTCCTGATTTCTAGGTTTAACTCTGCATGTACAGTCACCTCAAGTTGTGCACCAATTTTCATTTCAATTATTTCAAAATATGGACCATTATTTTAGACCCTTAATTATTTTCTGATATTAGTCCCAGTTGGAGCCTAATAATATAGGTATAGTAGGAACTGCCGATGCTGGAGAATCTGAGATAACAAGGTGGAGAGCTGGATGAACACAGCAGGCCATGCAGGATCAGAGGAGCAGGAAAGCTGACGTTTTGGGTCAGGACCCTTCTTCAGAAATGGGGGAGGGGAAGGGAATTCTGAAATAAATAGGGAGAGTGGGGTAGGTGGATAGAAAATGGATAAAGGAGAAGATAGGTGGAGAGGAGACAGACAGGTCAAGGAGGCATGGGTGGAGCCAGTAAAGGTGAGAGTAGGTGTGGAGTTAGGGAGGGGACAGGTCGGTCCAGGGAGGATGGACAGGTCAAGGAGGTGGGATGAGGCTAGTAGGTAGGAGATGGGGGTGGGGCTTGAAGTGGGAGGAGTGGATAGGTGGGAGGACAGGTTTGGGAGGCAGGGACGAGCTGGGCTGGTTTTGGGATGTGGTAGAGGGAGGGGAGATTTTGAAGCTTGTGAAGTCCACATTGATCCCATTGGGCTGTAGGGTTCCCAAGTGAAATACGAGATGCTGCTCCTGCAACCTTCGGGTGGCATTGTTGTGGCACCATTGTGGCACTGCAGGAGGCCCAGGATGGACATGTCGTCCAAGGAGTGGGAGGGGGATTGGTCTCCTCTACATCGGGGAAACCAAGCGGAGGTTTGGGGACCGCTTTGTGGAACACCTACGCTCGGTTCGCAACAAACAACTGCACCTCCCAGTCGCGAACCATTTTAACTCCCCCTCCCACTCCTTGGACGACATGTCCATCCTGGGCCTGCTGTAGTGCCACAACGATGCCACCCGAAGATTGCAGGAACCGCGTCTCATATTTCGCTTGGGAACACTGTAGCCCAATGATATGAATGTGGACTTCACAAGCTTCAAAATCTCCCCTCCCCCTACCGCATCCCAAAACCAGCCCAGCTCATCCCTGCCTCCCTAACCTGTCCTCCCACTTCAAGCTCCACCCCCCGTCTCCTACCTACTAGCCTCATCCCGCCTCCTTGACCTGTCCATCCTCCCTGGACCGACCTATCCCTCCCTAACTCCCCACCTGCACTCACCTTTACTGGCTCCACCCCCGCCTCCTTGACCTGTCTGACTTCTCTCCACCTATCTTCTCCTTTACCCATCTTCTATTCACCTACCCCTCCCTGTTTATTTCAGAATCCCCTTCCCCTCCCCCATTTCTGAAGAAGGGTCTAGACCCGAAACGTCAGCTTTCCTGCTTCTCTGATGCTGCTCGGCCTGCTGTGTTCATCCAGCTCTACACCTTGTTATCTCTATTAATATAGGTGTTTCATTAATGCTAGTAAGTGGAGTACAAGATGTAAATGACCAAAGTTTTAGCAGATGAGAAAATTTATCTTTAAAATGTAATTTTACCATTATCTTTGGATGGCTGTGACTGCTGCTATAATGGCCTCATCACACTGCTATGCTTTTTGTGTGTAATTGAGGTAGTGGACTTTGGGTTTATGTCAGCAGCCAACAGTGAGTCACACCAGTGTCTCAGTTTGTAACTGTAAATGGAATTAGGTTACTCATGTCTGTTCCACAACATAGACAACATGGACAATCAGGAACATTAGTCAATTATTGCTGGCATGATCTTGTAAAAGACGTTATATGCTAGGAGAGTGGTACAGTGATTATGTGAAACTTCTGTATTGTTTCATTAATGTGCTTAAGTAACATTTTTGTCATGACCATGTAGCAGGCATGTTTTCCAAGTGGTTTGTGAACTTAATTTATACAAGCATATATATAGCCCTCTTTTATTTTGAGTGATTCAATGTGAAAGTAACCAGCACATAGCTTTATGCTTGGAACAAGTGTTACAATCAATATGTTAAGAGTGCATTGTTAGTCTAATCCTAGTACTCCGTGGCTTGCAACATGAAATAACAATATATTACTCAATCCTGATATGGTTAATTGTATGTTTTCTTTATATTAGACTTTGAATGAAAAGACCCATCAGCTAGATTTCTTTAACAGACTCAAAAATATTGATGTGTTAATCCACTCAATGAAAATGCAGAATTGATTAGTAACTGATAATATGATAATGTAACAGTTGACCCCTGTGAATAATCCAAAATGTACATATACGTACGCGCACATACTCTCTCACTCTTTCTCATTCAGTACAGCAATCCTGGCTACCCCTCTCTGTTGAGAAATAGTAGCTTTCTTTTAAAATGCCTTAAAATGGCTGTTGTATCGTAATCCAATGAAATGACTGCAGCATAGTAATTTTGATTTTTCGTAGTTCCACAAAGTCCATTATGTTGATATGTTTGGTGGTCCTCTCATCTCTTGTTTTTCAGCACTATCAAATCTTTTTGACTCTTCACACATTTTGAGGTTTCAGCATGCTATGGACCAGACAAAACTCTCAAAATATATTAAGAAGATAGCTTAGATCCTAACTTTATCTTATTTTAAAGGCAAGTGCCAGGCATTGTATTTTGGATGCAGATCAATTGGCCAAACTACCAGTTTTGAAGATAAACTCACTTTATTCATATGCTGTAGTTAAAATACAACAAAAGGAAGAATGAATTGGAAAAAATAACTTTATTGGAAAACTTAATAAAATAATAGATTATTTAACTACTAAATAGTAATTGTTCCAATAATTTGCATCCTTAGCAAAGGCAAATTCAGTAAAATAGATTGTCTCACAGGCAATTCTCCAGTCCAAAAAGAAAAAAAATCACATGAAAACTCATGACTGAGTGGGTGGGCAGGTAGGTGGGTAGCAGGAAGAGTTGTAGTGCAGCTTCCAAACCTAGCTTGAAGACCCCAGCAACTGCAATTGAAAACTAACAGTCCTGGTTCTGGGAGAGCTTGACCCAACCCATTCAGGCTGGTTCTATTGTTCCAATTAAATAAAAATATTCTAAGGCCTCACAAGCTGTTTACTTTATTGGAATCAAATAGCCAACTCGATACCTCAAAACAAAAACCAAGACAAAATGTACCTCTTAAAACCATAGTATCATCACAAATCGGCAGTCTTGGAATTCTCAAGTGATTGAAAGACCTTTAGGAATTGTCTCTTAAGATAACAGTTTGTTTTTAGCTGCTGTAGTACATCTACAAGTGGATCATTTTGCTTAAGGGTTGTTTTTTGAGAATCCTCATGTCTGTTTTAAAGACAGATGAACTTTCTTCACAAAAAGTACTGTAATGCAGATTTATGATGCCTCGCATAATGTTTCATTCAGTTCCTTTGGTTTATATATACTGAGAAAATTCAGTCTGTTTAGATTCAAAAGGAAACGTGTCTCTTGGTTTAATTTGTCTCATGTTTTGTGGGAGGTGAGTAGCATTTCTTTAATCCTAAACAAACAAATCGGTCTTTTTCTGCTCGTGGAGCTAATTATTTGTCAAAGGAGCCATACATCATGTTCCATAGACTTAATCTTATTTAAATCTAACAGAACTGTGTTTTGTTTTCATTTGAAACATTGGAGGTAGGGTGGATGGAGGGCAACTAGTGATGGATGCAGTAACATTGAGTTAGAATTCAGTAGTGATCTTCTAATGCATACTTAAAGGAATTCAGGACAGATGTTTCTTCAGAATATCGATAAATTACCTCTCAATACAATATTTTGTAGATTTATAATTATTATGTGAAGTTCGTCTTCCCACAATATCTGGAAGGGACAGAGCACAATAGGAACATTAATATGCAGAGAAGGAGCAAGTTTGTTCTTTAATATAACGATTTGCTGCAGATCCAGTGGAGGATTGCATGGCTGCCTGATTACAAAGCGGTACAATGAGATTTTTTGGAAAAAGTGGGCTGCTGGTCGTTGTACATCCTGAGCTACCTGCCCAAAATTACTTGTGTGACTTCATGATCTGAGTTAAATGTGGAGGCTAGGACATAGTGTGTAGGCTTATGGCCTTTCAAATAAGGAAGCAAATACATTATAGTATGAGTCAGGCTCGTGCCTTTAACAAACTAACAATGGTAGGAGCACATGTTTTTCCTTAGACTGGTGTTGATATCATTAAAAAGTAAGCAGTGATATAGGGAAAACGTACTGACCAACTATATAGAGGCAAAAAGCACTGTTGTTAATTTCTAAATATTGAAGGCAAATAATTGTAGAGGCTTGGTACCATTGTATTTCTGATATGTTAAGTTAGACCCATTTTATAGTAAAATGGTACGTACTGGAGCTTGTGCCCATTTGTTTTCCATTGTATACAGCAATTAGAATATATCTTTGGATTAATGAACTAGAAAGTAGCTCCTTAGCATGAGTAATTAATCGCTCAGTAATGAAATTTGATTAATTTTCTTCCATATTTAAAATCGAACTTACAGCTAGAAAAAATATAGAGTTTAATGTGTCTACAGTCCCAAAATACCCGGTTTTAATCACTTCAGTATACCTATGATTTTTGTTTGTCAAGAAAGTGGCATGTAGAATTCATAACTTATCTGCATGAAGAATGGATTCAGAACAAACAGTTGATGACTATATTTGGCCACATATTGTATTATAACATATTGTGCCTCTCAACCCAAAATCCTGCACAGGCAATCTTGATTGACATTTGTCTGTTGAGAATATGAAAGTGATCTGATGCTTAAAATTGAAGGCATCAGCAATGGAGGGTTTCTTGAAGTAATACATTGGTTCTTATTTGCAGGCAGTGTCTCTAGAGCTTGTGCCTCACTAGCTCGGAATACTGGTGAGTCTGTCAAATAGCCATTTGAAGACTGTAAAGTTCAATGGTTGCATAATACAAGGGAATTTAAATTAGTGTGAAAGTGTACCCAAAGGCAATTGTGAGATTAACTGAATTAGGGTGTAGATGAGCTTGCTAATGTAGTATTTGTACTACTAAATTTAAATCCGTAGTTGGTATGCTTTGAGTGTGTTATCTACCTCTTGCCTGTCGATGTCCATTTGTTTTTCTCACTCACTCATCCTAATGTGTGCTTCCTCTCATCCCTATATCCATTACTACCTCCCACCCTGATCTTATGTGCCTGTGAAATTGCTTATAAACGGTAACAGTGAAGTTAGGTACAAGTCCTGATGATGTCTAATATTTAGTTGCCACCTGGCCTAAAATGCTAGCACATTTTTATCTCAGTTTTGGAGATTATATGTTACACCATTTCAATGTACAGTTCTTGCTACAAGTCTTCATAAATTACAATTAATTTTGCACTCATTTACAAGTATTCTTTAGCTGTCAAAGTGCCATAGTCTACTGAAATACAATTGAATTCATGTTGATCCTTTTTATTCCATTTATTCTGTTTTCCTAATTAACCTGATCAGAAATGTTATAACACATCTCTGGAGCAGATGGAACTTGAGCCCAGGTCTTCTGGTCCAGGGATAGGAACACTACCACTGCACCACAAGAGTGGTCCCCAGTTTTCTTCAGATAATTGAAAACACTTAGTTTTCTAAACAACTTGTTCAGGGATGTTATGTCTCTTCTCTGGAGCAGGTGGGATTTGAACCCAGGTCTCTCAGTTCAGGGGTAGGGACACTACCTTTGAATCTAAATTGAATCATTCACTGCAGGTAGCATTTTTTATAAAACATTTAATTGTATTAAGATTCACCATCTATTGACACTGTCTTCCATCTTTATTCCAGAGGATGTTGAGGGGTGTTAAGAGGTGAAAATATGAGTAGATTGGGAGTCAGTTAAGTTGGACTACCCTGGCATCTTAAGGACAATAGTATTAGCCTGTTGCATTAACTGCTAATTTGATAGTAAGTCTGTTCTTTGCCAGATCTGACCCAGACTGTTCACACCACCCACAGATTTTTGACGTGTAGCATTTCAACAGACTGAAGTTTTTATCCATTTGATTGCCTAAGTACCAGTTCAGTGGTTAATTTGTTATAGAACAAATAGTTTGGGAAATCACTTTGGCTAATGTGCCATAATGCAGTTTTTATTGTCTGCTAATGCAGGCACAGTAGTGGAACATTTAACCATGTTGGGTAATGAAAGTACTTATTTGGCCAAATTCTTACCATTGGATAATACGCACCAAGTTGTCTATCCTTTGAATTGAATTATGTGAATCACAATAATTATGTGATCTAGAAAAGGCCATACTTGCATCACCAATCTCTGGCCGTCTCACATCTGTTTAATGATTAGACAAATCAGCTTGAAGTCTTTGACAGTTTGAGTTCTTTCCTCTCTATCCTCAAATTACTTTCTCTCTCATCTCTCTTTTCACTCTTTAAAACCCACAATTAAAACAGTGGTCACATGGTTCTTGTTTTGATGTTGAACATTGATACACAAATTTATTTATAGTAAAATTCGAGTAAATTTGAGTTGAAGACATTGTCAGGAAGAAGTCTTACATAACCTTGGGTTAGTAACAATTAAACATAGCAGGATTAGATTAGAACCTGAAGCAAAGAACTTGATATTCCCTGCAAAAGTGATGAATGTTGTCACTTGCTGTTAGTAGAGTGTGATGAATGGGAATGCAGCTTGTGAGAAAACGTGCAAAGATCATATTTTGTGTTCATGTTGATCTGCAATGTTTGATAAGAAGTATATTGTTATTTAGTATATTGTTAATCAGGAACTTTTGAACAAGAAAATAACTTGGCAAGTCTTATTTGTTGGAAAGGGAGCTGAATTTTAAACACAGAATAAAATGAAGATTGACAATAGCAGTTTAATCATTTTATTATTGTGGTCTTTCAAATTATCTTGGACCTACAAATGAACGCAACATTTTTTGTTAACCAGTTTTCACCTTTATCCTACATTGTTTTCTCACTTTGATGCTTTATAATTGAAATGAAATGAATTAAAGGTTGGAATAAATTCTGGCCATCTGGGTAGGTTTGGCAACCAAATGTGTATTGCTAGGCTTTACCTGTCATTTCCTTATGTCTGTGTAAGTCAGGACTATCTGCACTTTGTGTGCTCTTGTCTGAAAAATGCTAAGGGCCTGAAAGAGCTATGTCAGAAACTGTTAAAGAAAGTAACCTTTTTAGATGAACTTAAGAGATGACTCTAAGCTTTCCTTTTGTAAATTTGTAAAGATTTTGTAAAACATTTGTCATGTTCCTTGCAGCCACTCAGTTTTATTTATACTGGTATAAAGAGATTCAGTTTTTAAGTAACTGCTTCATTTCTCTATAGTCTACATATTTGTCTTGGCTAGTTGGTTTTCCTTTTAATTATGTTGACTGCACCCTTTTATATGTTGCCTGAAAGAGAAGGGCAGGAGAATACTGTTTTGATTCAAATTTTTCAATTGTGAAAAATGTTGAAGGAAGCCAAATAACATGTCCCATTATATCTGCTTGATTGATTATAAATATTTTTCTATCAAGCAAGTATTCAGTTCTTCCCAGGAATATTGAACTACTCGAGTTATGATTTAAAAGTCCACGATGAACAACTTTCTCATTCTAATGTCATGACGTCTTCTCCTGGGAAAGAACTTGCATATTCAGCTGTTCCTCATTATTCTCTACTTTCTGTTTGTCACGGTGCAATTGTACTGTCATTTACATCATTTGATAAAATATGCTTATTAGAAATAGAGTTGTGCCAAGTTTTATGCACAGACATATTATTAATGTCAAATTGTGTTTATTGGTTTTTGGGATTAATTCATGCCCTCTGTGTTGCCGCTTTTAGTGTGGGCTAGATTTCATAATATTGACAGCAATGCTAAACAAACCACACTTGCTCAAGAATGTTTTGTGTAGCTGATTATTTGCACCTCACATCTCCAGCTGAAGGTTCTTCCTTGATAGTTGCTGAAATCCATAACGCCTTCGAAGGCCTGTCATGGTGAGGTGTGCACTGAGCCATATGGGACTTGAAATATTTAATACATTTTCAGTGAGAAACAGGAGAACAGCATCTCTTGCAATATACTGCCTGAAAGGGTGGTGAGGGTAGTTTAATTCACAAGTTTCAAAAGGATAAACATGGAAAAGAAAAATATTTGCAGGCTTTCAGGGAGAGGATATGGTAGTGTGACTAACTCAACTGCCCTTGCAAGAGCCATTTTTCCTTAGAAGTTTCAGCCCTTCACTCTTGCTGGGGCATGACTTCTAGTAATCCCCCCAGTACCTCATGGAAATAGTAATTCTGGATGTTGATCTGAGCTACTTCAATCTAACATAAAATTTGATATGTTGTGCCTGAATTTCATTGAAAACTCTTTAAATTCTTGCAGCCTCTGTGACTGCTATAGGTGACACTGTGATTTTTTTTTCAATGTTAAAAGTGGTAGACTTCCCTTTCTTGGCCTCTTGATTCTGCTTTGTGTTTAGCCTATCATTTTAGGATTGTATAATCTGGCCACTCTGTTCTGATAAATCAGTAAAATGTTTTCACTTGTAGTTTGTTTTACTCAGTAACTGGAATCTTTAATGATGAGGTGATTGCCATAAATATGATTTTGGGCTCTATTGCAGCTAACATTGAAGGCTTACATTTATAGCTTGTTCAGGACTAAGCTCAGGAAATTTGGAAGTTCTGATACACAGGATCAATGTTGGTGACAATGGTAGGCAGTTTCAATGGAGATTTTGCAGAGTTGCCAAACAAAATCGAGGACACTTGGATATAGTTTTGAAAACTTGCAAGTCATTAAAATCAAAATTTTCTCTCTTAAAACTAGAAATTGGCATTAAGCAATAGGTATGATATTTTTATGAGCTTGTTTTCAGGAAATTTTGTTCCACAAACTTCATAAACTTGATTATGCAAGTTTTAATATTTATGAAATGTTTGATGTTGTTTGCGCTTGCCACAGATTCTAACTTCTCAAAACTATAAAGGAAAGATCGAAATAGATGGGACTCTGTGATTTCGGATGCAGAAGCAATAGAGAAGAAGGTCGGAAGCAGAAGCAAGGTGGGGCGTTCAGGATAAAGGGTGGGAGGGAGGAGATGTTCAGTAGGAACATGAGATAGAAAAATAATGTAGAGACAGCGGCAATGTGGTGAGAAGAGGGGGAACAAGAAAGACTGCATGGAGAGAAGAATCAAGATCAAATGCATCAACAATTGAGTAGAAAAGGGATATTAGACTGTGGAAGTATGAGGGCAACAACTGAATGGTGAGTACTGGAACAAAGTGGAAACAGTTGTGGAATAAGAGTAGAGGCAAAGTTCCTCATGGTAGGCTCATCCAAAAGATTAAGATGCATGGGATCCATGGTGACTTGGTCACGTGCATTCAGAATTGGCTTGCCCATAGAAGACAAAGGGTAGTAGTGGAAGGAATTTTTTTTGGCTGAAGGTCTGTGACTAGTAGTGTTCTGTAGGGATCTTTGTTGTTTGTGATATATATAAATGACTTGGATGAAAATATAGATGGGTGAGTTAGTAAGTTTGCAGACAGCACAAAGATTGGTGGAGTTGTGGATAGTATAGAAGGTTGTCAAAGAATACAGCAAGATATACATCAGTTGCAGATATGGGTGGAGAAATGGCAGATGGAATTTAATCTGGCTAAGTGTGAAGTGCTGCACATTAGGAGATCAAATGTTAAGGTTTACAGTTAATGTCAGGACCCTGAACAGTATTGACGTACAGAGGGATCTTGGGGTTCAAATTCAAAGTTCTTTGAAAGTGGCCACGTAAGGAAATGAGGTGGTAAAGATAGCATATGGCATGCTTGCCTTTATTGTTCGGGTAATTGAGTACAAGAGCCAGGATGTCATGTTGCAGTTTTATAACACTTTGGTTAAGCCACACTTGGAGTATTGCGTTCAATTCTGGTTGCCACATTACAAGAAGGATGTTGGGGTTTCGGAGAGGGTGCAGAAGGGGTTTACCAGGATACCCTGTTATCCCGGCAGTATGAGCTATAAAGAAAGGCTAGAAAGACTCGGGATAACAAGGTGTGGAGCTGGATGAACACAGCAGGCCAAGCAGCATTATAGGAGCAGGAAAGCTTGACGTTTCGGGCCTAGACT
>JAHRHZ010000264.1:6030679-6056420 GCA_024137785.1 Ginglymostoma cirratum | reverse complement strand
CTGCGGTTGCAGGGACAAGTGCCAGGTGTGGTGGGGCTGGAGGGGAGTGTGGACCACACCCGGCACTTTTCCCTGCAACCGCAGGAAGTGCTACACCTGCCCCTACACCTCCCTCCTCACCCCCATCCCAGGCCACAAGAAGACTTTCCACATCAAACCGATGTTCACCTGCACATCTGCTAATGTGGAGTACTGTATCTGCTGTTCCCGTTGTAGAGGAGGCCACACCGGGGAAACCAAGCGGAGGCTTGGGGACCGCTTTGCAGAACACCTACGTTTGGTCTGCACTAAACAACTGCACCTCCCAGTTGCGAACCGTTTCAACTCCCCCTCCCATTCCTCAGATGACATGTCCATCCTGGGCCTCCTGCAGTGCCACAACAATGCTACCCGAAGGTTGCAGGAACGGCAACTCATATTCCGCTTGGGAACCCTGCAGCCTAATGGTATCAATGTGGACTTCTCAAGATTCAAAATCTCCCCTCCCCCCACCGCATCCCAAAACCAGCCCAGCTTGTCCCTGCCTCCCTAACCTGTCCTTCCACCTATCCCCTCCTCCCACCTCAAGCCGCACCCCCATCTCCTACCTACTAACCTCATCCCGCCCCCTTGACCTGTCCGTCCTCCCTGGACTGACCTATCTCCTCCCTACCTCGCCACCTACACTCACCTTTACTGGCTCCATCCCCACCTCTTTGACCGGTCTGTCTTCTCTCCACCTATCTTCTCCTTTACCCACCTTCTATCCGCCTCCCCCTCTCTCCCTATTTATTTCAGAACCTCCTTCCCCTCCCCCATTTCTGAAGAAGGGTCTAGGCCCGAAACATCAAGCTTTCCTGCTCCTATGATGCTGCTTGGCCTGCTGTGTTCATCCAGCTCTACACCGTGTTATCTCAGATTCTCCAGCATCTGCAGTTCCTACTATCTCTGTTTAACATTAATTTGCTTTAAGGTTGCTAAATTACTGAGATTGGAAATTTTATTGGGCATCACAAGATTTAAAGATGTTTTTTACTGCAGTACATTGCCTAACCTGATTAGTGCTATTTTGGCACCCCCTTTCCCCTTCTCGAACCAGAGAGACTGCAGAAACGTCTGTCTGTGCCTCTGATGAGAGAGACCCCTACTACAATTGATCACTTGGAACCTGGCGTACCCCTCGTTTTAGTATGCCCAACCTCAGTACCAGAAACTTGGCTGTTAGTGCTACATTCCCCTGGGAGTCCCTCACTACCTACATTTTCCAAAACAGCGTACTTGTTTGAGATGGGATAGCCACAGGAGACTCCAGCACTACCTGCCTCGCTGTCCTACCTTTCCTAGGTGTCACCCATCCACCTGACTGTATTTTTGGTTTATCTCCCTTCCTGCAACTGCCATCCATCACACCCCTTGCTCCTGTAAATTCCTCATTGCCACTAACTGCTGCTCCACCCGATCCATGCAATCCTATCGTATTCGCAACCAAAAACATTTCCTGCAGACAGAATCAACAGTGACATGGAAACTCTCCCTAATCTCCCACATCCGACAGGAAGAGCCCTTCATTCTACTAAATGCCATCTTTGCATTGACAGCAAAACATCGGAAAGGTGTGTTGCCTCCCTGGAGCCAGGATCGAGGATATCTCAGAGTGCAGAATAATCTCATGGGGAAGAGGGACCAGCAGGAGGTCATTGTACACATTGGAACTAATAACAGAGGAAGGAAAAAAAATCGAACTTCTGTGCAGACAATATAGGAAATTAGGCAGCAAGTTTAAAAAGTAGGTCCTCGAGGGTAGTAACATCTGGATTACTCCCGATGCCATGAACTAGTGAGGGTAGGAATAGGAGGATAGAGCAGATCAATGCATGGCTGAGGAGCTGGTGCAGGACTCACATTTTTGGATCATTAGAATCTCTTAATCTATGTGGACTTCAGTAAGGCATTTGACAAGGTTCCTCATGGTAGACTGGTTCGCAAGGTTAGATCACACGGAATAGAGGGAGAACTAACTATTTGGATACAAGTTTGGTTCTAACGTGGAAGACGGAGGGTGGTGTTGGACGGTTGCTTTTCAGAATGGAGGCCTGTGACCAGCAGTGTGCCCCAAGCATCAGTGGAGGGTCCACTGCTTTCTGTCATTTATACAAATAATTTGGATGTGAACATAGGAGGTATGGTTAGTAAGTTTGCAGAATGATAGCAAAACTGGAGGTGTAGTGGACAGTGAAGGAGGTTACCTCAGAGTAACCTGAGTACCACGTTGATCAGATGGACCTCTGGGCCGAGGAGTGGCAGATGGAGTTTAATTGGTAAATGTGAGGTGCTGCATTTTGGAAAGGCACATCAGGGCAGGATTTATACACCTAATGGTAAGGTCCTGGGGAGTATTGCTGAACAAAGAGACCTTGGAGTGCAGGTTCATAGTTCCTTCAAAGTGGAGTTGCAGGTAGATAGGATAGTGAAAAAGGTATTGATATACTTGCCTTTGTTAGCCAGTGCATTGAGTGTAGGAGTTGGGAAGTCACATTCTGGTGGTACCCGACATTGTTTAGCCCACTGTTGAACTACTGCATGCACATTTGGTCTCCCTGGTATAAGATGGACGTTGTGAAACTTGAAAGGGTTCAAGAAAGATTTACAAGCATGTTGCCAGGGTTAGAGGGTTTGAGCTATAGGGAGAGGCTGAATAGAATCATGAATCATAGAATCCCTACAGTGTGGAAACAGGCCCTTCGGCTCAACCAGTCCACACTGACCCTCAGAGCATCCCACCCAGACCCATGCCCCTATAACCCACCTAATCTACACATCCCTGAATACCACGGGCAATTTAGCATGGCCAATCCACCTAGCCTGCACATCTTTGGACTGTGGGAGGAAACCAGAGCACCTGGAGGAAACCCCCACAGACACGAGCAGAACGTGCAAACACCCACAGTCACCCACAGGTGGAATTGAACACGGGTCCCTGGTGCGGTGAGGCAGCAGTGCTAACCACTGAGCCAAGACGAGGGCTATTTTCCCTGGAGTATTGGAGACTGAGGGGTGACCTTATGGAGGTTTATAAAATCTTGAGGTCTGGATAGGGTAAATAGACAAGGTCTTTTCCCAGGGTGGGGGATTCCAGAACTAGAGCAGATAGGTTTAAGGTGAATTGGGACAGATTTGAAAGGGACCCAAGGGGCAACTTTTTCATGCAGAGGGTGGTGCATCTGTGGAATTAGCTACCAGAAGAAGTGCTGGAGGCTATAACAATTGCAACATTTAAGAGGCATCTAGATGGGTAGGTGAATAAGAAGGGTTTAGAGAGACGTGGGCCAAATGCTGGCAGATGGGGTTAGATTTATATAAGATATCTGGTCGGCATGAACGAGTTGGACCGAAGGGTCTGTTCCGTGCTGTGTATTTCTATGACTCTATGACTATCACTCCCTGCCAGCCAACGTGCAGCCTCTCCAAGTTTACATTGCTGCTTTAAGTCTTCACTAGGGACCCCTAGACCACCTGCTGTAGCTGCAAGAATTCCTGCAGCCATGGCACAGCCAACATGCAGCAGCAGTACTCTCCCCTCACCCCAAGAGGCGACTGCTGCCCCCAGAACCAAGCTGGCCATGATGGAGAGGTTGTTCCGGCCAACATGGCACCAGCTACTTCTAAATTTGAAGAGTCCCCACCCCATGGCAGTAACCATCACTGGCTTGGCATCCAAAACCAAAACTTGTAGTATGAATACAAGAGCAAGTCTGTGGCAAGGAACTCCCTCCTGACTACTTAAAGCTAGTCCACCTTCCGCAAGGTTTAAGTCAGGAATGCAATGAATAATTTCTAGAGGGCTAGATGTATACAGCTCATCTATTCAAGAAACTGGATGCTATGCAGGACAAAACAGCCTGCTTTATTTTTCAAACCAATACTTCCAAACTGGCTGATGATGTTATTTAAACAAAAAAGCAGTAGCTTTTACATTTTTTTTTCATTTGGTGCCATGTTGCACTGCAGGTTTTCACTAAATATAAATTAAGCTAATGTTGAGCTGATTATTGCATCTGGATTCGGTGAAACATGCACCTTAGGCTATTTTCTTTCAAATTGTTTTTCAGCAAACTAATGCAGTATGAGCTGGATGATGAACTTCTTACCTCAGTCAGTTGTCATCTTGTTATTCTTTAATCTGTTGTTTTTGCATGCTAACCATATGGAGCTCCTATTTGTTCAGCTGGGTAAGGGTTAATGCACTATCTATTCCCTCACAAATAACAAAGTCCTTGTGACCTTCACCTATGTATTATACAAATTTCCACAAGGGACAATTTACTTTAGCTTTCAATGTACATCACTTACTGTATAAAACGGCATCTTAAAAGTCTAGTTAAGATTATATTTACCTTGTTTCTACAATATAAAACTGCTGAATTTGTCCATGCAGTTGATTCTGGTGAAATTTATTTCATTCCCCAGCATTGGCAGCAACAAGCTTTACTTTGACATTAAATGGAAATTGCTGGAGAATCTTAGCAGGTCTGACAGCATTTGTTGCGGGGGGATGGTGGGGAGCAGAGTTAACGTTTCTAGTCCAGTGACTACTTCAGTTCGTAGCTAGGAAAAAGTGGTATTTATGCTGTAGCTAAATGTTGGGGGTTCATGGTGGTGGAAGGAGGGAGAGTGGTGAGTGGTTAATGAATTGGAGCAGATGGAACCCAGGGAGAAGGATATGAAAGGGGTAGGTAAACAAGGAGATAATGGATTGCAAGCCAGGATAGAAGAAAAACTGAATAACAGATAATGTTAAGAGTGAGAAAATGGGTTAGCTCTGCTGAGTGCACTCCATGTCATACCAGGACTGGGTATGGGGTGGGTAAAAAAGACATGGAAGGACAGAATCAGGCTGTAAAGACATTGAACTCCATGTCGAGTCCTAAAGGTTGCTGAGTCCCCAAGCAGAAAATGAGATGCTTTCTTTTGAGCTTGGGCTGAGTCTCATTGGAGCACTGCAGCATAGGTGCAACAGAAATGTTGGCTAGGGAAAATGGTGGTGTGTTGAAGTGGCAGGCAACTGGAAGCTCGCGTCATCTTTGCGGATAGAGCGTAGGTGTTCTGCAAAGTGGTCAGTTTCTGTGTCAAGGAGACCATGTTGTCAACAGTGAATTTAGTAGATTGAGTGAAGTGCGGGTAAATCACTGCTTCACCTGGAAGATATGTCTGCAGACTTGGATAGTGAGGAGTAAGGTCGTAAGCTGGCAATTGTTATGTCTTCAGCAATCGCATGGGAAGATGCCCTGGGGATGTGGGGAGCTGTTGGAACTGGACCAGAGTGTCCTGGAGAGAAAAGTCCTCGCAGAATTCTGACAACAGAGGGGAAAAGAATGTGTGTCTGGTCGTGGCATCCCAGTGGATTTTATGGAAGTTGTGGCTCACAATTCTTTTGGATGCAATGGCTGGTGTGGTGGTAAGTGAAGACTAGAGGAACCGTTTCATTGTTGTGGGAAGGTAGGGAAGGGATGAAGGCAGAAGTGTGGGAGATGAATTCGACAAGACTGAGGGCCCTATCAACGACAGTGGTGTGGAATCCTCGCTGAAGGAAGAAGGTTGACATTTTGGAGGCCCCTGGTGGAAGGTGGCATAGCAAGAATAGATGTGATGGAGAAGACAGAGAAACTAGGAGAATGGGATGGAGTCAGAGGAAACAGGGTGTGAGGATGTATAGGCAATGTAACTGTGGGAGTCGGTGAGTTTGTAGTGTATGTCTGTGGCCAGCCTTTCCCCAGAAATGGAGACAGATGTCGAGGAAGGGAAGAGAGGAGTCGGAAATGGACCAGGTGAAGGTAAGAGCAGGGTGGAAATTGGAAGCAAAATTGATCAATTTTTCAATTCCAAATGAGAGAGGGAAGCAGCACCGTAGACAATGTCAATGAAAGATTGATGAAAGAGAAAGAATTAGATGAAAGAAAGAGATTGATCAAAAACATACTGGAGAAAGAGTTGTGAGGAAGGACCTGATTAAGCTTACAATAAAGAATGTGCCATGTGCCCACAAAGAGACAAATATAACTGGGTTACATGTGGATACCCATGGCCACATCTTTGACCTGAGCATGAGAATGAACAATTGCTCACAGAATCATAGAGCCCCTACAGTGTGGAAACCGGTCCTTCAGCCCAACAAGTCCACACCGACCCTCGGAGCATCCCACTATAACCCAGCTAACTTACACATCCCTGAACACTATGGGTAATTTATCACTGCCGATCCACCTAGCCTGCACATCTTTGGACTGTGGGAGGAATCCGGAGCACCCGGAGGAAACCCATGCAGACACGGGGAGAATGTGCAAACTCTACACAGGCAGTCGACCAAGGGTGGAATCGAACCTGGGTTCCTGGTGCTGTGAGGCAGCAGTGCTAACCACTGAGCCACTGTGCCACCCCCATATGTTGTTGTAGTCCTGCATTGCTACTGGCCCTGGGTGCTGGAAATGTTCCTGGCTTCCCACATAGAGCATGAAGAGCACACCATGTCTTTGAGCTCTCCTATGTTGCAGTTCACCTGTATGCTTTTTGAACTTTTGCCATTGCTTATCCACTATTATCCCTTTAAAGTAATATTCCCAGTCTATCATAGGCAATTCGTACCTCATGCCATTGTAGTTTCTTCCATTTTGTTTCAAGACCATGGTTGCTGAATTAATGACATCACTCTCCAACTTGATGAAGAATTGTATCATATTATGGTCGTTCATTCCCAAGGGGCCTGGAACAACCAAATTGCCAATTGTTTCTTTCTCATTGCAATATACCTTGTCTAGGATGGCTAGTTCTCCAATTGATCCCACAACATATTGGTCCAGAAAACTGCCCCATGTGCATTCCAGGAATTTCTCCTTCACAGTATTACAAATTTTATTTGTCCAATCTATATGCAGATTACAGTCACCTGTAATACAGATGCTCCATTTTTGCATGTATCTCGAATTTTCTGTTTTATATCATTACCAACATAATCCATACAGTTTGGGGGATCTATATACTATCGCTACTCATGTTTTTTTCATTCCTTAGTGTTTCTTATCTCTACCCATACAGAATGCCCTGTAGCCACTCTGAGACATCCTTGTCCCTAGCACCAGGGAGACAACATACCATCCTGGAGATAGTAGGAACTGCCGATGGTGGAAAGTCTGAGATAACAAGGTGTAGAGCTGGATGAACGCAGCAGGCCGAGCAGCGTCAGAGGAGCAGGAAAGCTGACGTTTCGGGCCTGGACCCCAACTATTTCTGCAGAAGGGTCCGGATCCGAAACGTCGGCTTTCCTGCTCCTCTGACACTGCTTGGCCTGCTGCGTTCATCCAGCTCTACACCTTGTTATACCAACCTGGAGTCTTGTTTGCAATGACAGAAATACCTATCTCTTCCCCTTACAATTGAATATTGCATTCCTGCGGTTTTCAGTTCTCCGCTGTGCAGCAGAGAAAACTGTGGTGTAACAAATTTGGCGATTGCTACTTTTCCCTGAGAGGCCATTCCCCTTAACACGATCCAAAGTGGTATATCTCTTTTACAGAGGAATAGCCAGGGGGTGCTATCCTGCACTGCTTTTCTAGTCCTGTTACTGTGCCTGGTGGTCACCCATTCCATTCCTGCTTCTGAAGTCTGGTGGTCGTACCACAGTCTGTACATGCTATCCATGACACTTTTCACTTCTTTGGTACTAGACAGCTCCCTAGCCGCCACCCCAGTTCTGAAACCCAGACTTCCAGGAGCTATAGTCGGAGGTACTTCCTGCAGTCCTACTGGCCCTGGGCACTGGAAATGTTCCTGGCTTCCTATGTAGAGCATGAAGAGCCCACCATGTCTTTGAGCTCTCCTGGCACGATTTACTCCTTTGGTTTAAACTTTTTGGAAGATACTTAATGTCAAATCATATCAATTACTCTAGGGCTCTTATTCTCTGGTCTTCTTTACTGCAGAAAGTAATCATTACAAATTATAAACCATAAAATAAATCAGAAACATCTCCTGTCCTTTGAACCAAATGCCCATTGTGCTGCAAATTCCCAGAAATATATACTCACTCTGCTTCTCAGGGTGTGGTCTCTCCTAACCATTCGTGCAAAGCTTTACCTTTAAAGGGTAATGATAACCCACGTGTGACAGGAAGTGGCAAAGCATGCAAATATGAATTGAGGGCTCAATGGCATTGTTCCTGCATCTAGTTCAAAAGGTTCAAGTCCCACCTGCTCCTGAAGTGTGTCACAATATATCTGAACAGTCTGATTTGAAAAACATCTACAAACATGTGTTCAACAGTTACGTAGGTCAGAGTAGGGCAAAATTGTTAAAAGACAAAATTTTAGATGAAAGTGTAATGAGACATATGCATCCTTCTGCAGCAGTTGCTGAAAGTAAGCTTACTGGTGCAGCAGGTAGTGAAGAAGGGAAATGGTGTGTTGGCTTTCACAGCGAGAGGTATTGAGTACAGAAGCAAGAATGTTCTGCTATGATTGTACAGGGTGCACCTGGAATATTGTGTGCAGCTTTTGTCTGCTGATCTGAGGAAAGTTGTACTGGCTGTGGAAGGAATACAATGAAGATTTACCAGATTAATTCCTTGGATGGTAAGGTTGACTTACAAAGAGAAAATCGTTCAGTTCGGACTTTATGCACAGGAATTTAGAAGAACGAGGCGGTTCTCAGAGAAACTTATAAAATTCTAACAGCACTACACAAGGCAAGCACAGAAAAGATGTTCCTGATGACTAGGGAATCTAAACCACCCCCGCCCCGGTCACGGCCTGAGGATATAGGCTATTTAGGGCTGGGATGAGGAGAAATTGGTTTACTCGGTGCTGAGCTTGTGGAATTCTCTGCCATAGAACTTCGTAAGAAATGTACTTCTGTGGCGATGGGTGGGTTGAAACAGTGACCCTTTGTAAATCAGGGGCTGTAGGTGCTGTAAATCATTTGGTTACACATGCATTTTATGACATCATCTGAAATCATTGCCATCAGGAAGTTAAGATACAATTATTATCTATTACATTGCTGCATTTTGAATTTCAGTGAAAGCTAGCAAGTCAATCATTAAGTTATTTTCAAGAATTAGAGCAATGTGTTGTAGCTTGGCTTGCTTTTTCCATGAATTTCTAGTCAATGGCCATGAAAATCTAATGTCTAATTCACTCTGGTGTCCTGCTGTTCTGTGCTTGGACACCTCTGACCTACTTGTCTTTACATACGAACTGCAACATCTGCCCAGCAGGCAAAGACAAAGGTCATTTTCATCCTCATTACATTCCTGCTTTTGACCATTCATCAACGTCACTGTGATCTTGATGGTAGATTCAACACTAATCTTTTTAAAGATTTTAGTATATTACTATCTTTCAAAATGCCACATTGTGACTGAAAAAAATATTTTAAACTAATTGCAATGACAAGTTTTTGTTATCTCGTAACTCTATCCATGACTGTCCTAACAATAGGACAAGCATCCAAACTTTTGGAGTGGGGAATTGGGTCTACATAATGCAAATATTGAGTGAGTTGCATCCTACAGAAACAAATCAAAACCACTTAAACTGAATGTTCCAACCAATGTCAAAAAAATCCGGACTGTCCCTCAATGATGAAATATGCAGTCCCACATGTTAAAATTGAATCCTGCTCCACAAAGAAAAACTGCAGTTTTGCTTTGCTCAGTCTAGATTGCTCTGTAGCATCTTGTTCTGCAGCCTGGTTCATCCTGTTGCTCTGTCTGTTCTCACGTCTTTTTAATTCATTTATGAAATGTGAGTATTGCCAGCAGGGCCAACATTTATCCCATTAACCCATCCCTAGTTACCCTTGCGATGGTGGCACTGAGCTACCTTCTTAGAACTGCTGCAGTCCACATGCTGTAGATGGACTTCCAGGATTTTGACCCAGCAATATTGAAGGAGTGGTGATGTATTTCTGAGTCAGGAAGGCAACTGGCTTGGAGGGGAACTTACAGGTTGTGTGTTCCCATGTATATGCTGCCCTTGTTCCTGTAGATGGTGGTGGTTGTGGATTCGGCATGAACTACCTCAGGGACCATGTAAACAGTACACAGTACTGCCTGTAATCTTCAGTGGTGGAGGGACTGAATATTAATGAATGTGATTCAATCAAACAGGCAGCTTTGTCTTTAATGTTATCAAGCTTCTTGAGCATTGTTGGAGCTGTACTCCTTCCAGGCAAGTACAGACTATTTCGTCACACTCCTAACTTGTGCCTTGTAGCTGACAGACAGACTTTAGGGGGCCAGAAGCTTACCCACTTGTTGCAAAATGTCTAGATTGTGACCTACTTCTGTAGCCACAGAATGTACATGATTAGTCCAGTTCATTTTGAGTCATTGATAATCCCCCAGGATGTTGATAGTGGGGGAATTCAGTTATGGTAATACCATTGAATATTATGGAGTGATATTTAGACTCCCTCTTGGTGGATCTGCACACTTCCTGGCAATTGTGTGACATAGATTCATTGCCAACTCTCAGATGAAACGAAGATATTGTCCAGGTTTTGCTGTATTTTGACTTGGACTGTTTTGTTATCTGAGGGGTCGTGAATGGTACTGAAGTTTGTGCAATCATCAGTGAGTATGCTCATTTCTGACTTTTCAAGGGATCAAATTTCATTATGAAGCAGCTGAAGATGATTATGCCCTAAGACACCACTCTGAGGAATTCCTGCAGACATCTCCTGGAGCTGAGATATACATCTTCAGTACTATTGCTGGGATTTGCATCATTTGCAACATCTGTTGCCTCCAGATATTTCTAGATATTACATGGATTGAATCAAATTGGCTGTAGACTGGCATCTGTGAATCGGGGAGTCTCTGAAGGAGGTCAAGATGGGCCATCCACTTGTTACTTCTGGCTGAACATTGTTGCAAATGCTTTAGCCTTCTCTTTTGCACTGATGCGCTGGGCTCCCCCATGATTGAGGGTGAGGATATTTGTGCAGCCAGTGCCTCCAGTGAGTTGCTTTAATTGTGCAACAACATTCGTGACTGAATATGGCAGGACTGCAGAGATTAAATCTGATTTCTTTGTTGTGGAAGCACTATGTTTTGCATATCACTTGCTGCTTACACTGTTTGACTGAGAAGTAATGCTGGTTTATACCTTCATCAGCTTTGCATCTCATTTTTACCTATGCTTAGTGCTGCTCATGGCATGCACACCTGCATTCTTCATTGAACCATCTGGTCTGCTATAAACACAACTCCAGGTGCTATGTGCCCTCTGAACTGACCTAGAAAACCTATTCAATTGGAAAAAAATCTCAAAAAGACCACCTGGCATTGACTACGGAACCAGAAATGACAATTGCAAACTCAGCCCGGTCAGCCAAGCAAAGTCCTCCTTACTAAAATCTGGGTGCCAGTGCCAAAATTGGGACAGCTGATTCATTGACTAGTCAGGTAACAGCCTGACATATTCATACTCTCAGAATTGTACATTACAACGTTCCACACAGCACAATCACCATCTCTGGGTTTGTCCAGTTCACTGGCACAGGAAGCAGCAGAATGGAACTTATTGATATTGACTTTTGACCACTTGAAGTCTCAGGTCACACACGGGCAAGGTAACCGACTGCTGATTACCATACATCGCCAAACCTAACACTGACCCCACCCCGCTGAACAGATCTTTCAACTAGAGACTGGCATTGTGGGCAATTAGCAACAGCAGCTGAATTGTATTCCAATATAATCTGTGATCCCATTGCCCATTTATCCCCATTCTGTAAATGATCATCGAGCCAGGGGATCAACCTTGGTTCAATGAAGAGTGCAGGAGTTAACGGAAGGGTCACTGGACCCAAAACGTTAACTCTGTTTTCTCCTTCACAGATGCTGCCAGACCTGCTGAGCTTCTCCAGCAACTTTGTTTTTGTTCCTGGTTTTTACAACAATTGTTTAATTCCACATTTTAATGAATTCAAAATCGATTGTAAACCTTGGACCAGGATTCCGAAACATTAACGGGCCTCTGGATTACCAGACCAGTGACAACACAACCACATCATCCCCTCACGAAGTTCAATTTCTTTTAGCCTCTGATGCTACTTCATGGGTGCAATATTTTGCGCCTGTTATAACCACAAATCAACTTTTCAGTCTGCATGTCAAGTGAATCACAGTATCTCAGAGCCTGAGAATGAAGAACTGCAGCTCATGTTAAGGGACGCATCAGGCATTTTGATTTGTGGGTCTCAGTGACATGACTGAGCAGTGTGTGTGTGTGAACAGTCTTTGGTTCCTAATCTTGTGTGAGGAAAGCCACTTCAGAATAAAACAGACAGGAGTTATTCACAAATGGGTATTTTACGATTTTAGTAAGTATGATACATAAAATTTCTTATTTAGAATAACTGATCATGACAGGGAAATTTGCTTCACCTTCCCATTTCTCACTGTCATTCCTTGGTGCTGTCTGTGCTGCTACTCTGAATGAAAGATGGATGTCAGTCAAAACTGCAAATAAATTGTCTTTCAAAGTGACTCCATCGCAAACAAGTCCAAGTATTGTGGGCTATCTATTAGTGTTGGTAATATTGAGAATGTCCTTCATGTTAGAATCCAGATGCAGAATGATGAAGTGATAAAAAAGAAAATCAATCTATATTACTTTAGTAGCCTCTCCTATTCACTGGGAGTTATGTCCATTAAAAGTGAACTGTGGTGTCACTTTAGAAATACAGTTCAATCGAATATCTTTAACCTTCAGTGCCAAAAATGGTCTTTTTTTTTTATCCCAAATGATTTCCGCTGGAGATACAAATAAGCAGAAAGTCATTTATGGTAATTTACTGGTAATTTATATATAATATATTATTTTGTAAGGAGTTTTTTGAAAATGGTTCACTCAATGTCAGTGTTAATTCTTGCGTAGGCTTTTGTGCTAACTTGGCATGGATTAAATTGGGAATTTCACATTGGACTGCGTTATTTCCTTTGAAGCTAAGGATTAAACTGATACTGAACCCCAATTTGTACCTGACTAGGTGCAGTGAAGTGTACGATGCCCATCTTTATATAGTAGTTATTGTGAGTACTCTGTTGTGTCCAGACGGCATTTAACAATGATTTATTTTATCGGGGCATGATTATGCCCATGGCTCTTCTAAGCTAAGCTTCTCAGTCATGAAGTTGGATGAATTTTTTCTGAAACTATTGGTTGTATCAGTTTAATGCGCTTTTTGAAGTGGCCAAGGAACAATTCTCCTTCGTGTTAACTTAAGCCATGTGCAGAGATTTCTAGCATTACTATTGCAGTAAAATTACGTTTTTTTTTTGCCTGTTGGTTAATTTTTTTTTTCAATTTACCTGTTAATTAAGTAAGGAATATTGATGAACGATTGTAGAGATCAGTTTCCCTGAGGATTGTTCCATCATGGTTGAGTTATAATATTGCAGCAACAAATGTGACCACTTGAGAGAATTAGAATAATTGACTCCACATTTCAAGAAAAAGAGCTAATATTACAGTGGTTCAGTCTAATGCAACAGCATCTGCAATATTTTAATATTGAATCACTTTTCAGACTTTTTCCTTTAATTAACCTAGTTTAGTAACAAAATGCTATCCAACTACTTCAATTTGATTTGTACTAGTGGAGCTTACCAAATCTAAGTGAAGTACAAGTGCTGAAGTTGAACTTTTTGACCTGCTTCCAAAAAAGAGGTTGGTGGTTTCAGTATTATGCTTTGTTGGAGGCATTTTAACCTGGCCACTGCAGCTGCATCGAACTTGTGGTTTCTCAGCCAGTTGAAGTGATATGATGTAATGACAGCTTACATTTCAGCTGAACTCTTCAAAGGGATCCTGCAAGGATCAGATTTGAAACATCACAAAGGTCTTCATACAGTGTCAGAATACGCAGAAGTGAAAACACATAAAAACAAATGACGACGCAGTGTTTACAGGACAGTGCCATCTTCCAGCGATTATGTATGTGCAAATAATGCTGTGTTCTGTCAGGATCCACAGAAAGATTCCTTTGCTTGCAGAAGGGAGAAAACAACCTGTTGTAGAAAATAAGATCATGTTGGAAGTGACTGAAGAGGTCTGAAGCAGTGGTGGGATGTCATGCTCCTGAATGAAGTTGTGGAAGAGGTTCAGTGACCTAATTGGAGCAGATGAATGGATGGAATACTCCACTATGTCCTGATATGTGTCTTAACCCAAACTACGTGACTGCATTCTCAAACCACCTCCTGCACATCACTCTTCATTAACATATCTGTTTCCTTGCCACTTTCTCACATCACCATCTTTTACCAGCCACCACTGATACTTAGCCTTATCTTACTGCAATGTCACATGCACCATTTACAGTGACTTTATATGAATGTTGTTTTTCCATCATATTGGTATATTCTATATTTTACTCTCCTACATCTCCTCTTGCCTTCGTTTCAGAAGAGGACGCAGAACAACAGCAAAGACAGAGAACTAGAGATGGCCCTCCATCATTTCTATTTTGACCACAATTGGAAAGGAGGCATTCGCTGTAAGCCACACCTTGGTGCACCGGGTGACAGAGTTGAATTGTGTGCAGTCACATGGCATGCAACACTATTCATGTCAACTTAATGTCAACAGGCAATGAAAATAATGATATGTGCAATGATGACCTTTACCTTTTATCTTGACAGTTCCAATTTATAGATTTCATCTCCCACAGACTCTTTAGGTATTCAAGTGGAGCAGGAGGAGGATGGAAATTCTTAAGAGGAGGTAATTCACTCTGAGGATGATCCATCACAGGATTAGAAATACCAAGACAGCATAACGAAGATGTATTATCTAAAATATTAATTTATATGGATGTGTGTTTTGATGTTTTTGAAGAAAACACTTTTTTCAAGCAGAGGGCACTAGCTATAGCAGCAAAAACATTTAATTGGCAAAAAACGCAAATTGCTTGAATAGTCACTAATTCTGCAATGACAGGGAAGTCACATAGCCCTAAATCAGGATTTTCAAACAGAGATTTCAGCTGCAGACCAACATTTGAACATTCTGTGAATGTGTACTTTTTAGATAATATTCTAAAGAGTGTTATTTTTTCATGTTCCCAGAAGATTGTGTGTTTGTGCATATATATATAATCTCATGCTCAGTGAGTAGATTGTATGTCATAAATTAACTCATTTCAAGAAAGGCCACTTGTCATAGAATCATCATGGATTCCCTACAGTGCGTCCACACCGACCCTCAGAGCATCTCACCCAGAACCATCTCCCTATAACCCACCTAATCTACACATCCCTGAATACTACAGGCAATTTAGCATGGCCAATCCACCTAGCATGCACATGTTTGGACTGTGGGAGGAAACTGGAGCACCCGGAGGAAACCCATGCAGACACGGGAAGAATGTGCAAACTCCATACAGATAGTCGCGTCCACACAGACGATGTTAGACATTGGGAGAAGCTGCTGCTTGTGAGACCAAATACCAGCATGAAGTACCACTTTCGGGAATGGAAGAATTCAGGAAGAAAAGTGGAGGAAAATAAATATGGACTAGGAATTGTTTATCCTAATAGTGATGTTTTACTTGGAATGATGGTATCTGATGCCCTCATGTTGAGCAGTGCTAATCCAATCTCCAAAAGAACACAGTTACTTCTTCAGTTGTTAAGCTGCACTTTGATCGCAGATCCAGCTGGTTTCTCCAAGACAAGCTGGTTATTGAAAGCCGCTGTTTATTAACACTGAGGGTTTGAAAGAAATAATGTGCATCTTTATTACTTTTTTCTTCCATGATGAAAAGCGTACAAATAAGGGAAGTTGTTTCTTGCATGTTCTGCAAGGATTTTGAATTCCAGTATCATAGTACCTCCACCATCACCTATCATCCTAACTTAGAACTGAAACGGTTACTGTATTCTGTGGAGGTTTTTGCAGTTCTTAAGTATATTTTCTTTCTTAGTTATCCTTTTGTTTCTCCATTTTGGATTTTCTTTACTTCATATGTACATTTTCCTATAAGTATGAAATGTTGCATTCCGATTGACTGTAGTAGGACGTAGGCTAGGAAAATATTCAGAAAAATGGCAGTAGAACTTTGTGCTTTATTTTGGCAAAGGGACTGAGAGAGACAATATAACTTTAAAGGCACACTTCAAGAGAATGCCAGGACAAAGGGACCTGAGAATTTGTGTGTTTTGATCTTTGCAGTTGACCTGAAATACTGAGAGAGTAGTTTGGAAAATATTTGGGATCTTGGGCTTCATAAATAGGTTATGAAAACAGGCAAGTTGCACTGAACCTTTATAAAACTCTGGTAAAGCCATAACTAAAGTATTGCACTCAGTTTTGATCGTCATATTTTAGGAACACTGTGAATGTACAGAGGAGATTTGCTGTAACAGTTCCAGGGATGAGGAAATTTAGCTATGAAGTTTGGAGAACTTGAGGTCATTCTCCTTGGAGCCAAGTAAATGAAAGGGAGTTTTTCTAGAGATGTAGAATATTATGAGAGGTTTAGATAGGATTGATAAAGAAACCTTGTTCTCATTAGCTGATAGTAAAAGGGCGAGAGTCCAGTGTTGTCATTAGCTGGGATCAAAACAATAGCATTGGTAGCCAAACAATCTTATTTCACCATTATTCTGAAACTTGTCCTTCCACCTAATTAGAAAATTTCTGTGTGTAATTCTGACATTTGATTTGCAGTGGCATTAAACATTCCTTTCTATAACATCCTCTAATGTGTTGATCCCACCATTGCTATTGAACTTGTCACAATTCCTTATTGGGTACAATGAAGATGAAGCCCACATTCAGAACTATGATCCAGCTTGATAGATTTGGAATTTTTTTCTGAACATAGAAATGGAAGAAAGTTGCTCAAGCAATACTGTGTGTTGTCTTCCACTGCTGCGTTATGTAAAGCTACAGGGCGTGCACCAGTTTGGTTAAGCTCAGTGAAATGTTCCTTATTTCCTGCTCATATTGATGTTTGCTCCATTTTCATTAAAATGAAATTTCCCAGTTCCCCCAGCTCATTTTTTGACTCCCCAAATCCTACAGCTCCCTTAGTTCCCTTCCTTCCTCCCTGTTACCTCTTTTTAAAGCTAAGATTTTGGATAAAAATTCTTATGTTATAATGTATTCTTCTTCACAACAAGCAGCAGTAATCACCTTGAGTTAAGATCATACCCACTGATACGCATTGACCATTATCACCTGGCATTGTATTTTTACATCACTCCGCAATAGTGAGACTAATATGATTATATTATTTGCTTATAGGTCTATTCACCTGTTGCTTACTTTTTACACTTATGTAAGTGTTATGTTGCTGAAATAAACTGTGCTGACTGCAGGAAGCAAGGAACTTTCCACGGAGCAATAAAAGTCTTTTTGGTCGAGAGATTTGTAATATGTTAAAAAAAAATTGATTTTGCCTGTTACGGGATTTTTTTTGAGAACACGCGGTGTGCTTGATTGGACTGTTGAGTGTTAATTTCTTCTGCTCTGTACATTGTCTGAAACATAACCTCCCTGATGGGTACGTACGTAGTGCATTGGTACTTTGCCAAATATATCAGGAAATTCCAAGTCTGCTTTATGAATATGTGTTATGCAGCCAGACTCAGCTGGGGTTGCACTGGGGCTGCTGTAATTGGCCTCAAGCATCGATGAGGTAAAATCAGTGCGGAAGTAATCGGTGCAGATCTTTTCAGATTACCGCCCAGTGCATTTGTTTGGAAGTCAGATGTTCATGAATGGCTTAGGCATCGGATTGAGATTTGCTATCATGACCATCTCCCAGTTGGTGACACTTAATTGTATAGGTATGTGTGTAAAGAATATCTCTTGGATGAAGTTCCAAAAGTCTGCTAGGCCTTGAATTGTATACCAGTGTGCATTACTTTTTATGAGAAGGATTGGTTATAGGACAAAAAGGAGGTCAGGAGAAGTTGATATTGAAATTCATTTTGGTCTTTGTAGACTGAATTATTGAAATGTGAGGTGAGCTGAGAGATAATTCACTATCTGAATGCCTGTGATAGTGCACTTAATAGTAAGCACTGTACAAATCAAATTGCCATGAAAGTAGGACAGCCACAAAATTGTTCCCTTAAACTGAAAAATTAGTCATCTCAAGTTTACAATATTACAACAGATCAAGGAAAACCAATTGGCTCATCTTGGTTCTTCTATTCCAAAAGGTTTTAATGTCCCACCTCCCTGCTCAGTCAGTCATGACAGTAGCAGCCACTTGTTAAATGAATGTATAGATTTTGTCACACCATAAGATTGTCTGGCATCCATCTCTTACCTCATTGTAATTTAGGGCTTAATCAAAATTTCTCAAATAAATATGCAAATGGTTTGAATATGTGCACGACACATAGCAAGAATCTGAATAATATGTATTGACTGAGCGCATTGAGAACATTCCTGAATTTTTAAGACAGTCGAGTCCTTTATCAATTGCTGGTGCTCATGTGGGCTCACATATTTTATTTTAGGTTTTGGTATGGGAATGGTGGCTACCTACCTTGAATTATTCTGCTGTCCAAGTGAATTGTAGTGTTGCTTATTGTTTTGTAAGAGGTGTGACTATTGTTGGTACTAAATGGAGGTTATGTGAAAACAGTTGTGGACTTTTGAAATAATTATATAATGATAAAGACTAATCTTTATATCATGCCTTTCACAGTTGGCAAAGGCGAAGACCCATTGAAAGGTTCACATGTTTCATTAGCTTTACAGGGAAAGCTTAGTCTGACTATTTTTGCCATCTGAACCATTAGACTAGATGAATGCCCTGACTTGTTCTTGTTCATTTGAAACCAGATTCAGTAAATTAAATCCGAATAACAAATAATATTTACAATTTTTATCATATCCTAATATCTCAAGGCATTTGATACAGAACTGTAGTTTGAATGTAATCAATATTATTACTAGTTCTACTAACAGATAAATCCAACAATCATTCCATGAAGGAAATATCTGAGTAAGAGTCCTAAGAAGGTAAGTCTGTTTATGGCGGTAGGAATATTGGCCAAGCTACCAGGAATTTCTTTCCTTTTTCTTTGAATAATGCTATGATGTTTTTAATATTTATTAAAAAATGGTTAGAGAGAACTGCAGCACCCTCTCAGGACTGTTATATCATGATGTGGAATTGAACACACAAATTTATGATGCTCTAAGAGTGTTCTAATAGCTGAGAAAGCACCAATGTATAGAATTGTGAGTGAGAGAAGAAAGATTTAGAAGGGACCTGAGGAGCAACTTTTTCTCACAGAGGGTGGTTCAATATGGAATAAACTACCAGAGGAAGTGGTAGATGTAGGTACAATTAGAACACTTAAAAGACGTTTGGACAGGTACGTGAATAGTAAAGGTTTAGAGGGTTATGGGCCAAATGCAGGCAAGTGGGACTAGTTTAGTTTGGGAAACTTGGGCGCCATGGATGAGTTGGACCAAAGGGTCTGTTTCCCTGCTGTATGATTCTATTGAACTATGTTTTCTCTTGCCATTCAAATTTCAAATGTTATAAATTTTAAATTTCAGCAGGAACACACTATCCAATGATTTGAGCAAATCAGTTACAGTGCGCTATAAAAGAAACACTGGGCAGAATCTTGTGGAGGCCTGAACGATGTGAGCTGTGCCACACAGTCTACAACATAGAATCAGGCCAGTGGTCCGGTGAAGCCTATCTAGATGTCAGGAGTAGTTTGCACCATCTTATGCATTTGCTGAGCATTGAGATGAGTTGCCAAATAAGGTGGTCATAGCTTGTTAAATGCCTTATTAATGCCACATTCACCCTTTGATCTTACCAAACATGCCGAACAAACGAGATATAGCGATTTTTCGACATGGAAGTCGGAGCAAGTACCTGGCAACTTCTACAACTTGCTCTAAATGATCTCCATGTTAGACACCAGGTATCTCTCAGATCTATGGGATGCCAGTCAATTCTGAGTTCTGTGGACAATGCGAGTTGTTCTGGGAATGGCCTGTGGTAAGATTGGGCTTGAATCAGACGAGGGCTGCGCTGTCAGCAGATTAGATAGTTTATGGGATGGGTTTGGTAAGATATGACAAAAAACCTCATTAGGTTTTGTAGTGAAATACTCTCCAAAAGAGTCGATGCAACTCAAACTTAACAAAAAAACATAAAATGTGACCCCATTGTGATATACAGAAGTGTATGGATAAACCAAACAAATCAGCATGGAAGTCTGGTGTAAAATATGTAAGAGTAAATTGAATTTGAATTTGTAAACAGACTTTTATGACCCCAGGACGTCCCAAACATTTACAACCAGTGGAGCACATTTCAAGTATAAATGCTGAATTTGGTTCAAATTCAAGAAGTAAATCTTGATGTCAGTGGTGTGTAATGATATTGTGGCTTTAAGAGGTGTATTTGTTCTTTTTTTGAGAAGAGGTTTTGAGCCGTAGTTGTTGAGCTATCTCTTCTGAGCCAATAAACATCATGTGAGGCCTTGGGGTTTTTTTAAAGTTAGAACAATAGAGGTAGCATGAATGGTTGGAGTCAGGCACCCAAAGAGCTATGGTTTTAGTTTAGCTTGCAATTATTGAGGTTTTTGAAGTTGATTGTGGAAGCTACCATACCTCCCTCTCTCTCTACCAGAGTTTTGACTTGGTGTTCTTTTCTCTTGGACTGGACAAGCATCACGTGTGAAACAATCTATGTTACCGAATTTGCCTTTGCCAAGGATTTGTTTATGGGATGTTACTGTGTTGGAACAGTTACTGTTTAGTAATTAAGATCATAGATCATAGATCATAGAATCCCTAAAAACAGGCCCTTCAGCCCAACAAGTCCACACCGAACCTCAGAGCATCCTACCCAGACCCATCCCCCTATAATCCACCTGATCTACACATCCCTGAACACTATAGGCAATTTAGCATGGCCAATCTACCTAACTTGCACATCTTTGGACTGTGGGAGGAAACCAGAGCACCTGGAGGAAACCCACGCAGGCACGGGCAGGATGTACAAACTCCACACAGATAGTCACCTGAGGGTGGAATTGAACCTGGGCCCCTGGTGCTCTGAGGCAGCAGTGCTAACCACTGACCCACCGTGTCACCCTAAAGTAATCTATTATTCTGTTATGTTTTCCAATAGAATTAAAGTTATAACGATTCTTGTTTCTTTTGTTTGTATTTTAGCTGTAGGATAAGAATAAATTGTGTTTTGCTTAAAGCCATGTGGTGTAACCAATCAAATAACATCATAGTACCTTACACTTGCCTTTAAAATGTAAAAGTTACGGTCTCTAGGCTATCTCTTTGATATATTTAAAGAGGGTCTTGTCTTGTCAATAACAGGTACAAGTTCCACATGTTTAATTTTGGTGATCTCTACTACATACGAGGGCATTTAGTTCAACAACTGCATTTTTGACTTATAGATTTCTATTACAATTATTATTGTTGGCATGGTATTAATATTGATTGTTCGACTTCTAAAAAAAATCATGAATGGGATATATTCATCAGTGGATGGGCCAACATTTAATACCCAGCCCAACTTGTACTGGAGAAGATGGTGCAGAGCTGCATTAACTGAACAAGTGTAGCCCTTGTGACTGGGGACATCGACAGTGTTGCTAGGAAGGGAGGTCTAGCATTTTGATCCGGCTACAATGAAGGAACGGTGATATATAATTCTAAGTAAGGATGATATGTATCTTGGAGGGGAACTTGCAGGAGGTGGTTTTCCCATACGCCTAGCTTCTATGCGGTAGATGCTGTGGGTTTGGATGGTGCCTTTGAAGGATCTTTGGGTAACTGCACGCATGTAGTAGATGGTATGCACATCTGCCATTGTGCGTCAGGACTGAAGATTGTGAACATTGAACAATTGGATGTAATGCCCATCAAGTGGACTGTTTTATCCTGGATGATGCAAGGCTTGAGTGTTGTTGGAGCTGCATCCATCTTGGCAAGTGGGAAGTATTCAATCATATTTCTGCCTTCTGTCTTGTGAATGAAGAACAGGGACTTGGGAGAAGGAGGTGAGTTACTTGCCACAGAATTCTTAACCTTTATTGTGCTCCTGTAGCAACGGTATTTGTATGGCTGGTCTAATTCAATTTCTCATTCATGGTAACCTCCAGAATGTTGATAGTGGGAGATTCAGTGACAGTAGTGAAAGTTATATTCTGTGTTTTAGCGATGTGTGCCCGGTGTGGTGTGATTGTTACTTACTACTAATCAGTCCAAACCTGGATGTTGTCAAGGCCTTGGTGCATTTGGACATTGACCAGTTCTGAGTCTGAGCACTTGCAAATGGTGCTGAACATTGTTCAATAATCAGTGAATACCTTCACCTATGAATTCATTGATGGAGGGGAGACCAGTGATGAAGTGGTTGAAAATGGTTTGGACCTAGGATATCATCCTGAAGAATGGCTGCAGTGATATAATCGTGCTAAGATGATTGGATACCAATGCCCATTACCGTCTACCTTTATATTAGGTAGCGCTGTAACCAGATAAATGCTTTCTCTGATTCTCACCGACTCCAGTTTTGCTAGGACTTATTCAGTTCTAGTTCAGAGCAGAAAAACACCAGAATGTTTACAGTTTAGAATCATTTAGGTGTCCCTGAGGCACCAAGATTTTAACCTGAAACCGCAATTCATTAATAAAACAAATAACTGTGGATGTTGGAAATCTGAAACAAAGATGTGGTGTTAGAAAAACTCAGCAGGTCTGGCAACATCTGTGGAGAGAGAAACAGAGTTACTGTTTTGAGTTTGGTTACTGTTTGTGAGAATAGTTCATTAGTTCTGTTTTTGAAGTATCAGGAGTAGAGAGTATTGAAGTTCTCTTTTTAAGTTCACAGTTTCTTGATGTTTCTTTCCAATTTGTGCTTTAATCAAATACTTTACTATTTAGGAGATCAAATGAAGGCCTTTCAATCCTGTTCAGTTCTGCGATCAAAAATCCATCTGCCTGCCTTGCTAAAGAGAGAACAACTTGCTTGTATATTCTGTCTGTTGAGTTCATTGTTTCCAGCCTTGATGTTTCACTTCCAGCATGTGAAGATTCTCATATAAGTACAAATCAGAATAAGAGATTGAGGTCTTTTTACCCCTGGTGGTGAAGGCGGGAATGGTTAGGAAGGCTTGTTGATTTCATTGCCTTTGAGTATACTATTAATTTAAGAACAGACTGGTTTTTGTCCAATCCATGTTCCATGAAATGTGGCCAACTTGTGTGGGTCAGGTAACCCCTATGGCCATTTTAAGTCAGTGTTTTTGGTATTTTTTAAAAAATGGTTTCAGGCAGCGATTGTCCAAGATTTTAAATCAGCCAATGGAGCTGAAAGGTCAATAGTCCACTTTTTATATCATTGTGACAAAAGAAATGAAGTGTGTTGATAGAAACTACTTTTAGTCAGGAGCTGTTGGAGCATAAATTACAAATTAAAGCCAGACCTTTCAGAAGTGAAACACATCACATATACATTGTGGTAAAAATTTGGAACACCCTTCCTCAGATGACAGTTGATTTTAGTTCAATTGTTAAATTAAATCTGAGGATTTTTTTAACCAAAGATGTTAAGGGGTCTAGGGCAAAGGTCACCAAATTGCACTGATCTCACTGAATAGCAGTACAGATTTGAGGGGCAAAATGGCTGACTTCTGTTTAACATTAGCCTAAATGCATTATTATAATGTAAAGTTTCTCCAAGGGATTATACGCTGGAGTTTCATAGGGATACAGTACCAGTTTCATGTTTTCAATGTTAGTGTTTCTTCTTTTGTGATTTCACATATGTACACTTTTTGGCTGAGCACCAGTGAGGGCATGTACTTCCAATTTTGGGGAATGCAGCCTATTAAGCCTATTTGAGCACTCATTTTTGCACGTTTTAAGTTTGCATTCAGAGACACAGCTGTCAACCTTTGGATTGTTTTTGAAGTTGCTAGCAATTTCTGTTTTTTTTTTTGTTAAGTTGGCACGTTTGTTGGTGCCAGGAACAGAAGGAATCCCACGTTTTAATGGTAAGGCCTGAAGAAATATTCATTTTGGCATATTTAGCCCAGTGTATGACCAATTCTTTTTCTCTCACTGAAACATATTAACTAAATTGTGTTGCTTCTAAATATATTTGCATAAGCAGGAATTATACATTGTGTTAAACAGGAATTGCAGATGCTGAAAAAGACTCTGGGGTTAAAAAGAGAACTTTTTGGATTCAGGAGTTCACCTAAAAACAGGTGTACTATTGAAGGAACCATCAGTTTACTAGGGTATTTGGAAAATACATTTTCTGTCTAAAAGCTTACTTTAAAGGCTCGGCTGCAAAAAATGCTGCCAAAATGTGTGCCTCCTTTAATTTTTACATAGCTCAAGAGATGAGAGTTTTGGGACTAAGCAAAATTTTACAGGAAGACGTTCTGTAAACTTACAGGAAACAGGCCAGAATGTAATTGTGCACAAACTACTGGGTTATTTAGTGCTTCCTGCCTGTCGACAAAAGACAAAGAGCTTCTCTTAATTATCAGAGTGGAATTTCTGCAAATTTTTTCCATTCATATTGTAACTCAATTTTTTGCTGATATATCAGGAACCCACTGGTGTAATCATAGCATCATTAGCTCAAGTGGATTGACTAGTATTTTCTACAGATGACTGAAATAACTAGCTGATGTTTAGGTGAGTGTTTTTTCCACATTTAAACATGTGGGATGTTTGTTTCCAGATTTGTTTTAAATTCCATTTGTGCAGCACCTTTCATGACCACCACATGACCCAAAGAGTTGTACAGCCAATGAAGTACTCTTTGAAGTGTAGTGATAGAACATAGATCATAGAACAGTACAGCACAGGAATGGGTCCTTCAGCCCAAGATGTTGTACTGAAGGTGACACCAAATTAAACTAATCCCTTCTGCCTGCCTTGGTCCATATCACTGTATCCCTTGCATATTCATGTGCTTATCTAAAAGTCCCTTAACGCCCGTAACATATCTGCCTCCACCACCACCACTGGCAGCGTGTTCTGGACTCATACCACTCCCTGTGTAAAAAAAAAACTTGCCCCTCACATCTTCATTGAACTCCCCGCCCCCCACCTCCCCCACCTTAAGCACATGCTCCCTAGAATTAGACATTTCAACTCCGGGGAAAAAGATTCTGACCATCAAACCTATCAATGCACCTCATAATTTTATAGACTTCTATCAAGTCTCCCCTCAGCATCAGCTGCCCCAGAGAAAACAACCTGAGTTTTACTAGCCTCTCCTTACAGATCATATCCTCTAATCCAGGCAATAACCTGGTAAATCTCTTCTGCACCCCCTCCAAAGCCTCCACATTGTTTCTGTAATTTGGCCACCAGAGTTGAATGCCATACTCTTAAGTGCGGCCTAATCAAAGCTGTGACATGACATCCTGACTCTTCCACTCAATTCCCTGACCAATAAAAGCAAGCATGCCATGTGCCATCTTTACCACCCTATCTGCTTGTGTGGCCACCTTCAGGGAGCTATGGACTTGAACCCCAAGATCTTTCTGTACATAAATGCTGTTCAGGGTCCTGCTGCTAACTGTATAACATCAATGCTGTTCAGGGCTCTGCCAGTAACTATATGTGATGTTATAATGTAGAAAAAGAAACTAATAATTAGTATACATAACAATGTACCTCAGGCAGAACTGTGGTAATGTTCAAGAGATAACAAGCAT
>JAHRHZ010000264.1:5956195-6030279 GCA_024137785.1 Ginglymostoma cirratum | reverse complement strand
AGCCCGAAACGTCAAGTTTTCCTGCTCCTATGATGCTGCTTGACCTGCTGTGTTCATCCAGCCCAATGCTTGTTATCTCGGATTCTCCAGCATCTGCAGTACCTTTTATCTGTGGTAATGTTCAGTCTGTTTTTATGATGTTTGAGGGAGTAATAAATATAGGACAAAAAAAAACCTGAGATGAACTCTCCTGTTTCTGTTCAGAATAATGCCACGGGATCTCCAATAGCTAAAAGAGAACAGTGATACCTTTGGCAATGCAGCAATCCAACAGCACTGCAAGGGAGAGTCAGCCAAGGTCGTTATGCTCACGTTCTCGTGAGATTTTTAACCCTCAACCATGTGACTTAGAGACAAAAGTGCTATAGATTGGACAGTGGCCGACATTTAAGTATGTAAGCAGAATGTAGAACCTTGCTGGTTATTGCACTAAACAGGGTAGACCAAACTATTACTTACGTCAAGATTTATAAATATCAGTGTGATGTCTGCTGTTTGTAAATGGGGCTGCTACTTTATAGATTTTTAAATTGCAGCTTTTCACTAATTAAATGCCAAGTTGTCTGAAAAGTGTTTCACTGTATTTTATGTAGTCTAGCTTGGCTGCTTTGCTTTCTGAAAAATAGCGCTGAAGCTCACCATGGATCAGTGATAATACACTTCTGAGCCTGGGAGTTTGTCTTTAAGATGAAATGTTAATTCGGAACACTGTCTCAGAGGTAGTAAGAACTGCAGATGCTGGAGTCAATGATAATACAGTGTGGAGCTGGAGGAGCACAGCAGGCCAGGCAGCATCAGAGGAGAAGGAAAGCTGACGTTTCAGGTCAGGACCCTGCTTCAGAAATTTCTGAGGATGGGTCACGACCCGAAACGTCAACTTTCCTGCTCCTCTTATGCTGCTGGCCTATTGTGTTATCTCAGAACACTGTCTGCCCATTCAGGTGGGTGTGACAGAATTTATTGAAGAAGATGAAGATAATTCTCTTGGTATCCTGATTGACTTATCCCTCAACCAATACTATTAAAGTAGTTTTTTGGTCTTTGGTTACATTGTTGTTTGTGGTAATTTGCTGAGTGCAAATTGGAAGCCCACTTCCTTATATAACAAGAGTGACCACAGTTCAAAAATATATACTTGGCTGCAAAGTATTTTTGGTATGTCCCAAGATTGTGAAAGACATTGTGTAAGTGCAAGTTTTTGCTTTAATTGCCATGTGCTTCCTTCAAACAAAGTGGTCTGGGAATGTAGATTGTTATGTTTCATACGTCTAACATTTTCCAGTGTTTTGGGATTTGTTTCGGTGTTCCTTTACAAGGGAAGTTTTATATTGCAGCTGCAGGGTACAAGCTAACTGCAGGAATGTTAACTTATTGAGTACGTTGCATTGAGAGAAGGCAGTGTTTTCCCTCGTTAGTGGAAAAATGTATTGTGTTAATGTGGATTACTTAAAGCACAACAACAAATAGTTTATTTTTTTTAATCCTTTTGGAACTTGGCCATCTTAATTGGTTGATTATTGACAATTGAATCATATTAAAATTTATATAAAAACATGCAATTTCATTAAATTGGCAGAATACCATCAGAACGCACAATGGATTTTGTGGGTGAGTTAAGGGGACACTGGTTACAGTCTACATATCTGTTTCCTCATTGATTGTTGTGGGAAGCATGTCATATAATGATGGTTGCAATGACCTTCCTTTCCGAACATTTTCTGCAGCAGACAAAATGCGGGAGTTAACTTTTATGTTAACTTTTCTTTAAAAGAAAATAATGTAAAGTAAAATGCAGAAAGCTTTTGCCATGTATAATTCCTCAGCATAAAAATGTGGGGCGGAATCGTATAGGGGTCTGAGCGACATGGACTTTGATGAGATGTGTAGCAGGATCAGATGAGAAGTTCACTGTGAGCCATTTCTGACAGTGGGAACATCTCACCCAGTGTTTTATGCTTTCCACAAGAGACATGGGAAGTCTCACGTGCACGCATGCACCCCCCAAGCACGTGCACACCCCGCACAGGCACAGACAGTTATGCTTTCCTGCCACGGACATTACAGAACAATTCATTGACAGCTGCACTTTTCAGCACAGAGGTTAGGAAATAACAGGAACATTGTATGAGGAGAGCCATTGTTTGTATCGCGTCCACATGATGTGGTAAGCTTTCAGCACAGATCTCCATACATGGAACGTTGTCTGTGATCATGAATGATGCCCAATGCTGTAACAATACCATTTGACTCAACACAAAGAAACGAACAACCAGATGTATGATTAAGTACATAAATTTATAGATAAGCTCAGAATCCTGTATAAGCCATTGTCATCCATGCCACAGAGGTGCCCTCAATGTGCTGTCTTCCTTCTCACCCTCCCACTGTGCCTTAGTGTACTCCCTGCTTCTGCAATTGAGGTAGAAAGAACTTGTTAGCAGTAGCACATGTTGGCCTAGAAATTTGGTTGGATGATGTCCGGACACTTGTGTCTGGCCCGTCCAGAAATATGTTAAAGTTGACCATTCTTCGTGTGGATTTCCAAGGGCTGGGTCTTTCAGGGATGTAGAGCGTGTGGAGGTGGAGGGCCTGGCCATCTCTGGAGTGTCCTGAGTGAGGACTTTGGTGACATAGTGGTTGAGTGGTTAGTACTACTGCCTCACAGCGCCAGGGACCCAGGTTCAATTCCACCCTCAGGTGACTGTCTGTGTGGAGTTTGCACATTCTCCCCGTGTTCATGTGGGTTTCCTCTGGGTGCTCCAGTTGCCTCCCACAATCCAAAGATGTGCAAGTTAGGTGGATTGGCCACGTTAAATTGCCTATAGTGTCCAGGAATGTGCAGGATAGGTGGATTAGCCATGGGAAACATAGGGTTACGGGGATAGGGTAGAGGGTTCGGTCTGGGTGGGATGCTGTTCAGTGGAGTTGGTGTGGATTCAGTGGGCTGAATGGCTTGTTTCCATGCTGTGGGGATTCTGTGTTCTGAGAGGCCTACATGTGAATCCTTCTTCAGCTGTGTACCTTTTGACATTCCTGTGGCTGCGATGTAATGAAGATGCAGACAAATTGAGGAAGAACAGATATATCAGCAAGCCCAGGGCTAGCAACAACCCCTGCTGACTGCCAAACAGCCTCCACATGAAGATCTTGTAGCAGAAGCTCTCCTCAGGATACGGAGGAGGTATAGGAGGCCCAGAGCCTATCATCTCCTGTGCCATTTCCTTCAGATGAGCAAGGCACAGTGCAGCAGCAGAATAAGGATGTTCTGGGACATTTTTACAGACATATGCTCTGTGCTGGAATGGAAGCTGTGACCTGACGAGGTGCATGGTCACCAGGATAAATGGCCTTCAAGGTGCCAGCTGTCTGAAACTTCAGTACAATTGGCTGAAGATCACTGGTGACTTGTGTAGTATCTCTCAACCCTTGAGCCACAAATGCAAGGCAAAGTTAACATTGCCATAGTCCTACCAAACCACAGGGCTCTCTTATCAGATTTAGCCAACTGGTGGTGGTTTAATGTGAGGGGGTCACTATGTCTCGGGCAAAGGGAGATGTTGAGAAGGAGAATCCTTTATGGTAAACTCAGTTGGTGCAGGAATTGAACCCACACCGTTGGAGTTACTGTATATGGCAAACCTGCTGTCCAACCAACTGAGCTAATTGACTGCTGTGTATTGCAATACAACTTATAATCAATCACACCATTTCAACACTTTCCCTGTGATGAACTCAGTCTGCAGCCTGGGCAATGAATTTTGCCAACATAGTTAATTTCTTCTAGATAAAGAGTGCTGTAGACTGTACACATGTCACATTGTGAGGCCATATCATAATGCAACTGACTTCATCAACAGTACAAGTTGTTTTTAAATTTGTTCATGGGTATGTACATGTCACTGGCTGGGCCAGCATTTATTACCCATCCCAGGTTGCCTTTGAAGAAGTAGTTGTGATGAACCTACTTCTTGAACAGCTGTAGTCCTTGTGCAGATATTTGTGATCATCAGCCTTGTAGTCTCCGAGATGCTGTGATGCAGATATCCTTGAGAACTCTTATGTTCCTGCTTTGTCTCATAGACCAGAAGCCTTACAAGGATGGTTACTGGGAGACGAGAGCTATACTCTGCAACTATTGCTGATGACTTTGTTATGTGACCCTCTGAATGAGGCTGATTGTAACACTATGCAGCTCTTTCTTACAGCAGGGCAGTCATGGAGCAAGTAATAAGTTGGCTGAAGATGCTTCGATCAGTCTTTTTGGGAGGGATGCGGATATTAGTCCAGACAGAATGTGCTGCACAGCCCCAACACACTGTCCTTTTCATAACTGGTGCAGGCAGAGAGGGAATGCGATGGATACCGAAGAGCTGGGAGAGTGGCAACACTCCTCGGAGGTAGTTGATGAGGATATTGAAGAAGAGGAACATCGCCTTCAGCATCATACAGCAGAGCAGTGTCATGCACAACAAGCCAGACAGGATTTCATTGACACACAGTTCCAAGAGATGTCATTTGGTTGCAGTGATCATTTATTGACTGTAAATTTACTGAAGATTGAAAGGCAAGCAGTTTTGTTTGCTATTTATTTGCTTTTGCTAAATAAAAATGAATGATTCTGACTGTTTGGTTTTCCATATATGAAACTCCCACATTGAATCATGAGAAAATGTTAGGCTACACTGGACATTAGGGAAAGAGTAGCACCTCCTTAGATATAGTTCTAAGATGAGATGACGTTAAGGATTGGTAACATGGAGCTTGGTTCCTGTAGCTGTGGTTACAATGACTATTACCATACAGGTGATGATGTAAAATAGCTGTGCGTTTACGATTGCGAGTTGTAGTTGCAATGAAATGTCATCCATGCTTCATTTGTGCGTTAGAAGCTTTTCTTTTCCATTTACTTCCCACTTTCTGCACTAGGAAGGGCAGCTCCCGATTACCAGCGCTTGATTGGGTGCCCAGCTGGGCTTTAAAATTTTTGTTGATGCCAGGAATCCTGGTAGTGGTGAGTTCCTTATTTTGCTGAGCGTAAGAGAGCGCAGGTGGGATGCCATGGGGACATGATGCAGAGCTAATAAGGCAAGCTGCGGAGAATTGTATGAAATAACTTGCTCAGCTCAAGAAGAGAGCAGTGAAGCTCCTCAAAATAGGCAAGTGCCCTGTTTCTGGTAAAATTCAAAATATTGATTCCGTGATTTATTGACTAACCTCCACCATTGCTCAAAATTCATGTTGGTTGGGGAAGGAATTGCTTCTTTTGCATTGTGACTTTCTTGAATTTGTGTAGTAAATTTTTTTTCTAAATGATGCCCCAGCATACGCTCCATACAGTATTTAATGCATTCAGTGTACTGTGCAAAGTAGTAAAACCATCATTAATATTTGTAACAGCAAGTTACCTTATCAGGCTGTTAGATCAATAGTTGGTTTAATTTCATGAATGTAATCACCATTTATATAAATCTGCTTGAAAAAGCAGTGGCTTTTATTAAATATAAGTAGACTATTATAATGTGCTATCATTCAAAAGTGTGCTGTTAAAATAGGCACATCTTTTTGTATTTTTTTTACTATGAGAGCAATATATTGCAAAGATATCAATATCGTTGAAAAGCTTTGTCACACAAGCATCTTTTTGTTTGCCTATAAATAGAGATCTTGTAGAATCCACTGTGACAAAACAAGTAGTAGTTTAAGTAGTTCATGTGAAGCATCATGTGAGGATGCCCTTAGGGTAAAGGGTGGAGGTCAGGGTGGCCAAATCTAACTTGCTGAGAGCTTGGACAAACGTAATACTATGGCGTCACTAATAATCAAAAATGAACTGTGAAATTGGGTACGCATGTTGCAGATGTTACAAATTAAAAATAGCCGGAATCACAAAGATAGAAAAATGATCAAAATATCATAAAGTACCCAAAGCAAATAAAACTTTTTTTTTTGTTTGAAGATTTTATCTAGATTTGTTTTTCTTTTATTGTTTGAATAGAATCCCAAAAAGAATCCTAATAAATGTATGCTATAAAATATCCTATTGCTTAAAGGAATACAGCTGACCGCAGTTAAAATGTCAGGAGATATTAGGACTCGCTGCATCAATTTAATCAGTTGATCTCTAGAGGGCTCAGAATATTGGGAGTTATGTCATTGCTTTGCAATCTTTATATGTTATAAGCTGCTGATGGGTCGTTTTCTAAAGTCTATTTGGAGACAACATTTTAAAGCATTGTATTTGAAAAGGTATTTGAAAGAAAGTTCTATGCAAGTTGAGAGAGTCACCTGTGCTTTGGTGATAACAGTGCATTTTTATATCCATGAACAGGAAGAGACTCTTCACATTTGCACATGCCTCGGTTTAGGATATCTCAATCAACTCTTTTTCTGCCTTTTTCAAATCCAGTATAATTGAACTAAACCCATGCCGTTTGATTTTCATTCCTGTGAGTTACTGAATGATTACAATTGCATGAGGGAATAGGATTGCTAACCTCTTGGATTTATTGAGTGTTTCTAGAATTGAGATAGGTGTCGCTATGGGTACCCGAATGGGTCCCAGCTGTGCCTGTCTCTTTGTTGAGTGTATAGAACATTTGTTGTTCTACTTCCACCTGGGACCCCAACCTCAACTTCTCAAATACATTGATTATGTCTTTGGTGTTGTTCCTGCTCTCGTTTAGAATTGGAACAATGAATAAGTTTTTCTTCCAATTTTCATCCTTTCCTCACCTGCACCTGGTCCATTCTGACTCTTCCCTTCCAATCCTTGACTTCACTGTTTCCATTTCTGGGGATAGGTTGTCCACCAATATCCATTACAATTTCACTGACTCCCTCAGTTACTTCAACTACACCACATTACGTCCTGCTTCCTGTAAAGATTCCATTTGAATTCTCCTAGTTTCTTAGTCGGTATTGCATTTGTTCTGATGATGCCATCTTCCACTAGGGTGCCTCTTACATGACTTCCTTTTTCTCAACCGAGAATTCCTCCCACTGTAATTGACTGAGCAATCAGCTTCAGCATCTGACCTATCTCCTGCGCTTCTTCCTCACTCCTCCTCTCTCCACTTCCCAGAATAACGATAGGGTGCCCCTCATCCTCACTAACCATCCCACTGGTTTCTGCAAAGGATCATCCTGGTCATTTCAGTCACCTCCAGTAGAATGCCATCACCAAACACATCCTCCCCTCTGCCTCTACTGTAAGAGTTCTGCAGGAGCCATTCCCTCCCTGACACCTTGGTCCACTCCTCCATTACTCCTAACATTTCCTCACTCCCCTATAGCCCCTTCCCAGACAATCGCAAAAACTGTAACACTTACCCATTCACCACCTCCCTGCTCACTTTCCAAGGTCCCAAACACACCTTCCAGGTGAGCAGTGTTTTATGTGTATTTCTTTCAATCTAGTGTACTACATTCACTGCTCACCTTGCAGTCTTTTTTTGCCTTGGTGAGATGAAAGGTAAACTGGGTAACCACTTTGCAGAACACCTTCACTATGTCTGTAGGAATGGCTTTGATCTTCCAGTGACTCATCATTTCAATAGACCATTTTGCTTCTATTCAACCACTTCCACCTTGGGCCTGCTGCAGTGTTCCTACAACAAAGCATAACACAAATTAGAAGATGATATTCTGATATAGTTCTCATTTTCAGTTCAGGCATTTTACGGCCCTGGGAATCAATATTGAATTTGAGAACTTTAAAGCCTGACTGTATGATACCTGTTTTCCATTTTGCTTGCAGTCACTCTTTTTGTGCACCTAACCTCCCCACCCCCACAGTTTTGTGCTGCTTGTGTCTTGTTCACTTTGCTGTCAGTAGACAGAATCTATTCTCTCCCTCTCACACCATAGTTTACTCTTATTATACATCTCTTTTTCACTTTCACCATGGTTAATTATTTTTTGATTTTTGTGCTGGCTACCACATTATCTGCTCCCTTTGCCCCTTCTCCGCCTCCATCCAAAGTGTATACAAAAATTTTTCAACCATCTTCAGTTCTGTACAAGAGTCATAGTGCACTCTGTTTCTGTCTCCATAGATGCTGCTTTCTCCAGAACTTTTTATATTTGTTCTAGAATTGAATACTGATCACCAAATCACTGCTGTGATGAATTCACGAGAGAGAGAAAAGAACTCATAGTGATAAATATAATTTATTTCTGCTGCTTTCTGACTTGCTACATCATTGAATCCAAATTGCTTTATTGAAAACTCTGCGCGCACAGTGGAGCGATTTCAGTGGTGTGGAGCAGTGTGAGTATCCAACAGCACTGCTGTCACTGTCACCGTTTTTGTTTTTGTAAAGCACTTAAGTGATAAAAAAGAAATCGAATTGAATAAAAGGAGAAAGCATACCTACATTTTTGACAATGTTTGAACTTTTCTATGTTTGGAAGCCACGAAGTAATATTATTTTCAGTACTCTTTTTGTCCAGAAATATAATTTGTGAATATTCTGAAACTCATGAACAACCAACTGCTTGTAGTTTAGTGACATTGACTGCATTGCTGAAACTACGTATTGCCTTGGAAGTTACCATGTTTTCTTGTACCAGTTATTTCTTCCTTGACAGTTGTGAACAGCAGTTGTAACACTTTCAATGCATATCTGGACTGATTGTATTGAATAGGTCTTGAACTTACTTCTGACCTCCCATTCTCCATTACATTCTTACTTGCTTTCTGATTGCATGAAAACGAATGCTAATGTCAATATTTCTGTTCCTTCTTAATTCCAGCTAAAAAACAGTTTTGAAGAAGGGTCAGTGTACTTGAAACGTGAACTCTGTTTTCTTTTCACAGATGCTACCAGACCTGCTGAGTTTCACCAGCAGTTTCAGGTTTTGTTTCAGATTTCCAGCATCCAGTTTTTAAAAATGTTTTGATTGTGTAGCTTTGTTTCTTTACTATTCACATGGATAAGTACATGAATAAGAAATATTTGGAGGGTTATGGTCCAGGTGCAGGCACAGGACTAGTTTTGTTTGGGATTATTGTCAGCATGGACTGGTTTGACCGAAGGGTCTGTTTCCGTACTGTGTGACTCTATGCAACAATGCAGTTCTGTGCAGCATACTTTGCCCTTTTGACTGTTGCGATCCCTTTCAGATATTTGCACATAGAATTTTTTTTAAACGATATTTCCAAACGAATGTTAACTGTGCTGGCATTTAAAGCTACTTGTTCGATCTTAAAATTTGTCCCTGGGGATTGGAACATGCATTTAATGTGTGCCTCTTCAGACTTGGAGTAGAAATATAGACGTTGCTGATCTTAGCAAAATTCATTTGTTATACTTTTGTTTTTAGATAATTAGACCTTGAAGCCATTAAAAAGGTTAGATGCCTGCTAATTGGCCTGGATTCAGCAGCAAAGACTCGCTGTTGACATTGCTGTAAACTGGTCACTTATGGAACATAATGGTGGGAATGAGAATATGACTTGGAACAAAAGACGATCTCCTGTGGACATGGGTCCCAAGATAGTGCTACAGTGTTCTCTTGTACGGACATAAAGACTATGTGATGCTAAGAGTAGAATTCACACTTCAAGTCTTTCAAATCAAAGTTGCTGCAAAATAATCCTTTCATAACGTATTCCTCCTAAAATTTGTTGAAGCTAAGAAATTAAAAGGATAGATATATTTGAGCTGAATCAATTTTAAAGTCACACATGACATCAGACTAATTTTAAGTCACTTATATTTAATGTAAACTGATAAATGATCTGGGTATCATGTTATGAGCTAAATCATTTAAAAAGTCAAGATAAATGATTCTCGAATTATATTAAAATGCCTTTTAAATAGTTTAAAAAGTCAGATGAGTTTTCAAAGTAACTTTCCAATATCTTCCAGGATTATTGTTCTAATTGACCTGGATTTTTAAATTACTTGTTAACTGACCTTGGAGACTTTGTCAACGTGAAAGCATTAGACTGAAAATGTATTGGTGAGAAAACTTTGAGTGTGCCGTTAGCCCACATCATCTTCAGTACCATTTCTTTCCTGTTGATCTTGACATTGCTGAAGTAAAAGGTTAGCACGCTGGAGTTGCGCAGAATGATCCAGAGCAAACTGGGACACACCTAGCAAGCAGTCTCAAAATTGCTAGCTTCTCACTGGTGTAATGGAACAAATGCTGATGGCTTTGTTGTCATTAATACTGGAAAAAGTTCAGGCTATTAAGTAGAATTTATTCATGTAATCTAATTGAAGTTAATGGAAAATGCAAACACTGGCAAGGGACCTGGCAAAGTGTATGAGCCAAGGACTTGTCTTCAGGCAGAGGACACATGGTAGTGGTGATAATGATGATACCTGAAAATTAGTGAAAGACATAATGTGGAAAATTCAAAAATACAAATAGATTGCAAACTCAAATTTTATAGAAATAAGAGCAAACAGCCACTAATATTGAAAGATTTGTACAAAAACAAAGTGCTGAAAATATGTGCATTTTATACCCAAAACTGGGCATCCATTAGATGCTGTGAACCTTCAGTCACAGCAGAATGGTACTCAGTCATAATCTATAGGCATAGTTGGTTGAAATTTTGGAGTCCAGCTGGTGGAAATGGAGTATGGAGGAAGTGCTAACATTAGTCAGCTTGCCAGCACCAATCATGTTCACTGATGTGTGGGGAGAGTGTCCCCACAACCCTACCCTTTCCATTATGAAGGCTGATTAAGATGATTAAAGAGCTCATTAAGGGCCATGTGATTTTCATTGTGTCACAAAGTAGCAGTCTGGAGCAGTCCAGCTGCATGGAGGCAGACCCATAGTTGAGAGCCAGCCGTGGAAACGCCATGAAATTAGTTAGGATTCTTTAAAAAGTGGACAGAGTTCAACATGCCTATTAAGCAACAGGTAGCATCAGCTCATTGTAGGTAATGGTAAGTATTTGGGTAGTTCAGTGGATGTTACTTGCTGGCATTTTGGGAGGTATAAGAAGAGCTGTGATGTGTGTTACAGGTTACAGCTTTGCTGCCAAGTACAGTTGTGCAACTTCTGAATTGTTGCATTTGTTCACCACCTTCATGACTAGATGTGGCAGGATTACAAAGCTTATGTCTGATCTGTTCGTTTTGGAATTGCTAAGCTGTATCTATAACTTGTTGCTTCTGTTATTTGACATGCAAGTAGTCCTGTTTTGTAGCTTCATCAGGTTGATACCTAATTTTTAGATATGCCTGGTGCTGCTTCTGGCATGCCCTCCTACACTCTTCGTTGAACATTGTTCATTTGATTAGATATTTGCAAAAATCTCTGCGGAGCTAAGTGAAAACTTTTCATAAATGGGTGCTGTGGAAAATTATACTTTCAAAATGAAACTCCAGTGATCTAAAAGGTGTGATCTCTTTCTGTTCCAGTGTTTCTACTTCAACTATCGGCTCATTGTCATGTAATACAAGCTTCAAAATTGCTCTATTAGTTTTGAATTAGAGAAAAAGCTGATTAATCATTGTATTGAATCAATTGTCACTATCATTGGTTCATATAGGATTTCCCTAGCGAAATGGGTATTGTCAGTCGTCAAATATTTCAGATTAATGCATTTTAACTGGCAAAACTACAGTTTTTTTCACAACTGCAGAGTGGTTCCAGTTTCATGTCAGGGCTAAATGTGTTCTGCAGCTCCATAAAACCGCAAATGTTTTTGTATTTTAGTGACCTTCAGAAGGTACAGTCTGGCATAGCTTTGGCAACAGAACATCTTCTAACAGTGCAGGAGGAAAAGCCATTTTAACATTTTGTTTCTTTAGACTTTATTAATGCCAATAGAGAGATGCATGTTCCATGAAGCTCTCCTTACCATGAATATGAAAGTCTCAATGACTTTTGGATGATGGTGGATAAATGCATACAGCTGCAGAGGCCAAATTTCCTTGTTTTCTTGGGCAACTAACAGATAATGATCTGAAATTGGAACGCACCACGTAATTCACCCAAGTTCACACTGTTACTGAGCCAGTTATTGATAGAACATTACATTCCTGATTAAAAGCAACTACTGTTTTTCTAATGGAGCCATACAGAGCAGGAAATTGCATGAAATGGCCAACGACTGCTGTTACATTTCCAGGTGAATAGAAGAGAGGGTAGATCGTGTCGAGACTTGACATTTGGAGCTGTGCGTCAGAACACTAATATTTCCTAAAGGAATTAAAAAACCTACTTTCTCAATAAAAAACATGATTTATATTATGTAGTTCTTCTTCATTTGCTGCTTTTATTGAGAGACTTCTGATGTAGTTTCAGCTATGAATTCTGCATGATACAGTCTCATTGGAGACTCTCTTTAAATAGAATGTTTATTTTTTTGTTTACTGAGTGAGTAAATTTTATTTGCATTCAAATCTGTTTTCTGCAAGTCTAACTTATTGACATAAACAGTGCTAAAAGGCACTTGAGAAAATTGAAGAAATTATATTTGTAATTAAGAGCCATGATTATTGAATTATGCAGCAGGCTCAAAGAACTGAATAACCTACTACTACTCTTTTTTAAAAATTTTTCTTATGATTGAGGCTGAAAATTTGTAATTTTACTGCTTTTCACAAGGAATTATCTGGTAATAGAAACAAATGAATTCTAGCTTCATCTGAAATAAAGCAAAGAGCTGTGGATGCTGAAAATCTGTAACGAAAACTGAAATTGCAAAAACAAAACCTCATTTCTGAAGATGGATCACTTGTTAACTCTTAAAATATTAACTCTGCTTTCTCTCCACAGATCCTGCCAGATCTGCTGAGTTTCTCCAGCAATTTCTGTTTTTGTTTTAGGCAGCATCTGCATTTCTTGGGATCTTCAATCTTTCAATAAGTAGAAAGCTCTTTGCATCTGCTATGGTGATCCACAATTGGATTGAAAGAAAATGGAACAAATGGATACTAAGGAAACAAAAACAATTTTGCTGTTTAATGGCATATTTGTGAGTCTCATTACACATTTAAACTACATCAACTACAAAGTGGTAGAAGAATTTGTAACTAGCATTTGCAGCACAGCTTTGAAACTAAATAATTAATTTGCTTTCAGTTGGATTGGAATTCTCACATAATTTGTTGCATACTTTATGCATTGCAAAGTTTTTGTTTTACTTGAGTGACAATAGATGTGGAACTTGATGAACGTATTCAACTGGAAATGATTCATATCTATATGCAAAATTTAAGGATGGTGGTCAATCAGAACACTTCATGCTGAATGCTCTTCATTTGTTTGTACATGTAATGTGGGTGTCCCTGCGGAGTCCATCTTTCATTATGTATTCCTTAGTGATTGTAAGAAGGTGATGGTGAGCTGTCTTTTTGACCCACTGCTGTCCCTGGTACAAAGATATATCCACAATGCTGTTTGGATAGAAATTCCAGTTTTTTATTTACACAGCAACCATTAATAGAATAGAATAGAATAGTCTTTGAGGAAGCGCTGTCAGGATAGTGTTGGACTAGGAGAGGAGCTTGCAGGTGTAAATAAATCTAATTATTTAATGACTTCTCTCTTGCTTAAGGTAAGAATTGGAAAGTAATCGATATAGTGAACAGTGTCATAATCATTAACAAATTAGAACAAATATTACATGGTCATTTGGTCGCAGAGAACTTGAATAGTCCTGAAACAAGACACGTTTTGCCCAGGTTTTTGTCTTGCGTGCACCCAACAACTCATAAGAATACCAACATGAGGGGAAAACCAACATTTATACTATATGAGAAGAGAATAACGATTTGTTAACAAGTGAACTTTGGTAGATGTTTTGTTATGGACAATGTTCCCATTGTCAATATTCTTCTTTCGTACGATAAAAATGTTGATTTTCCTGTTGAATTTGTATTCTTGCAAAGATCCTGATGAGTGGACGGTGAAAAGTTTTGACAAAATGTATCTTTTTCAGCAATTCTCAGATTTTTATCTGAGAACTTGATGATTAGAATAGAAGGTATTTCTGAAGTATGATCTGATGACCTGTGGAGCACTTACAAACTCAGTACAGTGGTCACAGGTCTTTCATCCTATAGTTTCAATGAGATTTGTAAGCCTACTTTGAGAGAATGACTTGCTAAACTTTATCTTTTCAAACTAAAGCGCAACTGAACGCTTAAGCTTCAGAATTACAAAAGCGAATTTCTGCAAAGGCTGGAAACCTGAATTAAAAATACACATTTCTGGAAATACTCAGGAGGTTTGGAGGATGACACTACAGTTGTAGGCTGGATCTCAAAAAATGTCAAGACAGAATACAGGAAAGAGATAGAGTGCTGGGTGGTGTGGTATAAAGATAACAATATCTCCCCCAACGTCAGCAAAAGAAAAGGGTTGGTCATTGACTTTACAAAGCAAGGTGTAGGGTACGCCCCTGTCTACATCGACGATGCTATGGTGGATGTAGTTGAGATGGTCACATTCTTAGGAGTGATAGGCGAGTGCGGATAGGGAGTGGTGGGTATCACCATCTCACCTACCTCCCCCAACCCCTGCCTCCTATTTATTTCCCAGCTCCCTCTTCCTCCCCATTTCTGAAGAAGGGTCCCGACCTGAAACATCAGCTTTTCTGCTCCTCTGATGCTGCGTGGCCTGCTGTGTTATCTCTGACTCCAGCATCTCCAGTTCTTGCTATCTCAGAATGGGCTGGATAAGTGTTTCGACCTGTGAGAAAGATGGGCTGTAGGACCTACCAACGCGAAGCCTTTTAAAGGGAAACAGCATTATGCACAGATCTGTGCACAGGCCATAACCTGCAGTGTTCTAATCACTGGTGATTTTGATGTATCAGCTCCTGCTGTGCTGCATGCCTCCCTGACACACTCATTGCCAATAACTTCAACTGCATCAGCACCTTTGGACACAGAGGCCAGAGAAAAAATAGGAGATAATGGGCAATGGAGTCAGCAGAACCCATGGCTTTATATAAGCCTTGTTCCTCTTACTTTGAGATGCTGCAGGAGACTTTCAACACTGTCTTCAATCCATGGCACATACTGTGTGGACATGGAGTTAGTCGTCATGGGGGATGCAGTTACCTTTCGGACTGCGCAGAGTCAAATAAACAGATGTAGTGCCAAAGTAATCAAATTTATACAAATCTGCCACTTGAGCCACCAATCTACGCTCAATAGGTTTTCTTCTTTCCTTCCATTCCATTTCTGCTTAGTGTAGTCCCTGGTTCTGCAGTTGTAGTGGAGGGAGACTCTTTGGCAGTAGAGCCCAATGACCTTCGTTGTTTGTCTGGGTGACCCCCGAGGTGTGTTTGTGTCTGGACGGCCCAGATATACCGAGGGTGTTCTCGCCAGAGACATTAAAGGTGTTTACTTTATTGCTGATTCTTATCACAGTTGTAAAGTGATAAATGAAAACGTGTACTTGTTCATAGTATATCAAGTGAAGCCATAATGTACAAATTAGATGCAGGACCAAATGATTAATAATTTGTCACGTTTATATGGCCAATAAAACATTTTTGAAGTGTTTCAAGAATTAGTTATTGTTCTTCGGAACATAACATGTTTGCAAAACTTTGACAGGATTTTGATAGGCTAAAATGGTCTAGGAGCACCATTCACAAATGGAATCAGTTGGAAATCTGGCATTAGAACTAAGTGTTGTACATTGTATGAAATCTAAACCAAAGAGACTATTTTGTCAGAGATAGTCGGAACTGCAGATGCTGGAGAATCTGATTTCTGAAGAAGGGTCTAGGCCCGAAACGTCAGCCTTGCTGCTTGGCCTGCTGTATTCGTCCAGCTCTACACCAGACTATTTTGTCAGTTTGACTAAATTTTTAGGTGTTTTTGCATCTAAGTCAAAGGCCTTGGACTTGAATCTCACTTGAGTCACAATCTTGTCTGGTATTCGGGTATATATTTGAGGAAATGGTTCACTGCCTTTCAACTTGCCCATCTGAAAATGAAAGATCCTGTGATATTTTCGTCTTCTAACTGTGACTTTGCACACTGGAGTGGTCCCATTACCAAATTCTCAAGCGAGACTCATTGGTCTGAGAGCTGCTTCACAGCTGGACTTGGACTGTTGATTTGGATCTGACTTGATTTTCAGATTAACCTGAAGTTTAGCATCTGCTTAACAGTAACAGCAAGATAATCATCTTTCCATAAGGTTACAGTCTTCTCAAGTATACCATTCTTATGTAAAATTGGAAAGTACTTTGAATAAATTTCCCTCTATAACTAATTCCCTAAGGGCAGCATGGTGGCTCAGTGGTTAGCACTCCTGCCCCACAGCGCCAGGGGACCTGGGTTTGATTCCAACCTTCGATGACTGTGTGGAGTTTGCACGTTTTCCCAATGTCTGCACGGGTTTCCACTGGACAGTATGGTTTCCTCCCACATTCCAAAGATGTGCATGTTAGATGGATTGGCCATGTTCCAAAGAAAAGTCTGTAATGTTTTGGGATGTGTAAGCTAAATGGATTAACCATGGTAAATGTGGAGTAATGGGAATATGGTAGGTGTCCAGTTCTGGGCAGGATGCTGTTCGGAGGGTTGATGCAGGTCTATGGGCTGAATGGCCTCTTTCTGCACTCTAGGGATTCTACGATTCTGATTAGGTGATGAATAGCAAACCACTGGAATTGCAGAAATAGATATGATGAAGTGCAATGGCGTATCTAAATTACACAGTTCTTTTGTTAGAATAGTAAAAAATGTAGTACTTCATTGTTGGTGAGCCATGTAGAAAAGATGTCCTATGTTTTTTCCTCAGTAGAATCATAGAAACCGTATAGTGTGGAAGCAGCCTGTCTGCCCCATCAAATCCAGATGACCTTCCGAAGGGTATCCCACCCAGACCCACTCCGCTGCAGTATCCCTATAACCCTGCATTTCCACAGCTAGCCCACCGAGCCTGCACATCCCTGGATGGGCAACTTAGTATGGCCAGTCCACCTAACCTGCACGTCTTTGAACTGAGAAGAAACCAGAGCACCTGAAAGAAACCCATGCAGACATGGGGAGAATGTGCACACACCACACAGACAGTCGCCTGAGGCTGGAATCAAATCCAGGCCTCTAGCACGTTGAGGCCACAGTGCTAATTACTGACCCACTAAATTGCCCGGATCTTACTTGATCTTAACCAGGAGTTACAGTTGGCATCAATACCCAACTGAGTTTTGTTCAAAAGTATGTTGAAGATAAAAATGTACCATCTTGAAGCACATTTAAAAGCAATATACTAGAAATCTGAAATATGAAACAGAAAATGCCAGAGGTCTCAGCATGCTGAGCAACATCAGCTGAGATGAAAATTGAGTATTCAAGAAAACATTAAAATTGTTAAATAACTTGATTGGAAGCATGTAGAAGTGAAGTCGAGGTTTCAGAGAGCGTGCACAATCTATTTACTTAATCCTTCGAACTCTGCACGTCACACAAGTGAAATAATTTGTAGACTGCACATTGAACTAATCAACCATCTCATAACCTCTGAACCAGTTTGGAAGCAACTCATCCTCAATCCTGAGGAGTTACCCAAGAAGTTTGGAGTTTTGTGGGCTATGTTTGAAGCTGTGTGGGAATTTAAAGATATGCCTACGTAAAACAGACCCGTGGTAAAATACGCACATGATTACCATTTCACCTTTATCCTTATAAGAAGACCCCATTTTTGGAAGAACTTTTTGAACTTTTAAAGGTCAAATTATTCGTCTCTATGGAACTTGCTGGATCTGGATTTTTAAATGGGCAACTTGCCACTGCAACTCTTTAGTTATTCAATACACCAACAAGCTTGTATTTGTTTTTCTCTCTTCTTATTCTTTCAAGCCCAACATAGCGAGGTTTCTGACCTCTATTTGCCTACTCAATAGACTGCTGGTAACTCCCAGGCAACTGAACAGTGTGATCAAACTAGCAGCCTTTTCGCCTGAATTTTTTTTCAGGTTCAGATCTGTCAACTGTTTTGTTGCCAACTTAGAGCAGCTAATTAAATTAATTTAGTGTGAAATATTTGGTGATCTAATAATTGTGAATTAATTTAAAGGAATTTATTTTGTCTGTGTTACCTTTATTTGTACAGCAAAATGCATCTTTCGTACTGCTGGATTTTTTTCACAAAGTTAAACATCCGCAGCTCAAATTTCACTTCTGTGTGACATAATCCCCACAAATAAGCAGTCAGTATGTCTGTTTGTTGTACTTGTTTAATGCTAGTATGCAGCTGATTTGAGATGTCAGGTTTCATAGCCCCACTTGAGGAATATTCAGTTTGTTTAGGTATTCAGACAATCTGCCATACTACTATTTGTAAATGTCACAGGAAGTTGAAGCAATTGAACTTAGGCTTTGCTGATAATATATACTTGGCATGTTTTTGTTGGATGACATGCTGCATGGGCAGTTTGTTTGTTTGACCTAACGTAGGGGGAGAGTGTCAGTAGTGGAGAACAGTGTGGGGTGGACGACCATACAAGTTCTTAACATACCAAGTGATATCAAACTGTTGACAACAGTGTTTGTTTCTGACCCTTAGCTGTAAATTGTTAATGTGGTGGCCCAGGGTTTCCCTGGCACATAAATAATTATCAAAGGCTCTAAGTAAATGATTTTCAATGCCGCAATTGTGAATTGGCGTGAAAATAAAACCCAAATTTATCCATTTGTAGTTAAAGAAAATTTCAGCTTTGGAACAAATTGGCAATCCAGCCCACATTGATTTCAAAATCATTCTGGTGTTTTCAATGTGATTTTTTTTTTTTTTTTGCTAAAATTTGGTTGCATGTCACCAAATGTAGAATGCTGTAGAAACCAGGGTGACTGAATAGCATTTTTAAATGTCATTACATTTTTTGCCCTTGTGTTTAAAAAATGTTTCACATGTTTGGAGTATTCTACAAACAAAATAATTTTCTTAAGCAGTTCTTCTGGACTGTGGATGACTTTATTCCATTGCAAAGTTGTGGATCCTGAGGTGAGTAAACAGTCCATTGCTGGATCCATGTTTCCGTCCACAGATGATCAAACAGGTTGTTGCCTGGGATGGTCAGGCTTTTGCATGTTCCTCTGCTCTCTTGGAAAGCATTTGCCATGATGGAGGTTTCAGTGGAGAGTTTATTTCAGAAGCCTAGTGGCAGGACAATGTGGCCGGCCAAATGCAATCAGTTGACTGTAAACAGTATCTTGATGGTGGGGATGTTGGACTGAAAGAGGACACTGATATTGGAACATCTATCCTGCCAAGATTTTATGGAGGCATCACTGATGGTATTTTCCTTGGAATTTGAGACATCTGTATATTGTTCTTGTGTGTGATGCTGGTAGCATTTTAGACCATGAGGTAGGTGTTGTTTGATCTTTTACCCTAAGCAGCTAAAGGCTGCACTAACACATTGGAGGTGATGTTGAATTTTATTACCAGGGCCCCTACTAAAAGGAGGGTGCAAAGGTATGAGAATTAAACCACATTGTCCAGTAGTTTGCAGTGGATCTTGATTGTCAGCACCAGTATTGTATTGTGGGAGGAGGCTGGTAAAGGACCTTTTTTGTCTTCAGGATATTTGGCTTAAGGCTGATTCTCTTATATGACTACATAAATGCATCAATAATGGTTTGGAGCTCAGCCTGTCAGCATGGACATACAAGTATCACCTGCACACTGCAGCTCCGTGACAGATGGTGAGGTGATTTAGTTCTGGACTGGAGATGACATAGGTTGAACAGTTTGCAACTGGCCCTACAAATAAATTCTGCTTCATTGAGAAGCTCCATGGATGTGGGAGCTGGAAAGGAGTGTTAGTGCAATGATGCAATGTTGATTGACCCCATCTTGCACTTGTATTAGGTCAGTGGGCAGATTCATTAATGAGAACGATGGCTTGTACGTTGGCTTGTTGTCTTACAGTTGGTAGAGGACGATATTGAATTTTTACAGGCAGCCAAATTTCAGGAGGGTGGATTGACTCTAATTGACCAATTGAGGCAAAGGGCTTTGAGAGATAAAACAAAACCACATATAGAGATTTCTGATGCTCTCTGCGTTTTTGTGGACTTGTCTTGCTATTAATATCAAGTCCACAGTGCCTCTTGATAGACATAATCCCATTATGAACCCAGTAGGAGCTCTTCATCCACTGGGAGGTGGTGATTGAGGAGAATCCTGGCAATTACCTACCTTGTGATGGATGGCAAGGGAACACCTCTAACTAATGTATGCCAATTGGATCTATCTTTTATTATGAGAAGAATTGAACACAAGATAAAGGTGTAATGATTCAAACTGAACATTGTTGAGACTACATCTCAAACCATATACAGTTATTGTCTCCTAATTTTCATCTCTTTCATGACGTAACTGTACTGAAGGCAACTGAGGGAAGGTTTACTAAATTGATACCTGAAATAAGTGGGTTGTCTTATGATAACAAGGTGTGGGGCTGGATGAACACAGCAGGCCGAGCAGCATCACAGGAGCAGGAAAGCTTGACGTTTCGGGCCTAGACCCTTCGTCAGAAATGGGGGAGGGGAAGAGGGTTCTGAAATAAATAGGGAGAGAGGGGGAGGCGGATAGAGGATGGATAGAGGAGAGGATAGGTGGAGAGGAGGCAGACAAGTCGAAAAGGCGGGGATGGAGCCAGTAAAGGTGAGTATAGGTGGGGGGGGTAGGGAGGAGATAGGTCAGTCCAGGGACGACGGACAGGTCAAGGCGGCGGGATGAGGTTAGTAGATAGGAGATGGGGATAGGTGAGAGGAAGAACACGTTAGGGAGGCGGAGATGAGCTGGGCTGGTTTTGGAATGTGGTTGGGGGAGGGGAGATTTTGAAGCTTGTGAAATCCACATTGATACCATTGGGCTGCAGGGTTCCCAGGCTGAATATGATTTGCTGTTCCTGCAGCCTTCGGGTGGCATCACTGTGGCATTGCAGGAGGCCCAGGATGGACATGTCGTCTGAGGAATGGGAGGGGGAGTTGAAATGGTTCGCGACTGGGAGGTGCAGTTGTTTGTTGCGAACTGAGCGCAGGTGTTCTGCAAAGCGGTCCCCAAGCCTCCGCTTGGTTTCCCCGATGTAGAGGAAGCCACAACGGGTACAGCGGATGCAGTATACCACATTGGCAGATGTGCAGGTGAACATCTGCGTGATGTGGAAAGTCTTCTTGGGGCCTGGGATTGGGGTGAGGGAGGAAGTGTGGGGGCCGGTGTAGCACTTCCTGCGGTTGCAGGAAAAAGTGCCGGGTGTGGTGGGGCTGGAGGGGAGTATGGAGCGGACAAGGGAGTCGCGGAGAGAGTGGTCCCTCCGGAAGGCAGACAAGGGTGAGGAGGCAAAAATGTCTTTGGTGGTGGGGTCGGATTGCAGATGGCGGAAGTGTCCGAGGATGATGCGTTGGATCCGGAGGTTGGTGGGGTGGTACGTGAGGACGAGGGGGATTCTTTTTTGGTTATTATTGCGGGGACGGGGTGTGAGGGATGTGTTCCGGGAAATGCGGGCGACATGGTCGAGGGCGTTCTCGACCACTGTTGGGGGGGATGTTGCGGTCCTTGAAGAATGAGGACATCTGAGATGTATGGGAGTGGAATGTCTCATCCTGGGAGCAGATGCGGCGGAGGTGAAGGAATTGGGAATAGGGGATGGCATTTTTGCAGGAAGGTGGGTGGGAGGAGGTGTATTCCAGATAGCTGTGGGAGTCAGTGGGCTTGAAATGGACATCGGTTTCTAGGTGGTTACCCGAGATGGAGACAGAGAGGTCCAGGAAGGAGAGAGAAGTGTTGGAGATGGTCCAGGTGAACTTCAGGTTGGGGTGGAAGGTGTTGAAGTGGATGAACTGTTCGAGCTCCTCGTGGGAGCACGAGGCGGCGCCGATACAGTCATTGATGTAACGGAGGAAGAGGTGGGGTTTAGGGCCAGTGTAGGTACAGAAGAGGGATTGTTCCACGTAACCTACAAAGAGGCAGGCATAGCTTTGGCCCATGCGGGTACCCGTGGCCACCCCCGTTGTCTGTAGGAAGTGGGAGGAATTGAAAGAGAAGTTGTTGAGGGTGAGGACGAGTTCGGCTAAGCGGATGAGGGTGTCGGTGGAGGGGGATTGGTCAGTTCTGCGGGACAGGAAGAAGCGGAGGGCCTTTAGGCCATCTGCATGGGGAATACAGGTGTATAGGGACTAGACGTCCATAGTAGGACAGGTTGACAGGGGTGACTTGATTGAGCTGTGTAAGATCTTGAATGGTTTTTTTGATCAAGTGGATGTGGAAAGGATGGTTCTTCTTCTGGGTCAGACCAGATCTAGGGGCACTGTGTTACAATTAAGGATCACATTTTCAGGAAAGAGATGAGAGATTGTCTTGGAGGGTTGTGCAGTTTTGGAACTCTGCCTCAGATGGCAGTGTAGGCAGGGTTATTAAATATTTTGAGGAATGAAGTAGATTTGTTTTAGGCAATGGAGTAAGCATTTATCATGGGTGGACTGACATGTGGAATTCTGAATAAACAAAATGGTCACAATCTTATTTAATGGCGGAGTGGGCTTAAGGATGTGACTAGTAGTGTCCCACAAAGATCTGTGTTGTGTCTTCAGTTGTTCACCAGGATAGTTATGACCGAGCTCAGCCTAATATCTTAGTGTACTTTCAGTTTAGCCAGTCTTCATAACTGGAGATTGGTCTTTCCAGTTAAGATGTACCGTCATTTCAGCAGGCACTGATTTTTGATTTATTTTAAGAACGTGTTTTTTCCCTTCATGAAACTACAGTACTGTATGCTTCACAGCTAAATTATTTTTCAGCTGGCTTGTTGAAAAACTTTGTTTCCAATTTAGTTCTGTTCTTTCTCCATTTTTTCCCCTCTTTAAGTATATTTCAATTTCTTTGTGAAAGTTACAATTTTACCTGCTTCTATTCCATTTTGAGTAATCCAGGTTTTAACAATTTGCTATGTAAAATTTTAAAACCTCAACTCCCCTCTGGTAGATTTTTTTACAGTTATATCCACTGATTACTGATCCTGCTGCCAGTGGAAACACTTTGTTCCTATTTACTGTAACTAAACTTCTCATAGTTTTCAGCACCTCAATTAATCTCCTTTAAACTCTCTCTGCCCTAAGCCCACAGCATTTCTAATCTCTCCATACAGGCAGGAAAAAGGAAAGAAAGAAGGAACTTGCAATCATAGTTTTTTTTTAAAACACTGCTCCTTCCCAAAGTTCAACTGTTCAATCACACTATTCTACTTAGCATTTCCTAGCACTCTGATTTTTAACAATGCTGATTTTTTTTTTTGTCAAAATTCTGCAGATTCTCACTATCTCGAGTTCGCCCCTACTGTTTTCCCTGCATGCTCCGTTTGCTGCTCTAATACTGGATTATTTTATATTCACCAGCTCTTCCACTTTCTTGGGCACTACACACTACCCTCTACAAGACTTCCCAAATTCCTTCACCTTTTCCATTCACCGTCAAAAAAATTCTCTTCAGTGTTGCCTTTTTTTCTGTAAAGCTAGTATGATGCCCACCTGCTTTCTGTTCTTTAAAATGTTCTGAAGTGTTCTTCTTCATGTGAGGATCTTTGGAATGTTTTACATCTTCAGATTAATGAAAGTTGGGACTTTGTTTGGTATGGAGCTTTAACCTGCAATAATGATATCTAGTTTCAGAACTAGTGTGATAGTGAGACTTAAAATTCCTGATGTGACAATAGTCGTGTCACCATGTCAGAATTAGAAGAGCTTACTATGTTGACATTAACAAAATAAGAGACTTGTGGAATTGCAACAATTTTCCATGGAACAAAAATTAAAACTAATCCTTTTGCAATCATGGATGTCTAACAACATCTATTTAATTCTGCTGCTTAGCAGAATTAAATTTCTGATATGCTCAAAAAAAAATCCACAACATCAGCCACTGTTGACTGAGCGATTCTGAAATGCATTTAGCAATAGCTGCTAATTATTGGCTAAATGCCTTTACTACACAGAACTGTTAAGATTCATGTTTCATCATGTCAGGTTACCATCATGTTCTTTAAGATCTACCTCCAACTGTTTAGGGTTCGTAATGGAGTAATATCATATATGTAAATGACCATAAGTAGACAGTTGAGAGAAGAAAGGCTTTACCAAAGGTAACAATGATCTGTTTCTCATCTGAAGCGGTGTTGCATGAAATTATTTCTAAGTCCAATTTAAACTATGAGTTACCTACTTTAAATTAGCTAAAAAAGTTTTTGAAGAAATATTACCCTAGTTATGTTAACTGGGAATACAGTACATGTTACAGGGATTGTCATTTGACTTTGATGCAATTATTCTTAGAGATAAATAGGCGTCTATAGATACATGGACTTTTGTTGAGTTTGTTGCGGCTGTGCTGGTTCTCTGAAAGAACCATCTGTTTGGTCCCATTCCATTACAATTTCTCCAGGAATAAATAAAAAAAAGTTTCGCTTTACACCGTGTCTTTCATGACAACATGATGTTTCAAAGCACGTCAATGAATAGAGTACCTTTTTCAGTACAATAACTTGTTTTGTCTCCTTCATGCACGGTAAGTGGACATCTCTGGTTATGCCAACATTTATTGCCCATCCCTGATTGTCCTGTAGAAAGTAGTGGTGAGCTGCCTTGAACTTCTGTAGTCTTTGGAATGTAGGAATATCCACAGTACTGTTAAGAAGGCAGTTCCAGGATTTTGATCTAGTGCCAGGGGAGTAGATCATTTATAAGCTTGATTGATCCAGGTTAGGATGTTGTGTGACTTGGAGAGGGAATTGCAGATGATGGTGTCCCCATGCATCTGCCGCCCTTATCCTTCAAGACATTAGAAGGTTTGGAAGGCGTTGTTGAAGGAATCTTGGTGAATTACTGCAATATATTTGTATTTGGTGAACAGAGTGAATGCTGGAGGTGGTTGATGGGTTGCTAGTCAAGTGGGCTGCTTTTTAACTGGATGGTGTCAAGCTTCTTGGGTAGTGTTGAAACTGCACTCATCTATCTATCCAGTTTAGTTTCTAATCAATGGTCACCCTCAGGATGTTACTAGTGGGTGATTCAATGGCACTAATAAGAAATAGGAGCAAGAGTAGGCCATTCAGTTCCTCAAACCTGTCTGTTTTTCAGTAAGATCACAGCCAATCTGCCCAGGCCTCAACTACTTTATGAAGAGTGCCAGCTGCTCTTAACCCTCAACTCTCTAATATTTCAAAATCTGTCAACCTCCTCTTTAAATACTTTTAGGAATCTGACCTTCACAGCTGTCTGGACTAGACATTCAGTACCCTCTGGGAGGAACAAAGTAGTGTCCCTTAGTTTGAGGTTCTTCCACCAGTGGAAACATCATCTCAACATCTACAGTCATTGCTCCATGAATGATGGGGGAGCTTATTAAGATTGGGTTAAAATGGTTTAAAAAAAAAATCACTGATTTACATGCGTTTTGCCTGGGGATGTTCATTTTTGTTACTTATTTTCTGGCAAGGATAGGTGAACTCACGATTTGTGATTTCACAGATACGGAGAATTTACTGTATCTGCAAAGCTCACTCAGAATTTTGCATTTTTAAATAAAATCACCCTTCGTTCTTCCAAAGTCTGAGGAACAAGAGCCTAATCGTTTTAGCCATCCCAGGAATCCGCGTGATATGCTTCTTTAAAGGCCGTGATCATACCATTGACTACCATGGGTAGATGGTTAGATTGAGATGATCATTGCCTGGCATGTGTTTGGCATGAATGTTACTTTCAGCCCAAGCCTGGATTTGTCCTGGTCTTGCTGCATAAGGGATTTTTCTTGACCAATTAGTGTTTTGCTCGCACACCAAGAGAACTCCCCCGTTCTTCTTTGAATAGAGCTTCAGGACTGTTTGTACCCAAATGGATATGCACAGGTATAGGTTAAGGCCTTGTCAATCGTTACCGACATGTCAACAGTGGGACATGTACTGTCAGTCTTCTGAGTTTCTGATCCGTTGTTTCAGTTTACCATCCAATGCAGAAGCACATCGATTAAATTAACACTGCCTGGAGCTACCTGACTTTATTTTACACTAGAAGGAAAACTCTCAGCTAATTTGGTGATATATTTTGGATATGGTGAACCTATATTGCTTACTTTGAGAAGAATTTAATTGCGTGAGATTTGATTTACTTTTCCTTCCCATCAGCTTCACATGCTTTTTAATTTCTTCCCTGAGCATGCTGAGCTACTTGCACTCGAAATGAGGAGGAGACAAATAAACTCTCCCTGTCAGCAATTGGTGAATGCTGTAGAATAACCCAAAAGGAGGCCTTACAGATGTTTACATATCTGAAGTAGACATTTAACTTCTTTTAGTGGTTTCTGTGTATAATGGAGTGATTGTTGAAACCAGTAGTCTCTGATCGTCTAATTTAGAAAAGACCAGGAGCATAAGCTATCTGAGGCATTCATTGCCTGCTGGCTGGAGAGCTGAGTGAGATCTGCGATGTCTATTTTCGGGAAGGCCTGCTATCCTCACATCAATCAAGCCTTCCCAATCAGGCAAGGCCACTGACAGGTCCTCCCATGGAATCAAGACTCCAAGGAAAAATCTGACCATAGCACCATGTAGCAATTGGTGGCCAGTATCGCTTGCATTCAGCTCAGTCAATGAGGGGGCTGTGCTGTTAGAATAGCATCTGCTGGAGTATGAGGATCATGGGGGATGAGGGCCATAGTCAAGAGCTGTGGAGGTGCTGCTGATGAAGCAAAAGGTGGGGTGTGGTTTTTGCTCAGTGTGGGCACTCACTTCCTGGTGTCCAGGTCCTACTGATAGCTTTCTTCAAAGACAATACCTGCCCAACCCATTGAGGTGAGAAATGACCCACAGTTTGATCTGTCATGCGGCTGAATTAATCCCAAAAATGGTGGCATGAGGTTTTAAATGGTCCCTAATTGGCCACTTAAGAGTCTTAATTAGTCATGAGGGTGGTAGGTCAACAATGAGCCTTCTCACTGAAAACTTAGTTTGATTGACATGGGAAGGCTGTGATGTTCAGGCACAACACCACCCCACCTAATTAAATGTCCTTCCCACCTCCAATCTCACCTCCAGCAAGAAGATTCCAAGGATCTCAAGCTTGAAACTGGCTTCTCCCCAGCATAATTTGCTCAGTACAGTACAAGGCCATCTCTTTTGAGTCTGAGTCATGAGAAAATGTGGAGTTTATTGATAGAAATAACCAAACAACAACATATTGGCCATAAAAATTATTTTTGCACATAGTTTGAATCCTGTGTTACCTACTGATTGTTGTAAAACTTTTAAATATAGTTAAGTCACCATGAAAATATTTGAGTCATAAGGTTATCGAAATTAAATCCTCAAATAAGCTATTTATCTGATCATTGAGTGAATGGTATGCATTGGATGTTTGAACTTTAAGGATATTGGTTATGAATTGTTTTTCAAAAGTGGATTATCAGCATTGCCAAGTATTTTGTGTCTGCATGAAACATGAATGGGTATTTTAAAATAAAGCATTCAAATAGGAGTTATTTTGATCAATAAATCTATGTTCAAATTAACTTCTCAGAAATCCTGCACTGATGTTTATCACAAAAGAAAGGACAGATACTAGAATTTTCAATTAGATGAGCTTTCTTTTGAATTACAACTTTAAGATTTTCATTGCCCACTGGATTTTCATTTCATTGTACTTTGAGAGGATAGAGAATGTGGTTGACATATCTTTACACTTAGCGTAACTTTTCTCTTACCTTTATGTTTTGCACAGGTCCTATTGTTTTGCTTCACAGCTGCCCTGTACATGTTCTTCTTCAGGTAAGTATATGGTCTTTGTATTTCTCAGTCTTTTTAATTACTGAGTTTGCTGTTTTCTGTAGCCTTTCAATGTGTTGATCCAGTGCTCCCACTTATTGGGAGGTTTGCTCAAATTTTATTCACATTGAAGAGAATTGCGTACAAAGCTTTGAAAGCTTGAGCCCTTTGGGTCAGAGCAGTGAGTTTGAATATGTTTGCAAAAGACTTGGCCAGAGTGAACCAGTTAGAATGGCACCACAGGTCAGTCCATTTTTCTTCTGAACAAAACCATTTGGAGTAGTCTGATGTACATATAAGACAAGACACAGTAAAGTACAATCATGGTTCATTGAATCACAAAGCACTTTGACAGATATGTTCAAATTGAAAGATGCAGTGCTGACAATTTTAGGTAATTGCTCGTTTCCTCTATCATTTGATTGAAATAGTAGCAAGCAATCAAAACATGAATATTGTCCCCATACACTACAAACAATTTAATCATCCCAAATAAATAAATATTTGATTTTAATAATAAAAGTTAACGGACTTCAAAAGATAATGCAATACATCTTGTGGGAAAATATAATTAATTTAAGCACTAAAGCTTTGTGGGATAAGATGGGAAGAACAAACATGAGCTTTTGTGTTCCAAAGCTTACCTGTGATCAACCAGTGACGATGTGAGAGTAGAAAGCATGATGTTACCATGGTAATTAATCCTGTTTCTCTATTGCACAGGCCCACAAATGTTTTGCTTCATTTTATCTGATCTAAGTAGTGGATACTCTAGTGCACACTTGTAATTAAAATACAATGAATACTTGTCCAAATCAAGGGAAAACATAGTGGCATTGCTTTTTCTTTTCTAATAATAATGTTGGAAACGCCTTTGTGCTGTACACGTACTCAGTTTTGTTGCATCCTTTCAGAAGGTGAATAGTTACAAACTGTGATTGCCGCATCTTCCACAATGAGGCAAACAAATTTCTTGGATCTGGAATGAACTTTACTGGTATTTAAATATGTAAACATAATACTAGTCCTGTTCCTTTAGATTGAAAAATCTTTGTTCTTCATGGCTCTTCATTGTCCCTTTGTGGCCATTCTTTTGTTTCTTGAAATTGGTAATTCTTTCATGAAAACAAATAACCCCGCTCTGATTAATTCTTTAAAGCAGACTGGAAATTACTTAAATTGTTACCAAAAAAGAGCACAATGATGGTAGTTATTTTGAATAGTTATTAGATTGTTTTATTAACAAGTTGTTATAAATCTTAATTGAGAAAAGATTTGGAAGAAGCCTGCACACATTCCCTAATGGCCCAGTTCACAAAGCCATGTATTGCCAAGACATACAAGCCAGAAGATTTTGGCCTCAAATTCCAGTTTATGCTGAACTTGCTGATCTTGCCAGGGTTGGGATGCAGGTGCTGCAATTACACTATGTATCCAAATCTCACGAAAAGTTGCAAAGCCAGGCATTCAACTCTTGAAGGTAAGTCTGTTAGTTGAGGGCACAATCAAGCCTGACAGTGATCCCCTGCAAACCTTAACATCTCTTGGCCAAAATACCCAGAGGCATTGGCATTGGGAATAATTAGTGGCTTTCAAGAGAGGAGGTTGGGAGAGAAAACTGACCAAAAATGGCATGTGTGACTCTTGAGAATCTTGGAGTTATTTTTTATATTTTAGCTGCCTTGTAATATTTGTTTGACTATAACATTTCAACAGGGAGGGTTAAACTAATCATTCTCTGACAGTTAATGAAGATCCTCTGCGCCCCTCTTCATAGCACAAAAATTTCTAATGCAAGAGCCCTGCAAACATCGTCCGTGCAGTAAAATGTGAACAGCAACTTTCATATACATAGCACTATTAAAATAATAAAGAAAATATCCCACGATGCTTCACAGGAAAAATACAAAGCGAAATTTGACATAGCTATATAAGGAAATTATTAGGTTAAATTACCAAAAACTTGGCTAAAGAGGTGAATTTTAACATGTCTCTTAAAAGGAGAAAACTAGGGCAGAGATGTGGAGATGGAGAGGATTTCAACGCTTTCTGCCTAGAAAACTGAAAGCACAGCCACTAAGGGTAAGCAATTATAATGGGAATGCTTGAGACGAGAATTAGCTGAGCACAGATATCTTGAATGTTGTTGTGCCAGAGGAGATTGCAGAGATAAGGTTGGGTGAGCCTATAGAAGAATTTGAAAACAAGGATTTGAACTTCAGAATTGTGGCATTACAGAACTGGGAACAAATGCAGGCCAAAGAACAGAGGTTGGATGAGTAAACATGACATGGTGTGAGTAAGGACAGCAGCAACAGAATTTGGATTATCTCAAGTTTGAAGAGGATAGAATGTAGGAAACCGATTAGGAGTCTTTTGAAAAGTCAATATAGGGACAGTAAAGGCCTGGATGAAGGTTTCAGCTGATGAGTTGGCCCATTGGTCCACTGTACAAAAGTTGGAATGTTGACTTGCGTTGAATGAGAGCTGTTAGCACCGATGATCAGATGGGCGTACAGGAAGATCAGGTTGTTGCAGCAGAGTCAGAAGTGGCAGTACTGTACAGTCCCAGGCTATTGTCGCAGATATTCCACCACCTTATTAATCTTTCTCTGTGGCCATCTAGAAGACGACTTCAAATATGCTCCACTTTCTTCAAAAGCTTTTGAAAAGGGCCCTCAATTTGAATGCACTCTTTTCCCAGCTTTCTGTACTTAAATAATTTTGAGACTTTTCAATTTTTGCTCCTCTAACCATTCCTGCACATGACATTGTTCCAAAGCAGTACAGTAATGATTAATTCAGTGCTACAGAATTGATTCAAAGAAAATTCTTTATAATTGGTGGATTATGATGGTCAAAGTTTCATCGATCAAATCAATGTCGGAAGTCATGGTGATCATAGAATCCCTACAGTATGGAAACTGTACTGTGATAACAAGGTGTGGAGCTGGATGAACACAGCAGGCCAAGCAGCATCATAGGAGCAGGAAAGCTTGACGTTTCGGGCCTAGACCCTTCATCAGAAATGGGGGAGGGGAAGAGGGTTCTGAAATAAATAAGGAGAGAGGGGGAGGCGCATAGAAGATGGATAGAGGAGAGGATAGGTGGAGAGGAGACAGACAAGTCAAAGAGGCGGGGATGGAGCCAGTAAAGGTGAGTGTAGGTGGGGAGGTAGGGAGAAGATAGGTCAGTCCAGGGGGCGGGATGAGGTTAGTAGATAGGAGATGGGGTGGGGCTTGAGGTGGGAGGAGGGGATAGGTGAGCAGCAAAACAGGTTAGGGAGGCGGGGACGAGCTGGGCTGGTTTTGGAATGCGGTTGGGGGAGGGAAGATTTTGAAGCTTGTGAAATCCACATTGATACCATTGGGCTGCAGGGTTCCCAGGCTGAATATGATTTGCTGTTCCTGCAGCCTTCGGGTGGCATCATTGTGGCAGTGCAGGAGGCCCAGGATGGACATGTCGTCTGAGGAATGGGAGGGGGAAGTTGAAATGGTTCTTGACTGGGAGGTGCAATTGTTTGTTGCGAACTGAGCGCAGGTGTTCTGCAAAGCGGTCTCCAAGCCTCCGCTCGGTTTCCCTGATGTAGAGGAGGCCACAACGGATGCAGTATACCACATTGGCAGATGTGCAGGTGAACATCTGCGTGATGTGGAAAGTCTTCTTGGGGCCTGGGATTGGGGTGATGGAGGTGTGGGGGCAGGTGTAACACTTCCTGCGATTGCAGGGAAAAGTGCCGGGTGTGGTGGGGCTGGAGGGGAGTGTGGAGCGGACAAGGGAGTCACGGAGAGAGTGGTCCCTCCGGAAAGCAGACAAGGGTGGGGAGGGAAAAATGTCTTTGGTGGTGGGGTCGGATTGCAGATGGCGGAAGTGTCAGAGGATGATGCGTTGGATCCGGAGGTTGGTGGGGTGGTACGTGAGGACGAGGGGGATTCTTTTTTGGTTGTTATTGCGGAGACGGGGTGTGAGGGATGAGTTGCGGGAAATGCGGGAGACACGGTCGAGGGCGTTCTTGACCACTGCGGGGGGGAGGTTGCGGTCCTTGAAGAATGAGGACATCTGAGATGTACGGGAGTGGAATACCTCATCCTGGGAGCAGATGCGGCAGAGGCGAAGGAATTGGTAATAGGGGATGGCATTTTTGCAGGAAGGTGGGTGGGAGGAGGTGTATTCTAGGTAGCTGTGGGAGTCGGTGGGCTTGAAATGGATATCGGTTTCCAGGTGGTTACCCGAGATGGAGACAGAGACATCTCCCAGGATGATATGACCATATCTCGGTCAATTATTGACATTAATGTTTCAGGGAATTTAGTCGGCTTAGACGGTTGCTAGGGAGAGGAATAGAATCAGTTGTTAGGGAATGGAGCTTGTAGTGGTATCCGATGAGAATAGCTTTGATCTTCCTAATATGGAGGATCAAAGTTGAAGGGAATTTCTGCTCATGCAGCACAGTCTGTTGGATGAGCAGTCAGATAATTTACCAACAGCGAATAAATCGAGAGGTAGAGATGGGTGTCATCAATTTATATGTGAGAATGAACAGGAAGTTAAGGATTCGCTGATTTATTCAGACTATTTGGTGCCCAGCAACATTTGTAACATTTGCAGCTAATGATGCAATCTTAATTTATGAAAGTGATCCTCAACAATTGGGTTGCTAGTTACATTGGGGCAATTCTTGAGCATCATCTGGTGGCATGTATGAAGCTGGGCCTATGGAATACTTGAAGTTATATCATGATTCAAGCAAAATTACACACATTTATAATTGTCTCTCAGGAGCATTAGTCTTTTATGAATTCAATCAGAGCAACAATGAACAATGATCCAGGCCTTTTCCGTTTTATGAAATTGAGTTATTTTAATTTTGTTAGTTCATTAAGAACCCACTTTATTATAAGAGTAAACTAATTTTTCTTGGGTTTTCTAGTTATGCCTACAATTGTAGATATTTTTAATCATCCTGCGAACACACATTAGCGCATGCAAATACCTGATGATAGCTGTTGATTGACTGGCTCGTTGTCCACCGTTAGTATTTTTAATTTCTTTGCTGGTTGCTGTAGCAATTTAAAGAAGACAAAAGCTTTATATAAAAGTTCACAATTCCAATCAGATTTTCTTTGGAAACAATGCAAAAATGTGGTGGGGTTTTCAGTGTTTTTCCTATTCAGCAAACCATTTAATGCTAATAAATTGCACACGTATGAGCTAATATTCTTTATCTATTCTTGTTTAACATTGTGATCAGTATTATTTTGAGATTTTTAAAGACACTGTCTGAATTGATAAAAAGACTATTCTGCATTTTACATTCCCCATTAGTTGCAGCTACATCCTTGCATTAGTCTGTAATGTAACCAGATTAATCAACATGAACCTGAGACCCTGTTTTCTTGCTTAGATGGTTGTAAAAATGCCCAGGGCAAACTTTGAAGGCAAGCAGGAAGTGCATTCATCAAGTATTTTGAATCAGTTTATGCAGACATGGTATGTGGGACCTGACCCTGGTTCTTCTGGCCTAGAGGCAGGGACGTATTCACTGTGCCAGAAGAGCCCTTGCGTCCAGTATCCATGTCAACATTATATCTCAATCAACACCATAAGACAGATGAACTGGTCGTTTATCTCAATGCTTATGAGATACTGCCTTGTTTATGTAACTGGTGACCACATTTTCAAAATCAGTTAGATATGGGATTCTTTGGGACAGGCTAAGGATGTGAAAGGTTCAGTATAAATACAAGCTCTTTCTTTTAACAAGACCTTGGTGTACTTTTGTTGCAACTTGAGCAAAAATAATGTAAAATTTTGCTTTGATAATGGTGGTAAAAGATATTAAACAAGTGAAACCTTGAGTAATACATTTCTTAAGCAATCTTCGTTCATCAAACTATTTATAGATCAAAGTCATGAATGTTCCAAGTTTTTGCCCCATGTAAACATTGTCGAAGAAATTACAAATGTAGCCAGATTAAACTAACATTCAATTACTGTTTGAATCCCAAAGTCTCATGTAGCCACGTCAATAGTAAAAGTGATAAAAGGAGGCGTGGAGCCAGTTAGAGATCAAAAAAGGGATTTACGCATGGAGGCAAGAGGCGTCAGTAGTCCAGAAAATGCTAGCGTCTATTATATAACATGTAAAAACAGAGCATTTGGAAAACATTAATGGGATTAAAAAAGGTTAACATGGATTTATGAAAGGCACATCCTGATGAACAAATCTGCTGGAGCTTTTTGAGGATGTAACTTTGGGATAGATAAGGGAGAATCAGTGGATGTGGTGTATTTGTATTTTCAGAATGCTTTTGATAAGGTCCCTCTTAAGAAATTAGTGGGCAAAGTTGAAGTATATGGGATGAGGGTAATATGTTGGCATTGATCAAGAATTGGTTGACAGATAGGAAACAGAGTATGGGAATAAATGGTATCAGAGATAATAGGTACTGCAGATGCTGGAGAATCCGAGATAACAAGGTGTGGAGTTGGATGAACACAGCAGGCCAAGCAGCATCATAGGAGCAGGAAAGCTTGACGTTTCGGGCCTAGACCCTTCATCAGAAATGGGGGAGGGGAAGAGGGTTCTGAAATAAATAGGGAGAGAGGGGGAGGCGGATAGAAGATGGATAGAGGAGAGGATAGGTGGAGAGGAGGCAGACAGGAGCCAGTAAAGGTGTGTATAGGTGGGGGGGGGGTAGGGAGGAGATAGGTCAGTCCAGGGAGTGTGGACAGGTCAAGGGGGAGGGATGAGGTTAGTAGATAGGAGATGGGGTGGGGCTTGAGGTGGGAGGAGGGGATAGGTGAGCGGCAAAACAGGTTAGGGAGGCAGGGACGAGCTGGGCTGGTTTTGGGATGCGGTTGAGGGAGGGGAGATTTTGAAGCTTGTGAAATCCACATTGATACCATTGGGCTGCAGGGTTCCCAGGCTGAATATGATTTGCTGTTCCTGCAGCCTTCGGGTGGCATCATTGTGGCAGTGCAGGAGGCCCAGGATGGACATGTCGTCTGAGGAATGGGAGGGGGAGTTGAAACGGTTCGTGACTGGGAGGTGCAATTGTTTGTTGCAAACTAAGCGCAGGTGTTCTGCAAAGCGGTCTCTAAGCCTCCGCTCGGTTTCCCCGATGTAGAGGAGGCCACAACGGGTACAATGGATGCAGTATACCACATTGGCAGATGTGCAGGTGAACATCTGCGTGATGTGGAAAGTCTTCTTGGGGCCTGGGATTGGGGTGAGGGAGGAGGTGTGGGGGCAGGTGTAGCACTTCCTGCGGTGCAGCTCCTCCCTTGACTGACCTATCTCCTCCCTACCCCCCCACCTACACTCACCTTTACTGGCTCCATCCCCGCCTCTTCGACTTGTCTGCCTCCTCTCCACCTATCCTCTCCTCTATCCATCTTCTATCCGCCTCCCCCTCTCTCCCTATTTATTTCAGAACCCTCTTCCCCTCCCCCGTTTCTGTTGAAGGGTCTAGGCCTGAAACGTCAAGCTTTCCTGCTCCTATGATGCTGCTTGGCCTGCTGTGTTCATCCAGCTCCACACCTTGTTATCATGGGAATAAATGGATCTTTTTCTGAACGGCAGGCAGTGATTAGTGAAGTACTGCAAGCATCAATTCTTGGGCCCCAACTATTTAGAACATCTACAAATGACCTAGATAAATTAGCCAAATGCAACATTTCCAAGTTTGCTAATGACACAAGGCTAGGTAGAATTCTGAGTTGTGAGAAGGATGCAAGCAGGCTTCAAGTTGATTTTAAGATTAGTCAAGTGAGCGGGCATTAACACATGGTAGATGCAGTACATTAAAGCCAAATGTGAAGCTTTCGATGTGAAAAACAGAAAGAAAGTATTAATTAAATGCTGATATATTGAGAAATGTAGATGCAGAAAGGTATCTAGGTGTCCTTCTACACCAGTTAATGAAAGTGGATAGGTAGGTGCAGTTAGCAATTAGGAAGGCGAATAGTATATTGGCCTTCATTGTAAGAGGATTTCTGTTCAGAAGTAGGCATATCTTACAGAAGTACACTAATTCCTATCAGAGATAAAAGGTACTGCAGATGCTGGAGAATCCGAGATAACAAGCATGGGGCTGGATGAACACAGCAGGTCAAGTAGCATCATAGGAGCAGGAAAACTTGACGTTTCGGGCCTAAACCCTTCATCAGAAATGGGGGAGGGGAAGAGGGTTCTGAAATAAATAGGGAGAGAGGGGGAGGCGGATAGAGGTTGGATAGAGGAGAGGATAGGTGGAGAGGAGGCAGACAAGTCGAAGAGGCGGGGATGGAGCCAGTAAAGGCGAGTGTAGGTAGGGGTGTAGGGAGGAGATAGGTCAGTCCAAATTCCTATCTTTCTTAACAATCTGTTCGGATATGTTATTAAACACCTTTTTTGGAGCTGGTGGGAATTGAACTTAGGACTCCCAGTCCAGGAGTAGGGACATTACCGCTGCACTGCAAGACTACCTTACCTGATAAGGTCAGAAATAAAGCACAGACAAAAACATGAAGTGATACAGGACCTTAGTGAGACCACACTGAAGTACAGTGTGCTCTTCTGGTCTCCCTGCCTCACAAAGGATATAATTTAGAGGAAGTGCGGCAGAGGTTCTCTAGGCTGATACTGGAGATGGCAGGACTATCTTGTGAGGAAGAGATTGGTTCAACCATGTCTGTATCCACTAGCACTTAGAAGGATGATAGGGGATCTCGTAGAAATGTATAAAATTATAAAAGGGCTGGTCAGACTAGATGCAGGGAGGATGTTCACTGGTTGGAGAGTCTAGAACCAAGGGACAAAATCTCAAGACATGGGGTGGACTATTTAGGACTAAGAGGAGGAAACATTTCTTCACTCAAAGGCCATTGAACCCATGGAATTCTCTACCACAGAAATCTGTGGGGGCCAACTGACAGACTGTTTTCATGAAAGAGATGAATATTAGATTTAAAGGTGTCGAGGGGTATGAGGAGAAACGGGAAAGAGGATCAACTGTGATCATGTTGAATAGCGGAGCAGACTCAAAGGGCTGAATGGCCCATTCCTGTTCTTAGCTTCTATGCTATTTTCTCATTAGAAGGGTTTGAAATTGATCAGGAGGAAGTATTGGATATGTTGTTGATACTCAAAGTTGAAAAGGCACTGGGATTGAATGGGATGTACCTCAGGTTATTGAAAGATGTGAGTGGAAATCTCAGAGACACTATCCTCGTCTTTTAATCTTCCCTCGAATCACAGGAAATGCTAGATGATTGCCAAATTGCAGATATTACACCATTGTTCAAAAAAGGTTGTAAGGAAAACCCAGCAATTGCTGATCACTCAGTTTATCTTCAATGATGTGGCAGCTTCTCAAAACAGTTATTTGTGATAGAATTAACTGGTCACAAGGGAAAAAGAGTTATGCAGAAAGAGTCAGCAGGTATTTCTAAAGGGGCAGTCATATTGAGAGTAATACTGTTTTTTTAGTGCATATGGACTTCAAAAGGCATGTGACTGTGCCACACAACAGAAATGTAAGACAAGCTACAGCTCGTGCAATAGAAGAGACAGTAGCAACATGGATACAAGATTGACTGAGGGCTCAGAAACACAGTAGCAGTCAATGGATAATAGGAACTGCCGATGCTGGAGAATCTGAGATAACAAGGTGTAGAGCTGGATGAACACAGCAGGCCAAGCAGCATCAGAGGAGCAGGAAAGCTGATGTTTCGGGTCTGGACCCTTCTTCAGAAAATGAACTGCTTGGGCTGCTGTGTTCATCCAGCCCTACACCTTGTTATCTCTTATAGCAGTCAATGGATATTTTTGGGAAGGAGAGGGTTTTGTTTTGAAGCCCTCCAGAGGCTTGTATTGGGACCCTTGCTTTTCCTGATGTATATTAATGATTTACATCCTTTTGTAAAGCTGAAAGTTCAAAGTTTGCTGATAACACAAAACTTGGAAGCAATGTAAAATTGTGACAAGGACAATACAGAGCTCCAAAGGAACAAAGAAATGTTGGTGAAGTGGGCAGTTAGGTGTCAGACTAAGTTCAATGCAGAGAAGTGTGAGGTGCTGCATTTTGGTTTGGAGAACACTGACAGAAATACAAAATGGGAGGCAATTTTTTAAGAGGGTTTACGAGTGGAGGGACCTGAATGTACAGATCATTGAAGGTGACAAGCTAGGTGGAAAGAGCTGTTAACAAAGCATTCAGGCATAATGGAAAGGAGCATAGAGTACAAGAGCAAGGTGGTTACACTCAACCTATACAAAATAGTTATTAGGCCTCAGCTGGAGTATTATGGATACTTCCCACTAATGGGAAGGATTTTAACACATGGTGCAGAACAGATTTCCAAGAATGGTTCTAGAAATGAGAAACTTCAATTATGAGGATAAACTAGAGACTCTGAGACACCGTCCTCCTTGGAGAAAAGAAGGCTAAGTAGATTTTTTTCTTTATTCATTCGTGGGATGAGGGCATCACTGACCAGGCAGCATTTCTTGCCCATCCCGAATTGCCCAGAGGGCAGTTTAAAGTCAACCACATTGCTGTGGGTCTGGAGTCACATGTAGGCCAGACCAGGTAAGGATGGCAGTTTCCTTCCCTCAAGGACATTAGTGAACCAGATGGGTTTTTCCTGACAGTCGACAATGGATTCACAGTCATCATTACATACTTAATTCCCGATTATTTTTATTGAATTCAAATTCCACCATCTGCCATGGTAGGATTCGAACCTGGGTCCCCAGCACATTATCTGGGTCTCTGGATTAACAGTCCAACGATAATATTACTAGGCCATCGCCTTCCCATCTGATCGGAATTCTCAAAATCTCGAGAGGTATGGATAGGGTATATGGGAGAAACTATCCACACTTGTAAAAGGATCGGGAATGAGAGGACACAGATTTGAAATTATTTGCAGATGTGAGAAAAAGCTTTTTCACACAGCAAGTGTTTCAAATCTGGAATGTACTATCTGGAAATGTGGTGGGGGGGGGGCAAGCGCAATTGAGGCATTCAAGCAAGCTTTGATTCTTTCTGTTCACATAATTTGCAAAGATATCGTGACAAGCACAAGAATGGCTGTAAATCGTAATGTTCTCTGGAGAGCCGATGTAGACATGATGGGCTGAATGGCCACACCTGCATTGTAAGAATCTGAGTAGGTTGTTTATTATGAAATTTTCCATCTAAACTTAATTTTTTTCACCTTTGTGATGTTTGGCAGAACAGACTTCACTTCCCCTCCCTGCTTCAGTGGGATGTGAAGGGCAATGCTGGGGAAGCAGATAAAGCTGTTTCTTTGTTATTGTTGGTGTATTGCTAGGACAGCTGCAATGGATTTGTATTGATGGGAGCAAGGGTGTTGGTGCCTGTGGTGAATGTGGTAAATTAACACACACTTCCTTCTAAATTTGTCCTTGAAGATTTCATTTGGAATCTGTATCAGATAGAAGAAATTTGTACACCGTCTCTGCTAGTTTAGCCAGTGAGTAGCTGAGCCACATAGACCAAAAAAATCACAAGTTTGATTTCCAATCTGTGAAGGATGTTAGTAACAAAACTATATTTGATATCAGCACCCTAGGTTAGGTAATAGATATTGGTTCCCAGACCCTGGTTTCCTGGTTCCTGTGCAATTCTGGAAGCAATTGTCTGTAGATGTAAGGTGCCGTGATGTCTCTTATCTCCACACGCTTCCCTGCCCCCTCCCAACCACCTCCAACTTGGCAGATGGTTTATGGTTCCTATTAAATATATCATGATGAGGAGTCAGTGCCCTTAGGAAAAGAGAATGAGAGGAACAAAAATCATCAGGAAGACCAAGGAAGGGGACATATTTATGAAGAAGCAGGCTGAATTCCTTTCAGCCTTGTTAGCATCCAAACCACAGTGATTGCCTCCCTCCTTTTTACAACAATTATTGATTTTCAATAGAATAATGACCTCGTATCCAAAAAGAAACTGCTCTAGAATGTACTGCCTTTTAAAAAAAAAAAACTTCTTTTGAATTTTATGTCAGCAAAAGTGGACTTGTTGGGCCAAAGTGCCTGCTTCCACACTGTAGGGATTCTTCATTAAAAAAAAGGGGAGAAAAAGGCAGCATGGTGGCTCAGTGGTTAGCACTGCTGCCTCATTGCGCCAGGGACCTGGGTTAGATTCCAGCCTCAGGCGACTGTGTGTGTGTGGAATAGAATAGGATAGAATCCCTACAGTGTGGAAACAGGCCCTTCGGCCCAACAAGTCCACACCGAACCTCGGAGCATCCCACCTAACCCACACCTCCCTGAACACTACGGGCAATTTAGCATGGCCAATCCACCTAACCTGCACATCTGTGGTCTGTGGGAGGAAACCGGAGCACCCGGAGGATGCAAACTCCACACAGACAGACGCCCGAGGCTGGAATCAAACCCGGGTCCCTGGCGCTGTGAGGCAGCAGTGCTAACCACTGAGCCACCGTGGAGTTTGCATATTCTCCCCGAGTCTGCATGGGTTTCCTCCGGGTGCTCCGGTTTCCTCCCACAGTACAAAGATGTGCAGGCTAGGTGGATTGGCCATGCTAAATTGCCTGTAGTGTTCAGGGATGTGTAGATTAGGTGGGTTGCAAGGGGATGGGTCTGGGTGGGATGCTCCGAGGTTCGGTGTGGACTTGTTGGGCCAAAGTGCCTGTTTCCACACTGTAGGGATGATTCTCCTTAAAATGCTTTCCGAATTAGAAAAGAAAAATGTGCAGGTGGTGAGGGGCATGTATTAGAATTGCTGAGCAGAGTTATACCATTTCCAAATGTATGAATGACTCTGCAGCCACATAATTATTGCACATGCTTTTGAAATTATTTTTAATTACTGTGGATCTGATTCCGCTTAAATTACTTCACTGAGGCAGCGAAGCTGGTGTTTCAGAAATTTTTCATTCTGAATCTCAGTTAACATGAATTTCATTTATGGTCACTTTACTACAAACCAATTTCATATTTTAACTAAAAAAATTGTGTTATATGAACTCTGCTACAATGCTAAAGTATGTTTTAACCTAAACAATTTTCATACTTCTACACTGAAGGTTATGAAGTCTGTAAAGTTGTATTTGTAAATATACAATACAGTGTGACTTTTAACCTCAAGAAGTCAGTTAATAACCCGTGCTGAATTAGCTGGTCAAGTTTATTTAAATAATCAGTATATTTTGAAGTGGCAATAGCGCATAGTCCTGATTATCATCCAGTTACCCCTGGTGATGGTGTACGTGTGTAGCTGCCAACTGAGGAAAGTTGAAAGGCTGTGAGCATGTGGATTGAAAGTCATCTTCGTTGAGGTAAAAGTAGCTACTACCTGTGGATTTGTATTTTCAGGAGAGGGGCTAAAAGGCAGAAATTGGGATTTGGAAGGAAACTTTTTGTTTAAAGAGTTCCTTTTGATTGAACAAAAGGTAAATCGAAGTTGGAAAGTGAAGACCAAATTGATGTTTTCCTGTTGCTTTGTCTGATGAGTGTTCAGCAAATAAAAACAGCTTTATTGTCTAGCTTCATGACATCTCATGTGAAGATATGCCAAGGCTCGATATGCATGACCAATTGCATATGAAATCAGTGTTGGAGGCTTGCGTGGAGGCTTGCTTACCCTGGGACATTTTTGCCTCTGTTCTTCTAAACATGGAAGCCAGTTGATGATGGAGACTTCTCCATTTGAGTCTGAACAGGGTTGTTCATTGCTAGCCCATTTTCAGATGGTAGTGAAAACAAATACCATGGAAACATACAGTTGGACCTAGGTCTGTTACTTCTACATTTCTACTTCATCATGCATAATTATCAAAGATTGTTGCAGAAAAGGAATCAAAGTGTAAGAAAGTGATTTATAGAAACATACGTATGTACACTGTATATCCTACAGATGTGTAGCGCAAATTTTCAGCTTTTTTTTGGAGTACAAAAGAACATGTTTGAAGTTTGTGGGCAAGTAATTCAGCTGAATAATGTACATTCAACAAGTTGTAATCTTTAAAATTCTGTGCGGGAATGGCATATAGTTGAAAATAAGGTTATAGGTTTGATTGTCCTTCAGCATGGTCAAAGTCTTTGGTTTCAAAGAGATCAGGTTTACTTCTTTTTACATAGAAACAAAGTCCTGGAGAAATTCAGCAGATCTGGCAGCATCTGTGGAGAGCGAGGGACATTGTTAAAGTCCAGAAGAGCCATGCCAGATTTGAAATGTTAACTGTCTTTCTGTCTCCATAGATGTTGCCAGAACTGCCTAGTTTCTCTTGCATTTTAGGTGATTTGTTTTTTAATTTCAGATTTCAAACGTCCATCGTACTTTCAAATTTACTACTATTTTAATTACAATGAAACAATTCTCTAAGGACTTGTGTTATTAAACGTAAAATTGAACATTTCAGGAATGCACCTATATGCGATCCTTAATATCTGATTTGAATGCTATGAACAAAAGCCGCTGTAGTTCCTTCAGCATTCTTGTCTCAGGGACTGCTTTCCATCTTATAACATTTCCAAAAAGGTGATTAAAACTAATGAGACACACTCAGGATAGGTGAGGTGTGGAATTGGAACTTTTGACGCAGAACGAAGGGTTACAACTACTGTGATGAGATACTTTTTGCTTTCCATTTAAATGCACAGTTTATTCTTCATTATTTTACATTCAATTCGTAATTCACATGTATTCTTGGGCCCTCAGTCTGATGTGGTTTTGTGGCCATTGGTAACTTTTAGTATCTACTCTGAGTTGTTAAATGTAGCCTCGTGCAGATTATACGTTTGTATGGATTAATTCAGATCCAATCTGCAATTATGAAATAGAGTTTAATTTTAAAAACTCTTTCCTAGTGAAGATATTCTAGATTCGATTGGGCTCGTCTTCCACTGATTCATACACACCTGTTAGAAGTTTGTGTTTGACATTCCATTGAGATTTAAAAGCTAAAGTTGCTTTTACTGATCAAGTGATCTTTAATCTTATTTGTACTTACCAGCCTTTTCATATTCTTTCCCACATCTTTTCCATTCTGGCACTTTGTATTTTTGTAACTAAAATTCATTTCATGAAGCTGCAAGTGCTATCAGTACAATAAGAACCTGTTATTTAATCAATTCAATTACTGCTCATTCCCAATGAAGTACTTGCATAGATGAACTTGGCTTATTTTAAGTACATTGCCTTTCTTTTGAATGTGTGAACGAATAGAGATTATTGAAAGTTGGGATTATTTGATTTTCATATTCATTGGTTTTTATCTTGTTTAAAAAGGATCAAAGTCTACAAATTCTACACTTCTGCAGCTTTTACTCCCCAATGAATAGATTTTTGTTTCTCTATTTAAATGAGTATTGATGAACTATTTTGTGCTGATTGATTCTGCTCGAAGTTAAAATTTCTGTTCACAAACAAATGAATCAAAATTTAACTATAAATTGAGTTTTGAAAAGAAATTTGACCCATTTTCCCTTTCCCTCAGTCACGTGAAAGTTATGTTTGTTGCTAGAATTTAACTGCATCAACCAGTAAAGCCAAACTTTTCTCCTTAAACTCCTTAATGGCAGATTACGAAGAGCTGTTTGCCTGATTGTTCTTCTCGTGGAACTCAGAACTACAGAGGGCTTTTGTGATAAGTGCAAATTGTTGAACATTCCACAACATTTTAAATCAGCTGTACTGAGTCATTTGTAGAATACAACAGTATCTAAAATTTGAAATCCTTGGCAATCAGAGCTCTGCCTTTTGTGTGAAATGATATGATCGTGACGGTGCACATACTTGAAGAAGAAATCTGGTGTTGACACTATGGCATGGATTTGGAAACATTCCAGATTTGTGGTAATTGTATTTAATAAAGTTATTATATTTCTTAAAGTGATAACATGATGCTGAAGAACTTTTAAGTGAATAAGAGCTTGGCACACAACAGCCATAATAACAAATCTCACTTTAAGCATGCATACTTTAGTTACGCATTATTCAGGACAGCTGATGTTATGTACCCCTTTCCAAAGTCTATAAAATGCAGGGCTAATAACATGTATTTTTAAACTACCTTTAACGTGGTATATATCCCAGGACACTTCATGGAAGCATATTAAATAATTGGGCACTGAGTCAAAGACCATAAGAAATAGGAAACGGGGTAGGCCATTCAGCCCCTTGAACTTGTTCTGACAGTCTTAAATTAGCGCCCCTTTATTCTGAGACTAATCCCTCTAGTCTGAGACACTCCCATGAGGAGAAACATCCCCTCAGCAATTAGCCTGTCAGCCCCTTATGAATCCTATATGTTTCAGTGAGATCACCTCTCATTCTTCTAAACTTCAGTGAGCAGGGTCCCAACCGGTTTAGCCTTCCTCAGAAGATCCTTCATACCAAGGATCATCCTAGTGAACATTCTCTGAACAATGGAAGAGGTATTAGGTGAGATGGCTTAAGGGTTGATCAAAGAACTGTGTTTCTGGAAAGGTTTCAAAGGTAAATAAGACAGAAATACTGAAGAACTTAGAACGGGAATTATGAAAATAGAGTCTAAGATAAAGTTGGAGTTGATTGGCTGGACAGTTTGATAGAGTGGGAACAGTGTTGTAGATCTGGATGAAGCTGTAGAAATAAAGACAGATAATAGGGATTTAAGCATGTGGAGAGTTTTAAATTGGGAGGGTTTGGGAGTCAGATAAGTAGCAATAAGTGATGTGTGAGTGGAACTTAGTATCAGTTGGGACAGGGCAGCAGAACCTTGGATAAGCTGAAGCTCATAAATGGTAACAGGTGGATGGCCAGTAAAACATTGGTATTTAAAACAAAATGTGCTGAAAAAAACTCAACGGGTCTAGAAATATTTGTGGAGAGGGAAACTGACTTAGTATTTCAAGCCCAATGACTAATTCAGAAGAATAAGTTGAGATACAATCAGCCTGATACACATGGAATTAATGGCAAGAGTCCTTCGTTAATAAAGGGAAGGCTGAAAGAACGAATTATTGTTATTGTTTAACTGGAAGAAATTGTTAAATAAAGACGTTGCTTGTCATTTTTATGGCTTAGTTATGTGCTTTAGCTGTGACATCTGTCTACCTTTTGATTGCTTACAGTCTGCATGAAGCATGCTTCATCAAATGAAAATTTGCGTTTTTAGTCTTTTCTGTATTTTTCTTCCAATTTCCATTCTGTCTCAATTTGAATTGTCTCCTCTTCCCCGTACCTGTTCTCCTGTTGTCTGTTTTGTCCTTCAGTAAATGGAATGTTGGAAAATAGAGGGATTATTCACATGGGACATAAACCCAGAGGTAGGAAGAACTTTAATTTTGGCAATAAGGAACAATTAATTTAAATTGCAGCAATAATAGCAGTAATACTGAAAGTGCTCAGATTTTCCTCATCATGAACAAAAATATAACATTTAAAAACTGAAAGAACTTTGGATGCTATAAATCGGTGACAAAAATAGAAATTGCTGGAAAAGCTCAGCAGGTCTGGCAGCACTCTAGAGAGAAATCAGAGTCAAAATTTTGGGTCAAGCAACGTTTCAGATTCTGAGGAAGGCTCACTCGACCTGAAATGTTAACTCTGATTTCTCTCTGCAGTGCTGCCAGACCTACTGAGCTTTTCCAGCGATTTCTATTTTTGTCTATAATATAATATTTCTCAGGTTATATGTGATTGGCTGTAATAGCTGCAATGACATTTGTAACTGGGAGTAACCCTTTACCCTGCAATTAGATCAGAATTTCCTTACACTATGCAATATATTTTCAGGTTCCTCAGTTAATGCCATTTTTAATATATCCTATCTCCCTCACTATCTTCTTGACTCTAATTTTATATGAAAATGGTAATTTTAGACTGACTGTTGGTCTATTCTCAGCAATCACAGTTCAAAGTTTGATTTGAATTAACTAGCCTGATCCAATTCAAGATATCACATAAAGGGTACTGGCTGCTTCCTGCAGGTGCACCCTCATGGCTATTTTTAAACAACCTGTTCAGACATGCTACAACATGTGTCTGGAACAGGTGGAACTTGAACACTGGCCTTTTGGCCCAGATGCAGGGACACTACCACTGCATCTTCCTAATCTTCAAGGCACAAATATCTCCAGCTTCTTCACCAATGACCTCCCTTCGAATTTAAAGTCAGAAGTGGGTTTGTTTACAACATGTGCTACTTCTCAGATACCATAGTGATCCATATTCATATGCATTAAGGCATGGACAAGATGCATTCTTGAACTGATAATTGACAGTAACATTTATACCACACAAGTACCAGGCAATGACCATCTCCAATATGAGCGAATTCAATCATCACCCCTTGGTGTTCAATGGCCTTACCCTCAATAAATATCCCACTATCAACATCCTGTGGGTTACCATTGACTAGAAACTGATGGGGATCAGCCATATAAATACTCTAGCTACAAAAGTAGTCAGAGGCTGGGAATTTTGTGATGGGTAACTTACCTCCTGTTTCCCTTATGCTAGTCTTCCATCTACAAGGTACAAGTCAGATGTCTGGTGGAATATTCTCCACTTGCAGGAGAGAGATTTTAAAAAGACATGAGGGAGAGGCAATGTTTTTATTCAGAGGGTGGTTCACGTGTGGAACGAACTTCCTGCTGAAACGGTGGATGCGGTACACTTACAATGTTTAAAAGACATTAAAATCAGCGCATAAATAGGAAAGGTTTGGAAGGATATCGGTCAGGAACAGGTAGATGGGCCTAGTTTAGTTTGGGATTATGTTCAGTATGGACTCGTTGGACCGTAGGGTCTGTTTCTGTGCTGTATGACTCCATGACTGTGCCCCAACAGCACTCCAGAAATGTGAAATCATCCAGGATAGAGATGCTCACTTGATTAGCACCCAATCCACCACCTTCAATTTTGACTCTGTTCTCCACCAAAGAGATTTCAAAAGAAATTTTTTTTTCTGATGAAGGGTCTAGGCCCAAAACGTCAAGCTTTCCTGCTCCTATGATGCTGCTTGGCCTGCTGTGTTCATCTAGCTCCACGCCTTGTTATCTCGGATTCTTCAGCATCTGCAGTACCTATTATCTCTTATATACACAATTACCCTGAATGATCTATTTAGGGCTGTGAATCTACGATGAATTTTCCAATGGTACGCATTATGCAGCCATGTACTACTTGCAGCTGCTCCCTTCCTAACTTCAGGAAGATTCTGAACGAATGCTCCCTGATCTCCATGTGCAGCCCAATACAGAACAATAATACAAGTTGTTACAGGAAATCCAAAGGCATTTTCCTTAATTTGTTAATTATAATAATGTTATTATTTCTGCTCCTTCACTGCATTAAGTTCTAAATCCCATTCTTTTTTGCCAGATTCATTGAAAAGGTCATAAAGGTATGTTGCTTCCAATCTCACTTCCTCATTCCATGTTCTGCTAAATCCAGTGCAAGTTTCTTACACGTTATTTTGTTATCAAAATATAATCATACTTCAAGATATCTTGCCTAAAACACTACAACTGTGACCACATTTGAAACTACTTATTCAGCTGTTAAGCACATTTGGACATCCTAAAATCATGAAAAGTTACACCTAAATCCTCATTCTTTTCTTTGTTATGCTCTTATGGAGGTGTACTCATGGAGATCTATAAACAAAAACAAACTTACCTAACAAGCCCAATGGAAAATCAATTAACACAACTTTGCTTCTTTTTTAAAATGTAATCTTTATTTGAACAATTAAACCAATTAGATACAGTCTATATGCATGTTTGTTTTATCTGTGAAGAACAGGTTTCCGGCTAGTCACATATGTAGCTTCCATTACATGCAAACATACCACCACACAAGCCCGAATGGCACTATGAAATTGGCTGTCCATGAAATTGTAAATTTGGAATATGGAGTTAGTCTCAATTATGGTGACGATTATCATTGATCGCTGTAAAAACCCATCTGGTTCACTTGACAAGTTAATAAAAGGAAACAGACAGTTAAGCAGGCACGCAGTTTGATAAAGATTTCTCATAGGCTGAAAACAGTAACAAATTTATTAGCTTGGCTTGGCATCAGCAAACATCTCAAATTCATTAGTTTGGGAGGTCCGTCTTCCTGATTACAGAATCATAGAATTGTTAAGGCATAGAATGTGGCTGTACATTACTCAGCAGGAGACTGGTAAGACTTCTCTTAGTGACATTTGCATTTTGCTCCCATAACGGTGAGTTGAGAATAGCGTACGTCATTAGTTAAACTGATGTAAGTCAAAAAAAACAACAAAGGCTATTAATTTGAGATAACAAGGTGTAGAGCTGGATGAACACAGCAGGCCAAGCAGCATCAGTGGAGCAGGAAAGCTGACGTTTCAGGCCTAGACCCTTCTTCAGAAAAGAAGCAGCTTCTTAATTTTATAATTTTCATCTTTGATTTCAAATGTCTGTCTGGTCCTCTCCTTGCCTATCTCTAATCTTTTCTAGCCCCTCATCCTCAGGGGGATCTGCACTCCCTCTAATTCCAGTCTTTTGTGCATTCCCAATCATAACTGCTCCAATGTAGGTGACCATGCCTTTAGTTGCTTGGAACTCGAGCTTTGAAATTCCCTCTACACTTTTCTAACTTTGCTTCCCTTCCTTAAGACATGTCTGAAAACTTAGTTCTTTGACCAAGCTTTTGATCGTCGGACCTACTATCTCCTTATGTAACGTTGGTATGGTTGATGTGATAGACATGTAAAAATGCCTTGGGTTGATTTATTACAGAAAAGGCACTATGTATATGATCACAGAAACTATAGGCATTAGTAATAAGTAATTACAAGCATTGAATCAGCTGGAAAAATCAGATGTGCAGATGCTAAAAGAATAGTTACTGGGATTCCAGAATTAAAGTCTGTATTGCATGTTTCACTCTCAATTATATTTGTCATTTTATGATGTAACAGGAGAACGCTGGCTTCCCACTGGGAATCAACAGATTTTGAAACATAGAGATTTTACGGTTTTACAATTTGTCTTCCAGCTCCCCCTGCTGCACTATTCTTAATTACTTGACTGTCTCTGATCCACTGTTTGCTAAGATAAGATTTTAAAGTTGATTAAATTTTAAAAGACTGGAAAATAAAGATGGCCTTGAGAACATTATTTCAACAATGGCGTACCTGCCATCAATAGATTTCACTTTTTCAATAGTTACCATTGAACCCTGCAGGATAAAAAGCAAAAGTTAAACCTTTTATCTAAAAGTGTTCTTTTCATGCTGAGTATCCTATCCAGTACTCCAATGGTATTAGACAGAGTTAGGAGTGAAAGCTCTGAAATTCATGCTGCAGCATGGCATGTTGGTTGCCTGATGTGTTGTCTGCACACAATTTTTCCGGTGGTTCCTTTGCACAGATACCTGGTAGCATTGGTCTGTTAACCGGGCATCTGAGAGGTGTACTACACAGCATTTAATTTTTCTCAGAGGTATGTGGGTGGCATGCTGTGTCAGCATCTTGTCCAAGCAGATGAGGTCCCCTCTCGGCTGAAGCCCCTTGTTTAAAACAGTAGACATTAAATTGATGTTGATGTTGCTGGGCATTGACAGATCAATTTACTTATTGACACTAACTTCTAATCATGTAATCAGAGCTCAAGGATAGAGAGTGCTGACTAAATGGATCTTAAAAATTGGTGTATTCATCAAGGTGCAAGGGAGATTTGCTAACTGAAGTCCCAGTGACCGAGTTGTACCTCAATATGAGCCTGTCTACTTGGATCTGGGCTGAAGTTGTGGGGAGAAGCAGTGGGTCCCAGTAAGAAGGACAGTTACCTGGTACACATGGTGCTGGTCACTGGGCAGAGGACGACACCTGGATACTGGATTGATTTCCTAAGGCCCAGTGCTGTTACCAGCTGCACCTATTGAGACATTTCTGTGCATTCTTGGAGAATAACCTTCTGACACGAGGCAAAGCAGACTTCCTGTTCCCTGCCAACCTAGTAGTGATTTCAAACTTTGTATCTTCAAACTCATTTTAGCAATTGACAATACATCTGTGTAGCGTCGTGTCACTTTGGGTGTATTGCTGCAGATAATCCAGATACTGATTAGGTTATGGTCTTTACATCAAATGATAACTTTGAAAAAAAGCCACCAGAGAGCAAATTTATACTACGATTAGACTGAAGCAGAAAAGTACAAAGGACAAATTGCTACTCCTGATCCTATTGTGAGCAGAGAGCCAAGACTATCATGGTGCAAACTATAAATCCTAAGTCTGTCACAAACAGCCTGAAAGAGTGTCTTTTGCAGTGCACACTCAGATTTACAATGAATAGCACCATTTGTTTGGGTTTTGTGGCAGCAAGTAGGAAGAATGGGGAAAGGCAGTGGAGTATATTTATATATCTAGCAATTTTAAAAGAAGGAATTGGCTGGTTCTAGTTGAAAATTCCCTGGCTGCTGGTTCTTCCAAGGAGATTGAGGATTTTGGGGCAGTTTTAAAATATGTTTCATGGGTCTTGTGACAGAATGGTTGCATCCTGATCTCTGAGCCACAAGGCCCAGATTCAAGTCCCTGTTGCCTTGGATATGTGTCATAATATGTCTGAATGGATTTATTTTAAAAAATCTTTAACATGGATTTGCTCTTTTCCCCACCTATGGGTCTGTAGCTCAGGGTGACAGTCTCACTTACTTGCTGATGTGTTGTAGCATATGTAAACAGGTTGATTAAAGATAACTAAAACCTGTTCTAGCAAATGTTCAGGTCCACATAAGCAGAGCCAAATTCTAGCACACTCCAGTTGTTTTGAGTTGGCATTACTCTCATCTCTGCCACTGATTACTATAAGGAGCTGAGAGCATTTTTTCTGACACCAACAAATAATATACACTTGGAATATTTAAAATGAAGAAAATCTTAGAGTCATACAGCATGCAGCAGACCCTTTGGTCCAACCAGTCCATGCCATCCTTAATCGCAAACTAGACTAGACCTGCCTGCCTGATCTTGGCCCATATCCCTACAAACCTTTCTTATTCATACACTTTATTGAAATGTCATATAAACATTGTAACTGTACCCACATCCACCATTTGTCTAGAAGTTCATTCCACACACGAACCAATGTCAGTGTAAGAAAAAAAGAAATTGCTTCTCATGTCTTTTTAAAATCTTTCTCCTCTCATCTTAAAAATATGCCTCCGAGTCTTGAAGTCCCCCACCCTAGGGTATAGACACCTACCATTCACCTTATCTATATCCCTCGTTGTTTTATTAACCCCTATGGAGTCATCTCTCTACCTCCTACACTCCAGTGAAAAGTGACCCAGCTTATGCAGCCTCTCTTTATAACTTGAACGCTCCATTCCTGGCACCATCCCGGTATATCTCATCTGAGCCCTCTCCAGCTTAATAATATCCTTCCTATAGCAGGGTGACCAGAACTGGACACGGTACTTCAGAAGATGCCTCACCAATATCCTGTACATCCTCAACATTATGACCCAACTCCTGCACTGAAAGGTCTGAGTAATGAAGGCAAACATGCTAAATGCCTTCTTAACCACCTTATCTATTGGTGATGCAAGCACCAAAGAATTATGTACCTGAACCCCTAGGTCTCTCTGTTCTACAACACTGCCCGAGGCCTTACTTTTAATTGGATAAGTCGTTTTTTTTTGTTTGTTTGTTTTTCCATAATGCAATACCTCACATTTATCCAAATTAAATGCCATCTGCCACTCTTCAGCCCATTGACCCAATTAATCAAGATGTCTTTGTAATCTTAGATAATCTTCGTCATTGTCCACTGTATTACCAATCTTGGCGTCATCCACAAACCTACTAACCATGCTTTCTATGTTGTGATCTAAGTTATTTATATAAATGACAAACAAAAGTGGACCCACTGTGGAACACCACTGGTATCCATTCCAATAAAAAAAACCCTCCACCATTACTATCTGTCCCCTGTTATGCTGATTTTGTACCAAATGACAAGCTCACCCCAAATTCCAGGTGATCTGAATTTACTAATTAGTCCGCCATGTGGAACCTTGTCACAGGCTTTACTAAAGTCCAAGTAAACAATGTCTACTGTTCTGCTCTCATCAATTTTCTTGGTTACTTCCTCAAAAAACTCAATTAAATTTGTGAGACATGATTTCCCTTGCGCAAAACCATGCTGACTATCCCTAATCATTCCTCGCCTCTCCAAATGCATGTATATTCTATCTTTCAAAATCACTTCCAACAACTTACCCACCACTGAAGTCAGACTCTCATGGCTGTAGTTCCCAGGCTTCTCCTTAAGTCCTTCTTAAACAAAGGCACGATATTTTGTTGGAAGTATTGATATATTCTCAAATTACATCTATTAAATTAATCACACACATCAACAAATTTATTGTGAGAAATGTTACTATTTCAAATCAGATGTGACATCTACGCTTTGGTTTGTCTTTATTGTGGTTCATTTAATTACAAATCTCTCCTGTGATTTTCTGTTCTTTCAAGCGAATCTTGACCTGTCACAAACTTTTTGCCTTCAAAGAATTTATGGGTACTGTTCGCCATCACCCTTTGCTTCTCACCACTAAATCAATTTTGGATTCAACTGTCAAATTACCCTGGATCCCGAGAGCTTTTAGCTTCTTAACCTGCCTGCCATGTGAGACCTACATCAAAAGACAAGTTGTTGACTTGGAATTCCTGTTCTTGCATTTTCTCTCAGCCTCTGGTGTGCACTTGCTTTCAAAGGAGGTTGCATGCTTTTTTAATCTTGTCACTTGCTGTGATCTTCAGCAAGCTTCCCCAGGACTTGAAGTCAATTTGAAAACAACTAATTAAAGTTGGATTTTCGCTACAATGAAAACATACATACACTCGAGCTTTCCATGAAAGATGCGCTTTAATAAGCGAGTGTCAGACATTTTGGCTCTATGGCCAGCCCAATTTAATTGTGATTGCCTCAATATGGTTCAGACATTTTCTAAACCAATTTGCACAAGCACTTTGGTATCTGGTATTTTGGTCTGTCATCTGATCTAACATACGTAGATATGTTTTATTTCCCCAGATAAAACAATAATCTCATTGTTCCTTTCCAATCCTGATTATCTTTATACTTGATCAAAAACACTTGTCACCTTTATAGCAGAATTCTCTCAAAACCTAGTTACTGATTTGGGATTTCAGTTAGGTGGAAGAATTGAAGACACTTGGGTACTGTCCTTCGAGAAGTGAAGGCCAAAACATGAATTTACAGATGTGTTCAAAATGATGAGGGATTTCGTCAAAAATATACGGAAACTATTTCAATTGGTAGATGTGTTGAGAACCAGAAATTTCAAGTAATTTAGTGAAAGAACCAACAGAAACATGAGAGAAAAACCTTTTTGCTGTGAGTGGTTACAATCGGAAACATAAGGATTGAGAACAAGGAGAAAACCAATTTAATTATGGCTTCCAAAAAAGGAATTTTGCTGGCATGAAAAAAAGTTGCAAGGCTGTGGGTAACAAGGTGGAACTAATTCAGTTGCTCTTGCAGAGAGCTGGCAGGAACATGCTGGACCAAATGATTTTATGATAATTGATTATGGTATGGCAATTGTTTATTGTGGCAAGATCCTGCTGTGAATTTTTTAAACAAAATAACAAATATTGTTTTTATTTGTCTACATTGTTCCACCTCATTAACTCAAAGCTATCTTGGCTATCTGTTTTCTAATTTTGCCAGGAAAACAAGTAGAATCATATATTCTGTTTCAACAAACAGCTAAAGCGCAGTAAATTGTACCTTGACAAATCAAATTCAAAAGCTGTATAAGAATGAAAAAATATCAACGGTACAGCAAAATTTACCAACTAAATGTAAAAAAGAACAACTTCAATTGTAGCTGATTTCAGGACTTTGAACCAGTGACAGTGGATAGTGTGTACCTATTGGGTGGTAGTGCCCAGCACTGGTTTGGCACAAATGTTAGAGAAGCAGAAATTGCTGGAAAAACTCAGCAGGTCTGGCAGCATCTATGGAGTGAATCAAATTGATTGCAAAGCATGGACCCTCAGGATGAGACCAGGACAGATCATCCACTCAGCATTTCTGACTGAAATTGGATGGAAATGGTTTCAGCCTTGATTTTTTGCACTTATGTCCAGGGTTCCCTGAATACTGTTAGCCAGGGTATTTGTGGAAGCTCCTGCTCTTTTTTGTGTAATTGCCCACTGCACTTCATGAGCAGATGTGCAAATCTGCAGAACTTTGATCTGATCTGTTGACTGAGGATTGGCTTAGCTATGACTACTGCATGCAGGTCATCCAATGTTGTAACTTCACCAGATTGATACCTCATGTTTAGGATGCCTGTTGTTGTTCCTGGCATTCTGTTCTCACTGAACCAAAATTGATAGTCAAGTGAAGGATATGCTGGTCCATGAGTTTACAAATTATGGTTAAATGCATTTCTGCTGCTGTTGACATACAGTGCCTCATGGATGTGTAGTTTTCTGCTATTGGATCTGAATTCTGAATCAATATCATTTAGCACAGTAACCTCAACATAACCTCAACCTCAGCAATATGTTCTAGTCACTCCAATCATTACTGTCATTGACTGATGCACCTGTATTGATTGGTGGTGGATTGGTGTTGTAAAGTCAAGCAACAGTTTTCTTTTTTTCTTGGTTTCTTCATGCAGACCTAGTCTAGCAATTAGGTCCCCCAGGATGTGACTGGCTCAATCAATTGTTTTGTGGCGAAACTACTCTTGGTGATTTGTACTGAAGTCCCCACCCAGAATGCATTCCTATGCCCTTGCGGCCCTCAGTGCATTTTCCAAATGATCTTCAGCGTGGAAGAGGACTGAATCATGAGCTAAGGTAGGACGTTAGGTGGTAATCAGCAGGAGCTTTCTTGCCAATAATTGAGCTAATGCCGTGAGGCTTGATGAGGACTTGTGAATGTTGAGGACTCCCAGGGCAACTCCCTTTGACTAAATGCTATTGTGACCACATCACTGGTGGTTCTGACCTGCCACTCGGGCAGGATGTATGCAGACATAGTGATGAAGGAATTAGCATGTGGCTGTAAAGTATGATTCACTGAGTATGACTATCTCATGCTGTTTATTATGTGTATGTCCATTCAAAGCAGATAAAACAAAGTTTTAAAATAAATCCATGGTTTCCAAAAAAGAAGGGAAGAATGTGTGTTTTGTTATTTTCGCATTAGAACCTGTGATCTTATTGTTTTATCCTTCAACTTACAACAGAATAGATAGGTGATCCATATGTCTCTTGAAAATCGCATTGATGTAACAATTCTTTCGACAAATGCTGTTAGCTATTTCTTTTGTTTGGTTTTAAAACATATATGGTATGTTTTACTGTACTTGCTACAAAAAAACAGCTTGTAAAATACATGTAAGATATTTAAATATACCTCTTTCATGTCCCTATAATGCCTGCATGTGACTCTTTTTATCACTTGTCTGCTATGGATCTGTGTGGTACTGTGATTTGGAGCACTATTAACCATTCTCTGCAAATCGCCCAGTGAATTCTGGAAAAAAAGAGTGTGATTTTACCTCAGTAAAGGCTTTTAATGCTCTACATGAATATTTCAAGAAATTGCATATTTCCGAGTAACACAATTCCATTTCTGCCTTGATTTTGTCTTTTGTGCCTTCTAAAGCCTTGGCTAAAACATTGATATCAATTCCTTTCAAAAGCCTTGGTTTATTGTTTGATGATGTTACTCAGAACTGTGAAATAAATGTGAATTCTCCATAGGAACGTAGGCCTTAAGAATGGGAACAGGCTGTTCAACTCTTCCAACCTGGATGGATGATTCAAAAGCTGACCTGGATGTGGTCTCAACTCCATGAACCTCACCCAACGCTTCATTCCCTTGTTCATTACAACAATCTTTAAGCCTTCCTTGAATACATTCAAAGACCCAGCCTCCACTACTTTGTGAAGAATTGAATTACACATATTAAACTGTTTGAGAGAAAGAAAACCACATTCTTCTCCTTTTAGTCTTAACCCATGGACCCTAGTTCTATTGTGTGCCATAAAAGAAATCCTTCAACATTCTGTATTCAGCTATCACATCTACATTCTTTTAGCAGCTTATATGTTTTAATAAGGTCATCTCTCATTGTTACATGCCCAATCTTTGTGCATAACATAAGCTCCTTATCCCAGGAATAAAGAGTGTTTTTTCCTCTGAACTACTTTTAACACATTTTTTTCAAATGTAGAAATCAACACAGCACACAGTGCTCCTGATGCAATATAACCAAGACCGAAGACAGTTACTTCAACTACAGTAAAGCTTCCATGCTTTTATATTCCATTGCCCTTTCAGTAAATTCCAACATCACACTTGCCTTCCAAATCACTTGTTGAACCTGCACGCAGTCCTAACGTTTTGTGATTCTTGTAACATGGTGCCCAGATCCCTCTGGACTTCAGATTTCTGCAATCTCTCTTTGTTTAAATAGTATACTTCTCTCTTCTTCCTGCCAAAATGGACAAATTATACTCCATCTGCCAAATCCATTCACTTTAACCTGCCTGTATCCTTCTGCAGATTCTCAAATTCCTATTGACAGTTTAGTTTCCCAACTATCTTGGTGTCATCAGCAAATTTAGCTAGCGTGTATTTGGACCCTTCATCCACTTGTACAGATTAGCTGGTCTGGCTTTGGTCTCAATTCCACTTTTCTGGGCTAGCAATTCATCCATTTAATTTCAAATGCTGTGTGCATTCAGTTATCGAGACTTTTAATTCTGTGTTATGACCATTTTTGCAATCTCTGGCCTTAATCTCCTGATATATTCTTAAATTCATGCACATTGTCTTTCCCTGTCACATACTACTTATCACTAGCCAAACTTGCAAACCCCCTTGTTGTATTAACTTGTTGTTTCTCTTTGTTTTATCACATCTTCTCTCTTAAACCATAAGACATAGGAACAGAAGTAGATAGTTTAGCCCATCAAGTCTGTTATGCCATTCAATGAGATCATAGCTGATCTAATAATCCTCAACTCTGTTTTCCTGTCTTTTCCTCATAACTCTTAATTCCCTTATTGATTAAGAGTCTATTTTAGTCTTGAATACACTTAATGATCCAGTCTTTGTGGTAAAGAATTCCACAGATTCACAACCCTCTGAGGGAAGAAATTCCTCCTTTAAACTAAAATGTATGCTCTTTTATTCTGACATTATGCCCTCTGATTTTAGACTCTTCGACTCGAGGGAGCATGTCCAGTCCTCTAAGATTCTTGTATGGTTTAATTAGGCTTCCTCTCATTGTTTTATAGTTCAATGGGTTCAGGCTCAAGATACATGTGGTCCATTTCTAAAGCAGTCCTTCCATACCAAGTAACAACCTAATGAACCTGCTCTGGACTGCCACCAATGCCAATATATCTTGGCTTAGGTACGGGGCCCAAAACTCATCCCAGTATTCCAGCTGTAGTTTGACTAGTGTCTTGTATAGTTTTTAGCAAAATCATCCTACTTACTGCATTCCCTTTGAAATAAAGGCCAACTAAAGGCCTTCTCTGTTTCCTACTGGTTTTGGAATCTAACTTTTTGTGATTCATGGACAAAGATTCTCAAATCCCTCTGTTCTGTACTTTTTCTTTAGTTTTTCTCCAGTTCAATAATATTCAGCTCCTTTGTTCTTCCTGCCAGAGTGCATAACCTCACATTATTCTCATGATTCCTTCTCCTACTATTTAAAGCCCTCTCCATTGCTGTAGCTATGATTCGCCAGAAAACTGATCCCAGCATGGTTCATGTGAAGCCCTTTCTAATGAAGCAGCTCCCAATTTCCCAATTTCTCCATACTGATGCCTATGCCTTTGGATCAAAACCCATTTCGCTCAAACTAGTTTTTGAGCCGTGGATTCATCTCTCTAACCTTGTTCACCCTCTGCTATTTCGTGCAGTCTGAAATGGTACAGTGTACCTAACTTCCCAGGATGCAGAAACACGGTTCAGTCAGCTAAACTGCTGGAATATTATTCTTTAACTGGTAGCAGGCTTTGCTCTGATATTTTTTTGAAAATGATTCAATAAAATCTAAAGGAAATCCATAATCTAAATTGTGGGAAGGTGATGGCCGAGTTATGTTATCTATTAATGCAGAAACTCAGCTAGTGTTCTAGGGACCCAGTTTCAAATCTTGCCATGGCAGTTGGTGGAACTTGAATTCAATAAAAAAAAATAAGAATTTTAAGAAAAAATATGAGTTAAGATTCTACCGATGACCGTGAAATCATTGCCGATTGTCGGAAACATCCATCTGGCTCATTGATGTCCTTTAGGGAAGGAAGTCTGCCATCCTCACCTTGTCTGGTCTGCATGTGACTGCAGAGCCACAGCAATGTGGTTGACTCTCAACTTGCCTTCTGAAATAACTTAGCAAGCTACTTAGTTGTATCAATTGCTAAGAAGTCTTAACAAAGAAATGAGACCAGTCAGACCACCTGGCATTGACCTAGGCATGGGAAAGGACAACGGCAGGTGCAGCCCTGTTAACCCTACAAAGTCGTCTTTACTAACATTTGGGGGTTAGTGCCAAAATTTAGGAGAGCTCTCTCTCAGACAAGTAAATAAAAAGCCTGATATAGTCATACACTCAGAATCATGCTCACTAAAAGAAAATGTCCCAGGCACCACTGTAACCATCCCTGGAAACATCTGTCCCACCAACAGGACAGACCTGGCAGAGGTGGCGACACAGTGGTATACAGTCAGGAGGGTTTTGGCCTAGGAGTCCTCAACACTAACTCTGGACCACATGAAGTTTCATGGCTTCAGGTTATGCATAGGCAAGGATGCCTCTAAGTGATTACCACGTATCCTCCTCCCTCCGCTGATGAATCAGTGCTCTTCCATGTTTAACTACACTTGGAGGAAGCACCAAGAGTGGCGAGGAAGCAAAATGTACTCTGGGTGGGAGAATTTCAGTGTTCACCACCAAGAGTTGCACACTAGTAATAGTCGTAGACTGCCTACAGTGTGGAAACAGGCCCTTCGGCCCAGCAAGTCCACACTAACCCCCAGAGCAGCCCACCCAGACCCATCCCCTACAACTCTCCCAATTCACACATTGTGGGTGTGCCTGTACCAAATATCCTGCAGTGATTCAAGAAGGCAACTCGTCACCACCTTCTCGAAAGTAACTGGGGATGGGCAATAAATGCTGGCCCAGCTGGCAAAGCCCATTTCATGGGACTGAGTTTTAAAAGAAAGCTAAATACATTTATTTTATGGTGACTGTTTTCTTAGAAGATAGAGAATCTCTACAGACCCTTTGGCCCAACAAGTCCACACTGACCTCAGGGCATTCCACCCAGACCCATTCCTGCATAACTCACCTAATCTACACATCCTTGAACACTGTGGGCAATTTAGCATAGCCAGTCCACCTAGCCTGCCCATCTTTGGGCTGTGGAATGAAACCGGAGCACCTGGAGGAAACCTACACAGACATGGGGAGAATGTGCAAACTTCACACAGACACTCACCCTAAGGTGGAATCAAACCTTGGTCCCTGGTGTTGTGAGGCAGCAGTGCTAACCACTGAGCCACCATGTCGCCTGATAATTCTACTGATTGATCTGGTTAGGTCCTAAAGAGCACAGCTGTTAGACTGGATCTGTAGCAGGTGATGAGAGAAAAATCATACTTGACCTCGTACTTATAAATCTGCTGGCTGCAAATGCATCTATCCATGACAGTATTGGTAAAAGTGGGCATTGCACAGTCCTTGTGGAGGTGCAGTCCCACCTTCACATTGAGAATACCCTCCACTTTGTTGTATGACACTATTATTGTGCTAAATGGGACAGACTTCGAACAGATCAAGCAACTTAAGGCTGGGCATACATGAGGAGCTATGGGCTATCGACAGCAGCAGAATTGGACTTCAAACCAATCTGCAACCTCATGGCTCAACATATCCCCTCACACCCATGAATATTAAACCAGGAGATCAACCCTGGTTCAGTGTAGAGTATAGGAGGACATGTGAGGAGCAGCATCAGACATATCTAAAAAAGAGGTGTCAATCTGGTGACGCTACCAAACAGATCTATTTACATGTCAAATAGCATAAGCAGCAAGTAGTAGAACAGAGCTAAGCAGCCCCACAACCAATAGATCAGATTGAAGCTCTGTAGTCCTGCCACATCCAGTCATGAGTGATGGTGGGCAATTGAGCAACTCACTGGAGGAGGAACCCTTGACGTTAGGCCACATTTGACTGAATGTGGCATCAAGGAGGCCCAGCAAAACTGGAATCAGTGGGTATCAAGGTGCAAACTCTCTGCTGTTTGTGATCATACCTAGCATGTAGGAAGATGGTCATGGTTGTTGGAGATCAGTCATCTCAGCTCTGCAGGAGTTCCTCAGAGTAGTGTCCTTGACCCAACCATCTTCAACTGCTTCATCAATGACCTTCCCTCCGTCATAACGTCAGAAATCGGGATGTTCGCCAATGATTGCACGACATGCAGCACCATTCATGATACCTCAGATACTAAAGCAATCCATGTTGAAATCCAACAAGATCTGGACAATGTCCAGGTTTTGGCTGACAAGTGGCAAATAACATTGCTCGGCATTTGATTGGCATGAATGACAATCACCAATAAGAGAGAATCTAATTACTGACCCTTGACATTCAATCATGTTACCATCACTAAATTCCACACTATCAACATCCTCGAGGTTACCATTGACCAAAAACTTAACTAGACCTACCACCTAAACACAGTGCCTAGAATTAGAATTAGGTTTATTGTCATTGTATAATCCAGAATAAAGTACAGGAGTACAGTAAAATGTGTACAATGTTGCCACACAAGGGGCTATTTTAGGTACAAAGTACTTAGGTACAAAAATAGAGAAATGGAGAGAAAAGTTAAATGTTACAGCATTACAGTTTTTCATAGAATAAATTAGAAGGATAAATAAATAAAGTTAAAGATAAACGTTACAATCCTTCTACAGCCTGCAATCTCTTCACACTTTGGGCTTTCCACGCGTGGTTTCTCTCTCCCTGCACTGCCAGGCTTGAGATCTATGAAAGGGTGACTGCACCAGGTCCCCGTCTATTGGCCAACCCTCTTGGGATCCCCACCGGCTGGCTGCTCCACTCCGCCTCTGCGACCTTTGGCTGCCGCGCTTCTCCCGGGCTTGCGGGCTGCTGGCTGTTCTGCTTGGCCCTGGCCTGTTGGCCTTCCCATTCCACTCCGGCCTACTGATCGCATACTGTCCTGCTTAGCCCTGGCCTGCTGGTTGTCTCCTTCTGTGCCCTCAGCTGCTGCTCTCTTCCCAAGCCAAGGTAATTTTAAAAAATCACTAAAAAAAAGTTTAACAAGGAAAGGAAAAAGTAGAGGGAAAAAGAGGAGGCGTACAGAAAGGACGAGCCCTGTGCTGAGCCTGGACGTTGTCTACTCTGCATCTGCCATCTTGAAAACAAGAGCAGGTCAGAGGTTAGGAATACTGCAGTGAGTAACTCACCTCCTGACTCCCCAAATCCTGTCCACCATCTATGAGGTACAAATCATGAGCGTGATGGAATACTCCCCTCTTGCCTGGATGAGTGCAACTTTAGGAGCACTCAAGAAACCTGGCACCATCCAGGATAAAACAGCTCATTTGATTTGGCACCACAACCACCAGCATTCACTCCCTTCACCATTGATACTCCATAGCAGCAGTGTCTACTGTCTACAAGATACACTGCAGAAATTCACCAAAGGTCCTTAGATAGCACTTTCCAGACTGTTGACTACTTCCATCTAGAAAGACTAGGGCAGCAGCTGCATGGGAGCACCAACACCTGTGAGTTGCCCTCCAAGCCATGCACCATCCTGACTTGGAAATATATTGCAGTTCCCTCAATGTCAGTGGTCAAAATCCTGGAATTCTCTCCCTGATGGCATTGTAAGTTAACCAACAACTCATGGACAGTAGAGGTTCCAGAAGGCAGCTCACCAGTACCTTCTCAAGGACAGCTAGAGATGGGCAATGAAATGCTGGGCAGCCCATGTCCCATGAGTGAATAAAAAGGGAAAAACATTTTAAAATTATTGTGCAGGTAACTCTATTTGCAGTATTTTATTAGAAGAAGGTTTTATGAGAGAAAAGAGACGGCAGTGATTTTAAATGGGCTGTAGGATTTTGTTTAAATCTGAAAGTTTAATGTACTGAGAGAGCTTCTCTACTTCCACTTATTTTACTTTATTTTTTCAAAAACAACTAGTACATTTAGAAGAATATAGACATTGTCTTTTCTCCTGACAGCACAGTAACTTGCAATAGCAAGAAATAGGTGATTTTGATTTTGGCCTTGTTCTTTTGCAGACATATGGCAGATGGCAAGATATGAGAAGCACCTGGTGCGAATTGAAATATACCCACAGCTTGTAGCAATGATTCATGTCTGCTGCTTAACAGACAATTACTTCTTTTGCAATAAGAGTTGATTGTTGAGGCAGATTGAGAGGAAAGTGCTTAGCCTTTGGACAAGTACTGCATAAATTACACCAGTACAGCGGATTGAAAGAGTTTGCTTGCCATTTTCTGCTTTCTCTTGGTGTTTGGTTTCAGTTCTGTGACTGCAATCTAGCAAACCAGGAAGATGTTCACCTGCTAGGTGAGGAGGTGGTAATAGGAGAAGCTTTTAATTTCTAAAGCTTCAGACATCTCTGTTCAGAGCCATCCCTTGAGGAAGGAAAGAGGGGACCCTCCCAGCAGCTCCTTCTGTCAATCACAAAGCGTCTTTGTCATGTAAGCTCATTGATGTTGCTGTGCCTTTGCTGTTTATCATGTTCCTGTCATCTGGAAGCATAGAAGAGAGAAAGTGGCTGTATGGTTCTCAGGCACAGATAATAGGCTGCTTGTTGCTGTGGGGACCTGTGTCCCAGCAGCCCTGGAATAATTTCTAGGGGGTTTTAATGACTAAAATGCATTGCATCTCACTGATTCAGGTCTTGTAGTCAGTACCCACTTTTTAAAATTATATAACAAACTAGGGGAGGTGAAAGAAATTTTGTAGATTGTCCCTTTGATCCCTTTTATAAATAACAACGTGAAAATAGAAAGTTCTAAATGATCTGAATTTCTTTTCAAAGGAGTTAATTAAGCAAGAAAATTATTGTACCTCTTTAGTAAATTAGGTTATTTTCATTAAAATTTATTTTCTTCACCTTTATGAAGCATTTGCTTGAATACATCAAACCCACCGAAAACCTGTTGACAGACATTTATTAGACATGATTGCAGAAAATACAAATGAGAAATGGATTTTTAGGATGTTATTTTAATATGATGAGTTAACTGGTAACCTCTTTCTCGCTCTCTCTGTCTCTTGCACGCTCTCTCTCGGCCCAGCACTGTGTCTTATCACTCTCCTTCACTCACTCTTGTCATTTAATGCTAACTCACGGCTTGTTTATCAGTTTCGTCTTGACTGTTCTCCCTCTTGTAGCTCTTCCCTCCTTCCCATTAGTTCTCACTGTTCCTCCTTGCAGTTCTCAAACACTGACAGTCATAGCCTGTTGCTCCCACTTGGAGACCTTTGCTTTCTCTTTTGACTTGTTGCTCACACTTGTGGCTCACAGCTGCTCCTGTTTGCACACATTTGCTCCTTTTGGAACTCTTGCCTGCTTCCTCTATGGTTTGTTACTGTCATGGCCCATTGCTCCTTCTCATGGCACTCACTCGCTCTTTCCTGCAGCTGTCACCCTGTGCCTTTTCCTACCTGTCACTTTCTTTTGCAGCTCTCGTCCACTCCCAAACAAAATCCATCACGGTCAATTGCACCATCTTGCAATCCATTGCACTCTTTTGCTGCTGCTGCTGTTGCCCAGATCCCTTAAGAACCTGTCAGTCTCACTTGTTGCCCATTGCTTCTCCTCTCTGGCCTTGTCCAGTCTCTCTCTCCCACTCCTTGTCGCCCATCGCTCCCTATTGCAGCTTTCACCCAATTTCCCTAATGGCCTGTCGCTTTCTCCTGTGGCCCCTGTTCCCTCACAGCCTGTTGCTTACACTTACATGATACAAGCTCATTGCACTTGCTGATGGCCCATCCGTCCCCACTGAAGGTTTTTGCCTGCTTCCTTTCGTGATCCATTTTACACTCTTGCAACTCATCGCACCTTTTTCTTGCTCTTGCCCACCCCTTCTCAAGGTCCGTTGGCTGGTTTTGTGGCTTCCGGATTATCCAACTTTAAGCATTGGGAGCAATTTATAGAACACAGGAAAGAAGAGCTAAGAATCTTCTAAGGAAAAAAGAATATGAATGCAATCTAGCGAGGAACATAAAAGTGGACAATATAATCTTTCGTCTATGTAAGACAAAAAAGTGATTAGCAAGGATAAATGTGGGCCCATTACAATTGAGCCCTGGAGAATTTGTAGTGGAGAGCAGAGTAATAGTAGAGAACCTAAGCAATTACTTTGCCTTCATTTCCATGAAGAAGATATGAGAAACGTTTCAGGAATACCTGGTGACCATGAAACTTGTAACTGAAAAGCTAAAAGAAATGATTTGAAAAGAGACCGTACGTGAAAATTTTATTTCAGTGAGCCATATTCCAGGTATACAGTTAAGCAGCACCAAAATGGATTATGCTCTTATTTTGGCACAGTACCTCAGTACAGAGTGCATTACTTTATATTTAAAAAGTATTATCATAGATAATTGTTAAAGCTGTATTTCTCCACAATTTGTAAAATTAAGATTTCCCCAAACCACTGTCAATTTGGTACAGATTACATTATTAGTTTACACATTGTAGCAAAGTAGCTTTGTGACCACTTGCACAGAAGTTGCATTACACATACTTTTTATTTAGCTCAACTGGTCTGCACCACTTGTTCTTCACACGACTATTAACAATGATTCGCCCTATTTTCAAATCCACCTACACAACCTTCAGATCATAAGAAGTAGAAGCAGCACTAGGCCATTCAGCTCATCGAGTCTGTTCTACCATTCAGTAAGGTCATGGCTACTCTGACAATCCTTCACTCCACTTTCTTGCCATTTCCCCATAACCCTTGATGTCCTTACTAATTGAAAATATGTTTGACTCAGCCTTGAATATACTTAATGACCCAGCCTCAACAGCCCTCTGTGGTAAAGAAGTTCACAAATTGACTACTGTCTGAGAGAAGAAATTTCTCTGTCTTAAATGGGCAGCCCCATTGAAATTAACCCTCTAGTTCTAGAATTTCTGACAAGGGGCGCAATTTCTCTACATCTATCCTGTCAAACCCTCTAAGAATCTTACATGTTTGAATAGCACCTCCTCTTATTCTTCTAAAGTCCAATAAGTACAGAACCAGTCTACTCAACCTTTCCTCATAAGAAAATCCCTCCGAACTTAGGATGAAGCTAGTGAACGTTCTCTGGACTGCCTCTAATGCAGATATATCTTTTCCTTAGAACCAAATCTATTTGCAAGTGGGATCTGACTAGTGCTTTGTATAGTTTTATCAAGACTGCCCTATTTTTAGATTCCATTCCCTTTGAAATAAAGGAGAACGCTCCATTTACCTCATAAAAACCGTAAGAACTGTGGATGCTGTAAATCAGGAACAAAAACAGAAGTTACTGGAAAAGCTCAGCAGGTCTGGCAGCATCTGTGAAGGAAAAATCAGAGTTAACGTTTCGGGTCCGGTGATGTTTCCAGCAGCTTCTGTTTTTACTCCATTTACCTCCCCTATTTCGTACTGATTTTGGATGCTAGCTTTTGGTGATTCCTGTCTGAGGACCCCCAGATCTCTGTATGCTGCAGCTTTTTGCAGTCTCTACCCATTTAAATAATATCCAGTTCTTTACTCCTTCTTATGAATGAGCACACCTCTCAATTTCCTATATTATGTTCCACCTATCAAGTTTTTTTTTCCATTCACTTAACCTATCTGTATGTTCTGCAAATGTGTCTTTCCCACAATTTGACTTCTCGCCTATTTTCATGCCATCTGCAAACTTGACGAGTACATTCACTTGCCTCATCCAAGGCATTAATTTATTTTGTAAATAATTGTGGCCTCAATACTGGTCCATGTGGCGCTCCACTAATTGCAGGTTGCCATCCTGAAAATGCTCACTTTAACCCAGCTCTCTGAATTCCACTAGCTAATTGAGGCAATGTCAGTGTAGTGCTTTTGCTGGTCTGGTAATCCAGATTCCCAAGTAACAGTTTGGGGATCTGGGTTGAAATTCTACCAGGGCAGATAGTAGAATTTGAATGCAATAAAAATCTGAAATTAACTCTCTAGTGATGGCTATGAAGCCATTGCCAGTTCTTGCAACAACCCATCTGGTTCACTTATGAAGGTAAACTGCGGCTTTACTTGGTCTGCCCTACATGTGACTCCAGACCCACAGAAATGTGCTTGATTCTAACTGCCCTCTGTAATGACTTGCTAAACCATACAGTTATGTGAACCTGTTTTAAAACAAAAACGTCTCAAAAGAGGAGTAAACCTAGATAGGCTCCTAGGCATCAATTATGCAACAGCTTGATACAGACATAGTCATGGAATGGTACGTTATATGCAATGTCTCAGACAACATTGTAAGTATGCTTGCATATGTCCTGTACCACCACTAGGACAAACCCAGTAGAGGTGCCAGCACAGTGGTACTCAACTTGGAGGGTGTTGCTCTGGGAGTCCTCAATGTTTACTGTCTCTCACATGACATCAGGTCATATTTGGGCAAAGAAATCAACTGCTGATTACCACATACTGCCCTCTTGGCTGATAAGTTAATTCGCAATATAAACCGAAAGAACTGCAGATGCTGTAAATCAGAAACATAAACAGAAGTTGCTGGAAAAGCCCAGCTGGTCTGGCAGCATCTGTGAAGTGAAAATCAGAGTTAACATTTCTGGTCCAGTGACCTCTCCCTCAGTTGCTTAGACCCTTCCTGAGTTCTTCCATGTTCAACAATGCTTGGAGGAATTACTGAGGGAGGCAAGGGTGCAGAATGTACTCTGGGAGGCCCACTCCTGTCTGAGCTGGACATGGTCTAAAGGACATAGCCACTGGACTGGGTCTGCAACAGGTGATGATGAAATCAAAGTGAGGAACAAGCATACTTGACCTCGTTTCCAATCTGACATGATAGTAATGGTAAGAGCAACCATGACACAGTCCTTACACATCTCCTTACGGAGATGATTTTCCATCTTCACATTGAGAATACCCTGCATTGTGCCGTGTGGCACTACCACAGTGATAAATGGGATGGACTTCAAACAGATCTAGCATCTCAAGAATGGGCATCCTTGAGGCACGAATGGCTGCCACCGGCAGCAAAATTGTACTCCTAACAACCTTCAACCTCATTGCCATAACATCTCTTACACTATCATTAACATTAAGCCAGAATCAATTAAGAATGCAGGCGAGCATGTCATGAACACCATCAGCAAGCCTAAAATTGATGTGTCAACCTGGTGAAACAAAAAAAAAAGTAGATCAGATTTAAGGTCTGCAGTCTTGTTAGATCCAGTCCTGAATGGTAATGGATAGTGTAATAGCTCACTGGAGGAGGAGGCTGCACAAATTTGTGCAAAAGTAAAGGCTAAAACGTTTGCAGCAACCTTTAGCCAGAAGTGCCATGTGGATGATCCCTGTTAGCCTCCTCCAGTGAACCCTAAAATCACAGATGCCACTCTTTATCTAATTCTGTTCACTCCACAATGTCAAGAAATTGCTCAAGACACTGGGTAAAGCAAAGGCTATGGATCCTGGCATCAAGTAAGCAACTCAGTCTTCTCTGTTCTTTCATTGCAAAACAAAATTGCTTAAGGTTTGCACTTTCAGAATCTAAACTGTAGATTTCAGTTTAACAATAACTACAAATTTAATTTAGTTTGTACACATTAAAGATTTAGACTCTCCTACCCAGCAAAGGGATGGACTCAGCCATGTCTTGTCTTGAATCTTGAATATGAACATATCTTCAGCCTCTTTCACGAACCCTAGAAATGAATTTCCCAAATCACCATTGTGTAAAGAAATGTCATTGTCCCTCTTTTCATAATTGCTGAATTAATGGAAACCAGTAGCTACTGGTTTTGCTTTCCCATTTCTACATAACTTTAAGCACGTCCAACATATTATCCCATAATATGTGATGTTCCAAGTGAGAAATGCCCAGTTTTTAAAAATTAAAAACAGAAATGCTCAGCAAGTTTTTCAGCATTTGAGGAGAGCAAAGCATGATTAACATTTCATATTGATGTTGTTTTGTCAGCATAGGGAAAAAGCAGATATGATTTGTAATTAAGGAAAGCCAATATGAAGAAGAATAAGAGGGAATATCCGTGATCAGGTGGAAGGCACTTAAAGTTAACTGCCAAAAATAGTTGCATGATGGTGATATGCAGGAGGAGATTGTATTGGGGCTATTAAAGAAGCAAAAAATTATTTGACGAGCGGTGCAAGTGGAAAAAGCAACCTTATGACCAACAGCTGCTATCCAAAAACACAAAAATGAACAAAATTGGTGATAGAAATGATGAGCTGAAGTTATTAAATTCCATGTTGAGTTTGATCGGCTGTGAAAAGAATAATTAAAAGATTAGTTTCTGTTCCCCAAACTTGAATTGATCTTCATTGGAACAGTACAGGAGATCAAGTACAGCTGGCTAGAGAGGTAATCAAGTGGACAATTAAAATGATGTGGCCAGAAGCTTGCGATATATTTATGGATCGACAGAGGTGTTCTGCAAAGTCATCATCCAGTCGGTGTATGTGGATGAATTCAGGAGAACAAGTGAGAAGCACAGAAGTACATTCATGGTTCAGTCCACGAGGTCAGTGTCTGTTTGTGTACAACGAACCTGGCATATCGTTTCAATGGAAGTTGCTGGTGCTCTCCAAAGAATGGCATTCAGGTTGAGAACTGTACTGTAAATGGATTGGAGTTGTGCCATGAGGTTTGCATTGAAGCTGGTACGTGTGCAATGGTAATGCCCTAAATAATGTGTGATGATTGCTGCCCCAGGAGCATGCTCCCATACTTTTAAATTTGCACTTCTTTTGATTTTTGAATCTTGTCTATGCTGTCTAAAGCATTCCTAATCTTACAATCTAAAATCTATCTACATTTGTCCTAAGCATCCTTTTTGGATGTAAATTTATACATTGTTTTCTATCACACAGGAGATTCTAATTTTGGATGCTTTTCCTTCACCTCTTTTGGAAATGTCTGCCTGTACCTAAATCATCTCTTTGAAGACATTCAATGATTGATGAACTGCCTGCCAGTTTTTTGATTTTAATCCACCTGAACCAGGTGTCTTTTTAACTCCCTGAAATTTGACCTCCTTCCTTTGAAGTATTTTTATGCTACATTACTTCTTGTTCCTTTCCATAACTATTCAAAATTATATTCAAAATTCAATATTACGATCAATGTTTCTCAAATGCTGTCCCAATGAAGTGTCCTCCACTTCCCCACGTTTTTTTCAATATCTCAGCCCAGCATTGTTCGTTCCTTATTGAGCTAGAAATACACAATTCATGAATTCCTCTCTTCTTTATCCCTTATATTGTCAATATCCAAGTCTGTGTTAAGGCATTTAAAATGCTCCGTCGGTTCTTCTATTTGTCTGCACAAATATCTCTTTTTCAATATTGCAGGTAGTGTGCACCTAATAATGCAGTACATCTCTTGTTTACTTAATTCGAAGTGAGTAGATTCTGTCTTGAGCCTCCATTTGTTTCTTTCCTTCCTAGTGCAGTAGTAAGTTTTGAGGTTGATGCTGCCAACATTTCCTTTATTTCCCTTCCCAGCTGCCTTTGATTATTTGTTTCCAGACTACCAAAGCATGTTTCAATGCAACACGGAACAAAATTCCTCCATCTAGATGTCATAATATTTTGTAAAAATTAAAAGTACTTTGCAATAGTTTGTAATTTGTAAAGGTACTTTGTAAAAGTATTTATTCTGCAAGTGATATCATGAAAATCATGTGTACTGAAGCTGTTTTTAAGTGGGGTCTTGAGTGTGTCTAACACACAGCTCTAATGGCATTCTTTACTAGATCTTGCTTGACTATGTCATGCAAGATATGCCTTGCCTTCTACAGCATAAACTACTCAATGCGGGAGATCATTTGGATAGTATGGATAATCCCTATTGTTTTTGTTAACTGCATCTATCTCCTTAAACCTTTCTTCCACTGATGAAGTGTGTGAGAGCTTGTGGACTTTATGTCACTAAGATTGAGCCCATCCATTTGAATATCTGAATACGGGTGGCACGGTGGCTCAGTGGTTAGCACTGCTGCCTCACAGCGCCAGGGACCCAGGTTCGATTCCAGCTTCGCGTGACTGTCTGTGTGGAGTTTGCACATTCTCCCTGTGTCTGCGTGAGTTTCCTCCGGGTGCTCTGGTTTCCTCCCTCAATTCAAAGATGTGCAGGTGAGGTGGATTGGCCATGCTAAATTGCCTGTAGTGTTCAGGTATGTGTAGATTAGGTGGGTTACAAGGGGACGGGTGTGGGTGGGATGCTCCGAGGTTCGGTGTGGACTTGTTGCGCCGAAGGGCCTGTTTCCACACTGTAGGAATTCTAGATACTTTTAGATCTTTTCTGATTCCCTCCTCAGCCTTGTTCAACAAGGTAAATATCTTTCCTCCTGACCTAGACTTAAATTTGTGTAACCTTTTGGCTTCTTTCCTAAGTCTCTTCATGTACTCAGACAATTTTAGAGACTCAAGGGGCTGTCCACTTGACTGCATTCTTAATAAAGTACTGAGCAACTAACTCCCCTTCAAAGTTCAGCCGTCCCTCTCTCTTCAAAAGGCCAACCCTTGAGCCTTTACTGATGAACTATCATCTCTTTTTCAAATTTCCTTTCAACTTTGCAGTTTTTGAAATTTTATTTGTGTCCTTATTTCCTATAGTTAGTTTGAAATTCCTGTTCAAATTTCCCACCCTGCTGCATCACTGAAGCAATCTTGATCAAAGTGAAAATGGCATCCTTTGTGACAAATTATAATGTATATCTCATTTTGCCCTTCTTGAACTCCCTGTAACCTTTTGACTTTGAAATAAACCGTCACTTTCCTCTCCCATTTTACCATTTTTCTGTTGTCTAGCCTGGCTCCACTTTTAGATATCAAATTGCAGTAGGAATGTCTTTGGCAGTTGCCTACCCTCCTGCACTTAACTCATTACCACCACAGCGTATCAAAGATCTGTCTTTGGCTCAGTCTTTTTCCTCATTGGCATGTTACCCCTTGGTGATATGATTGAAAAATATGGGTTCTACATGTGTACTGATGACCCTTAGCTCTATCTTTCCAAAATCATGCTCCTCCACTCAATAAGCTCAATATCTATTCCTGGGCGAACTGCAATTTTCTCCAATTAAACATTGGGAAGCTGAATGTTATTATCTATAGTACATGTCACAAAGTCAGTTCAATTGTCACAAATTCCATTCCCTTTGCCCATCAGTATTTCAAGTTTACCCTGACTGAAACCTAGATGTTTCATTTGACCGCAAGGTGAACTTCCAAATGCATAATTTACGAAGATTGCTACTTCCACTTCAGTAACATTAGCCATTCTGCACTTCCATGTGCTTTGTCTTAGGAAATTATTGAGGCAGAGAACGTTGCATCTTCAAAGGAAAAAAAATGGATCAGCGCTTGAATTGGAATGTAATGGAATGGTATTGAGGTAATTGTTAAGTTCTGAATTTCCGCACCTATGAGTTGCATGGCTTATTTCTATACTGAAACATATATAGTCTAAGGTATGAATATAGCTCCAAGCTTAGCAAAAAAACAAATTGGAGTCTCATTGCAACCATCTTCAGTAGACCATGCAGGAACAACACTCTTCTTGCCTTAGTACAAACTAATGCAAAAATGGGACTCTTTCGTGGCCTTGCAAAATTGTGTTATTCTGAATTTATTATGTTGTACCTGATAACATCATTAATTTATAATAACCTGAACCATTTTCCCAACAAACATGAAAAGTTAACAGTTCCATTTTCGAGCTTGCAGTTTTTTTGAAATAGTGTGAGATTGTGATTTCCATTTTTATGGTCGTATCATAGAATCCATACAATGTGGAAATAGACCGTTCAGCCCATCAAGTCCACATGGACCTGTCAAAGAATATCCCATTCAGACCCACCCTCCCATCCTATCCTGGTAACACTGCATTTCCCATGGCTAATCCACCTAGTCTGCACATCCCTGGACACTATGGGTAATTTAGCATGACCAGTGCGCCTACCCTGCATATCTTTGGACTGTAGGAGGAAACTGGAGCACCCAGAGGAAACCCAGGCAGACCTGGGGAGAATGTACAAACTCCACACATTCAGTCGCTTGAGGCTGGAATTGATCCTGGGTCCTAGTGCTGTGAGGCAGCAGTTCTAACCACTGAGCCACCGTGCCACCACAGTATGTTAGGCCTAATCCATTGCTTTCCTAATGCTGATGGGAATTTTAAAGATTGGAATCATAATAGAAGAAGCCCATTCGACCCATCATGCCTGCGCTGGTTCTTTGAAAGAACTAGCCAATTTGTCCCTGTCGTTTGCTCTTTCCTATAGGCCTGTAAGTTTCTGCCCTTCAAACATTTATTGAATTCCCTTTGGAAGAAATGATTGAACAGATTAATGATAGTTGATATGCAAACTTAACCCTGGAGAGGTTAAAAGAAAATTAATTTTATTTTAAATTTCAGCGCCTGCTCACCAGCAAAGAAAGGTTTCTTTTTGTTCTTTGTGGCTCTACCAAGTCCTTAAGGGCTTGTTAGCATTACCTGTCTAAAGTCTGGCATCACTTTTTTCAAAAAAAAATGAAAAACCTACAACAGGAAAAAGGCAGGTCAGACTATGTGAATTCTTAAACAATATGTGAATAATTCTATTCTTGTGAAAATGTTGGATCATGTTATGTATTTGAGCATTGTTGAGAATAAACGGCTATGTTTAGCGTTCTCTCTAGGGACAGTCTAGGATTCTCTCTGAAGGAAATCTGCTTTTCACACTGTAAAATGATCTGTTTTCTGATATGTCTACTGTTCTGTTATGGAAAATAATAAGACATGTTTAGATGGAGATTAAGTGAAATGTTATTGAATTTTTCAGAGAATGTCTTGGAAGAGGAGGAGGGTGAGAGCATATTCTGAGGTTTCAGTTTTCTTGTTATGTGTCTGTACATGAAGAGCTTGAACTCCACAACTCCACATCCTCAGGATATCCCAAAGTACTTTACAGGCAGAGTTAGTTTTGAATTGCAGTCACTGTTCATTTGCAGGCAAAATGCAATCAATTTACAAGACCCCACTACAGGAACTTGTTTTTACTCGGATAGTTGTTATATGCGTCGGCAAGACAGTTTGAAAATTCTTGCTGTTCTTTGACTCGTGCTCTAGGATCTTTTATTACAAACTGAGAGGGCCTTAGCTTAATGGATCTAAAAGGCCACACCTCGAACAAAGATTACCATCCTCATGCTCAAGTAGGGTATGAATCCATACCACCTGATTTAGAGTTGAGAGCCATATCGGTCCTATCAGTGTCGTGCTCATTATGTGAACGTGCAACTTCAGGTATTTCATAGAAGTACAGTGAAAATATTTTATATATTTCACAGAATTGTTATCATGGAAGCTTTTTAGTCTTTATTGTCTGCAGTCCCACTATCTGCAGGGCATTTAACCTATAGCTACTACCCCACTCCGTAACTCTCTACATTCATTTTTTTCCAGATATTCATTCAATTCCCCCTTGGATGCCTCTTTTGAACTTGCCACCATCATACTTTCAACCAGTACATTCCAGAACGTAACCAGGTCCTCAAGCTACAATTGCTCCTTTTGCCAATTAGCTTACATCTGTGCCCACTTGATCTTGATCTTTACATTAAGGGAACATTTTTTCATGATCTACTCTGCCGGACACCTCATGATTTTGAATGCCTCTATCAAATCTCACATTCGCCTTTTCCTTCAATATTGTAACTTTTCCAATTTATCTAAGTGACTGAAGTTCTTCATCACTTGTTAATCTTTTCTGTGCTCTCTCTAATGCTTGTGCATGTGGAATTTAGTTTTTAAAAAAGAAATTTGTTCAAGGGTGTGGGTGTCCCTGTGAGGCCTCACTTATTATTTGTCCCTAATTACCCAGAGATTGCTGTGGGTCTGGACTCATGTATAGGCTAGATCAGGGGAGGATGGCAGATTTTTTTCCCTAAAGGGCACTTAGTGAACAAGCAGCATCATAGGAGCAGGAAAGCTTGACGTTTCGGGCCTAGACCCTTCATCGGTCTAGGCCC
>JAHRHZ010000264.1:5925995-5955795 GCA_024137785.1 Ginglymostoma cirratum | reverse complement strand
GGGCCTAGACCGATGAAGGGTCTAGGCCCGAAACGTCAAGCTTTCCTGCTCCTATGATGCTGCTTGGCCTGCTGTGTTCATCCAGCTCCACACCTTGTTATCTCGGATTCTCCAGCATCTGCAGTACCTATTATCTCTGATACAATTTAGTGAACCAGATGGTTTTTACAACAATTGGCAATGGTCATATAGTCAACATTAGGCTAGCATTTCATTTCAGATTTTTTACTGAATTAAAATTTCGACATCTGTCGCTGTGGGACTGGAACCCATGTCTCCAGACCATTAGGCTGGGATTCAGGATTACTAGGCTAGTGATGTTGCCACTATGCCACAGCCTCCCCACATTGCTCAAGATGAGGAACGTCAGTACAGTGGAAAATATACTAACAGTGAGAGAAGGTTAATAAGGGTACATTCCAGACTCTCTGAACTTCTCACTTTAATACCGATTTAGTAGCTGCTGCGCAATGCAGATTGATTGTCAGAGTCACTATAACATAGAAGGAGGCCTCTTGGTGCATCAAGTCCTTGCAGCTATCTGAAGAGTTATCTGTTCAGTCCCATTCCCCTGTTCTAACTGTGCCGTTTTGTAAGTTTATTTCACTCGTGCCCATCCCATTTCAATTTGGACATATTCTTTGTCTCCACTTTCATCACCCTTGTAGGAAAACAGTTCAAGGTCATTACAACTTGTTGGGTAACAAACTTTTCCTTGCATCCTCAAAGAAAAGATTGTTAAACTTTTGCATATACTTAGCCAAATAATTTTTATATCTCAAAATAGAGCTGTAGTGTGGGCAGTGCTTTAACTGCTGTTTTTCCCTCTGAAGTAACCCTGAGTTCTATGCCAAAACTTTATATCTAGCTGTTTAACCTTAACAGCATTTAGCTAATGTGAACAGCTTTTCTCTGTTGCTTTATCTCAACCTGTTCTTTTAAATCTCACCTCATTCTTTTGTTCCTAGGAACACACCCTAGTTTCTTCAATGTATCATTGAACTAAAATCCTTAATCCCTGGAACCTGACTAAATCTCCACTGGATCATTTCTTGAACACCCCCGCCCCGGTGCAATCTTCCTCCTTGTAAAGAAGTGATCAACTTTGTGTTAAACATCACCTGAAGTGGCTCAGCAACCTCACTCTAGCATTGCAGTTTGTGCTTTATCTGTGACAGAAGAGAGAAGTGAGCTAAGAAGGTTCACAATTCCCTGGCCTCTATTATCTCTGGGCTGTCTTCTTGCATAGCTGAACATTGTGTTTTTGTTTGTTTTCTCTTCCAAAAGTCAGTCTTCTTTATCAGCGATGGTTTTCCCGTTGTCAGGATGCGTTTCTGATTTCTTCATACCTTGCTTGCAGATGTTCTTATATGATATGGTGGTGTATGAGCTATAGTGACTAAAAACCTGTGACCTGGTAACCTGTTTACTGTATAGAAAGGTTTGGGTGTGTGGCTAATCTAGCCTAGTGCTCAGTGAATCCACTCTAAGTTTGAGAATGAGAAACTGGAGTCGGAACCACAGTACTAAAATAAGGATAATTACATGGGAATGAGGGCAGAGTTGGCTGAGTGGACTGAGTTTGGCAGAACTGACAATTGATGAACAATGGCAAATGCTTTTTAAAAAAAAAAGTTCATGACTCACAGCAAAGTTATATCCCACTGAGGAAGAAGGATTCTACAATGTAAATAAACAAATCATGATTAACCAAGGAAATTAAGGAACAGTATCAAATTGAATGAAAAAAGAAAATTACAATGTGGCAAAGATTAATGGTAAGTCAGAATTAGGAAAATTTTAAAAGACAACAAAAGGTGGCCAAAAAAAGCGAGAAAATAAACTAGAGGGCAGTCCAGCGTGGAACATAAAAATGGACATTAATAGCTTCTTTAAATCTCTGAAAGGAAGAGAGAGACAACGGTGAACATAGGCCCCTTAAAGAATGGGGCTGGGCAATCATACTGGGGAGCCAGAAAGTGACAGAGGATTTGAATAAATACATTGTATCAGTCTTCACCACAGCAGATACTAACACGTAAATACTAAATAGGGGCTAAAGGAGGGGAGGAAATCGACACAACTAGTGTTGCTAGAGAACGGGTTCTAGGGAAACTGCGGGGTATAATATATTAGCATGGATATAGGATTGGCTAGCTAATAAAAGATGCAGTTAGAATTTTCAGGATGACAACTTGAAACTTGTTGAGTGCCACAGGGATCAGTGCCAGGGCACAATTACCTACAATATATACTAATGGACTTGAATGACAGAAACGAATAAACTATCACCAGGTTTGTGCATTTCACAAAAATAGGTAGGAAGTCAAGTTGTGAGGATGGCACAGGGTAGTGCATCTGTGGAATTCTTCACCACTGAGGGCTGTGGGGCCTGGGTCATTTAAGTGTATTTAAGGCTGAAATAGCCACTTCCAATCATCAAAGCAGGAAAGTAGAGTTATGGAGTGTCAGATCAGCCATGATTTCATTGAATGGCAGGTAAACTCTTGTGGTCTTATGGACAGTCTCTCTTTATCCGGATAGTAGTGAATTAGGGAAACAGTAGCCATTTTTGTAATTGATTTGGAACATTTACTCTAATGGTATGATTCATGGAGTAGTGGAGCTTTATTGCCAGTGGATATAATATCAGTTGTCATTCATAGAGTCATAGCTATACGCATCATGGAAACAGACCCTTCGGCCCAACTCATCCATGCTGACCAGGTAAATCTAGTTCCATTTGTCAGTAGTTGGCCCATATCCTTCAAAACCCTTCCTGTTCATATACCCATCTAGATACCTTTTAAGTGTAGCAATTGTACCAGCCTCTTCCACTTCCACTGGCAGCTCATTCCATACATGCACCACCCACTGTGTGAAAAAGTAGCCTCTTTGGTCCCTTTTAAATCTTTGCCCTCTCACCTCAAATATATGCCATCTAGTTTTGGACTTCCCCACCCTGGGGAAAAAGCACCTTGTCTGTTTATCCTGTCCATGCCCCTTAAGGTTTTGTTAGCCTCTATAAGGTCACCCCTTAGCCTCCGACGCCCCAGGGAAAATAGCTCCAGCCTATTCAGCCTCTTCCTATACCTCAAACCCTCCAGCCCTGGCAATGTGCTAGTAAACCTTTTCTGAACCCTTTCAAGTTTCACAACAATCTTCCTAAAACAAGGAGATCAGAAATGCATGCAGTATTCCAATAGAGGCCTAACCAATGTCCTGTGCAGCTGCAACATGACCTCCCAAGTCCTATACTCAATGCACTGACCAATAAAGGCAAGCATACCAGACGCCGCCTTCACTATCCTATCTACCTGCAACTCCACTTTCAAGGAATTATGAACCTGCACTCCAAGATCTTTTTGTTCAGCAACACTCTCCAAGACCTTACCATTGAGTGGATAAGTCCTGCTCTGATTTCCCTTTCCAAAATGCAGCACCTCACATTTATCTAAATTAAACTCCATCTGCCATTCTTCAGTCCATTGGCCCATCTGATCAAGATCCCGTTGTACTCTGAGGTAAAGTTCTTTACTGTCCAGTATGCTTCCAATTTTGGTGTAATCTGCAAACTTACTAACCATACCTCCTATGTTCACATCCAAATCACTTATTTAAATGACAAAAAGCAGTGGTCTCAGCACTGATCCTTATGGCACATCACTGGTCACAGGCCTCCTGTCTGAAAAGCAACCCTACACCATGACCCTCTGTCTTCTGTCTTTGACCCAGTTCTGTATCCAAATAGCTAGTTCTTCCTCTGTTTTGTGTGACCTAACCTTGCTAACCAGTCTACCATGGGGAACCCTGTCGAACCTCTTACTGAAATCTGCCTGATCTTGGGCTTCCTGTCCATTTTCCTGCTGTATCCCTTGATTCCCACAGAGTAAAAATGTGTTCATAGTAACCTTCAATTCATTGAACAATAGAGTTTCTATGACCCTGTGGGGCAGAGAATTCCAAAAATTCACAACCCTTTGAGTGAAGAAATTCCCCACATTCTCTTGTTCTAAATGATCAGGGCCTCATCCTGAGCATGTGACCATGTCATTGATCTAATTCTCTTCCCCATCTCCCACCTAGACCTGGCTGCAAGTTTTCTCTTGCCACATTCCCCCCAAATACCACCCCCTACCCCCAAGAAAATCTGAGCCAACCATCCCTATCACTAATATGTTTTGACTTAGTCCTGTACTGCTCCCTATCCTACCACACTATTCAACTTGTCCCTTACGACCTTATCTCACCCCCAATCTCTTTACCCAAATACCTGACTCAGACGCATTCATTAACACATTGAAAAGCAATTTAAGTGACCCATCACTGTACAATGTGTTGATAAATGAATGCACTTCAATTATATGGCAGTTACTTATGATATAAATTGTCCCATTGGGAACACCCAGCATGGGTTCATGAAGGGTAGGTCATGTTTAACTAATTTGGTGGAATTCTTTGAGGACATTACTTGCATGGTAAACAATGGGGACCCTGTGGATGTGGTGTATCTGAATTTCCAGAAGACATTTGACAAGGTGCCACACCAAAGGCTGCTACGTAAGATAAAATTGCACAGTATTACAGGTAATGTATTGGCATAGATAGAGGATTGGTTGACCAGTAGAAAGCAAAGAGTAGGGGTAAATGGGTGTTTTTCTGGTTGGCGGTCAATGGCTAGTGGTGTGCCTCAGGGATCAGTGTTGGGACCTCAATTGTTTACAATTTACATAAATGATTTGGAGTTGGAGACTAAGTGTGGTGTGTCAAAATTTTCAGATGACACTAAGGTGAGTGATAGAGCAAAGTGTGCAGAAGATACTGAAAGTCTGCAAGAGGGATTTAGATAGTCTAAGTGAGTGGGCAAAGGTCTGGCAGATGGAGTACAATGTTGATAAGTGTGAGGTCATCCATTTTGGTAGGAATAACAGCAAAATAGACTATGTTTTAAATGGTAAAAAATTGCAGCATGCTGCTGTGCAGAGGGACTGGGGTGTCCTTGTTCATGAATCGCTGAAGGTGGGATTGTAGGTGCAGCAGGTAATTAAAAAGGCAAATGGAATTTTGTCTGCCATTGCTCGAGGGATGGAGTTTAAAAACAGGGAGGCTATGCTGCAGCTGTATAGGGTCCTGGTGAGGCCACACCTGGAGTACTGTGTGCAGTTTTGGTCTCCTTACTTGCGAAGAGATATACTAGCACTGGAGGGGGTGCAGAGGAGATTCACTCGGTTGATTCCAGAGTTGAGAGGGTTGGATTATGAGGAGAGACTGAGTAGATTGGGCTTATACTCATTGCAATTCAGAAGAATGAGGGGAGATCTTATAGAAACATATAAGATTATGAAGGGAATAGATAAGGTGGAGGCAGGGAGGTTGTTTCTGCTAGCAGGTGAAACTAGGACTTGAGGGCATCGCCTCAAAATAAAGGAAAGCAGATGTAGGACTGAGGACTGGAGGAACTTCTTCACCCAAAGGGTTGTGAATCTGTGGAATTCCCTGCCCAGTGAAGCGATTGAAGCTACCTCACTGAATGTTTTTAAGGCAAGGCTAGATAAATTTTTGAACAGTAAAGGAATTAAGGGTTATGGTGAGTGGGCGGGTAAGTGGAGCCGAGTCTCAAAGATCAGCCATGATCTTGTTAAATGGTGGGGCAGGCTCGAGGGGCCAGATGGCCTATTCCTGCTCCTAGTTCTTATGTTCTAATGTTCTAAACAATGATGCATGACATAGCCTTCCTCGATTATGCTCCACTACAATGATTCAGCTAAATTAATAGTACACCCCCTGCGTTGGAAGTTATCTATGAAATGCAGTGGATAGACACGCTCAAAAAATATATGCTGCTGTGGTTTCTTCTTTTAACCTAATACCATCTTAACATCATTGTATTACGCCCAAAATATTGTGACAAATTGAGGATATGAAGATTATAAAGTGCTGCAGCCATGCTTGTTTACAAAATTACAACTCAAAATCACTCTGGCTTCTAGATTGATCTGTTGCTTACCTTTGCGCAGTTTTATACTAGCAAACACTATTTGTTTCATTGACTTGAAGTAAGGCATCTAATCTTTTTGCTTGATGAGCTAAACATGATGTGTCTCCAGTTCAGCACTTTATTGCATTATTTTCATGCAACTTTGGGTGGAGTAAATTTTGAAAAGGTTAAAAAATAATTTAACATAGCTTAAGATTCAAATTAAAGTATGTACTTTTAAAAAGATTCATTTAATACATTTCAATTTAAGAGAGCTTTGGATGTTTAATGTTTTAGCGAAGAGCTGTAGCTTGGGTTGTGGCTGGGTTGTTGGTTGGTTCGCCGAGCTAACTGGTTTTCACGCAAACATTTCGACCCCGTCTAGGTGACATCTTCAGTTCTGTCTGTCATGGTGGGTAGTTCTGTTTCCGCTTTTGCTCCGTTGTGCTATGTAGATGGGGTCAATTTCAACATGTTTGTTTATGGCATCAGTGGTTGAAAATCAGGCTTCCAGGAATTCTCGTGCTTGTCTTTGTTTTGCTTGTCCTAGTACTGTTACGTTGGCCCAGTTAAACTAATGTCCTTCTTTGTCAGAGAATTCCTAGAAGCCTGATTTTCAATCACTGGTGCCATAAACAAACGTGTTGAAATAGACCCCATCTGTGTTGCACTACAAAGCAAAACCGGAAACAGAGCTACCCACCATTACGGACCGAACCATATAAATTCAGACTGAAACAGAACAGCACTTCAGCGGAGGTTATACAGCACTGGAGATGTCACCCAGAAGGGGGGCGAAATGTTTGCATGAAAACCAGTCAGCTCGGTGAACCAACCAACAATTCCAGCTTTGCTGGAGTTTGGAGAAGATACAGATTGAGTTTTGCTGTGTGATACATGAATATAACTTGAAAAAAGTATAATCTTGAAAAAGAGAAAATATCAGTCTTCATTACCCATGTTAATAGATGTTTTCATGTTTAAAAATACCTGTAAAATAAATCATATAATTCATTCTTTTTAATGCACCACAATTCCTCTTAATCACACGATCAGTTTAAGCTTTAAATATTCCATTACAAGAATTCAGAAAAACTGAAATAATATCTCTCAAGAAGGAAAACAAAATCACTAAATAGTCTCGTTTGAAGTAACAAGCAGATGGCAGACTCAGTTAATGATAAGAGTTTGGAACAAACCTCCAGAACAAGTAAAGGAAGATGATAGCAACTTGTATCCTGTTGATAGATGTGCAGGCTAGGTGGATTGGCCATGCTAAATTGCCCATCGTATTCAGGGATGTGTAGATTAGGTGGTTTATAGGGGGATCAGTCTGGATGGGATGTTTTGAAGGTTGGTGTGAACTTGTTGGGCCGAAGGGCCTGTTTCCACGCTGTAGGGATTCTATGATTTATGATCTCACATCTCAGAATCCAGGCAGCAAGCTTTCTGACCAGTTTAGTTCAATTACTTACCTCCTTAACTTTATTATCCTTATCTGACCTTATGAAACAGGTATATTAAAACACGAATACATAATCAATAAATTGTAATGGAATTGATAAAACGAGAAATATGGAGGGGAAGAAAATAGCAAATTTAACAAACGAAGAAACAAGGAGCTATTTGACCCTTGTGACTGCTCTATCATTCAATAAGATCATGACTGATCTGATAATAATCTCAAATCCATGATCCTGCCTGTTGATAATCCTTCACTCCCTTGTTTACCAAGAATCTTTCTACCTCCATCTTAAATGTTTCAGTTGCTCTGCATCCACTACCTTGACAGGAAAATAGTTCCAAAGACTCACGACCCTCTGTTAAGAGAACTTTTTGCCTCATATCTGTCTTAAGTGGGTAAAGAAAGAATCACTGGCTCTCACCGAATCCTCTAAGCTCTCAGATAACCATCATTTCAACTCAAGGTACAGTGGCACTCTTAGCTAATATTCCAGACAAAAGAATTTGACAGAGAAAGGCATTCCTGACTGAGGATCAACGGAGAGGGCGTGGAGCGTTCCGGAAGGCATATCCTGGCTGTAATTTCAAGAGATTAAGTTTTAATTTATTTTTTATTATTTTGGTTTATATAAATGGGACTTGTATTTTTTGGAACGGCGTACCATTAGAATTTTGTTTTATTCGCGAATAGTTAGTAGTTAAGGGGGAGTTGTTTGGTTTGTTAGTAGTTCTGTTTATTTGTTCAGTGTTAGAATTAGATAAAATAAACTGTTTCTTCTCGATTATAGAGTGACCGTTGGGAGTTCACTTCATTTAACCTCTCCTTTATAACAGCACCTGTACTGATACTTCATCTTGCAGTTCATTCCACGTACAAACCACGCTCTGTAAAGAAAGTTGCTCCTCAGGTACCTTTTAAATCTTTCTCCACTCATCTTAAAATTATGCCCTCTAGTTTTACACTCCTGTATCCTAGGGAAAAGATCTTTGCTTTTCACTTTTTCTCTGTCCCGCATGGTTTCATAAATATCTGTAAGGTTACCCTTCAAACTCATATGCTCCTGGGGGGAAAAAGGTCCCAGTCTATCTAGTGCAGAGCTGGAGGAACACAACAGGCCAGGCAGCATCAGAGGAGCAGGAAAGTTGACATTTTGGGTCAGGACTCTTTTCCTGTTTCACTGATGCTGCCTGGCCTGCTGTGTTCCTCCAGCTCCACGCTATGATGTCTCTGACTCCAGCATCTGCAGTTCTTGCAATCTCCCAATCTACCCAATCTCTTATAAATCAAACTCCAGTCCAAGTTACATCCGTGTAAATCTTTTCTGCACCCTCTCCAATATAATAATAATATCCTTCCTATAGCAGGGTGACCAGAACACTACATAGTACTCCAAAAGTGGCCTCACCAACATCCTGTACAACCGCAACGTGACATTCCAATTCCTGTACTCGATAATCTAAGTGATGAAGGCAAGCATGCTAAACACCTTCTTTACCACCCTACTTGTAATGCAACTTCCAAGGAACTATGTACTGGAACCCCTAGATCTCTCTGCTGAACAACACTCCCCAGAGCCCTGCCATTACTTGTGTAAGTCCTGCCCTTATTCGTCTTACCAAAATACAACACCTCGCATTTATCTAAATTAAACTCCGTTTGCCACTCCTCAGCCCTTTGGTCCAAATGATCAAGACCCCTTTGTAATCTTAGATAACCTTCTTCACTATCTACTTTACCACCAATTTTAGTGTCATCCGCAAACTTACTAACTATGCTTCCCATGTTCTCATCCAAATCATTTACATAAATGGCAAACAACAATGGACGCAGCACCAAAATCTGTGGAACACTGCAGGTCACAGACCTCCAATCTGAAAACAACCCTCTACCAATACTCACTGTCTTCTACCATCGAGCGAATTTTGTATCCAAGTGGCAAACTCTCCCTGAATTCAATGTGATCTAACTTTACTAACCATTCTACCATGCGGAATCTTGTCAAAGGCTTTACTGAAACAGTATGTATTAGTGTAATTACGTCGGCAACACCGTCAGCAGTTCCTGTGCTCTGTTACTGAATCATGACAACAATCTGCAACACTGTGTTCCTATGCATGTATGCTTCAGTCTCTTCCTGGTGTTAGGACTCAAAATAAATATGCTGTTTTAAAATTGTCACAGTATCTTTCAAAAACAGGCTGTCAGAAGTAACGTGTCTGGTTTTTGTTGATTCACTTCAGTCAGAAAAGGCAGTCAGACTGATTCTTTTGTTAAATATTTCCACAGTCTTTCACTATATTTTAATATTTCTGTTTGGCTTTCTCATGTATTCTAAATTTTCCATTTTATTAATGTCTAAGTCATTTTAATATGCATTTTGTGAAATCATCTGACCTGTCAGCTGTCTTTGCATAGTTATATGTTTATTTTTTAAGTTTGATCGTATCTTTAACCTGTCTGTTAACCATGCTTTAGACCATGTCTATCCTTTGGCATTTTGCTCATTTGTTGTACTGTATCTACTGTGTATTCTGAAATATTGCCTTAAATGTCTGCCAATGCAGCTGTAGTTATCTATCCTTCAACCCAGTTTGCCAGTTCACTTCAGCTAGCAATGCTCTCATATTTCAGGTCAAAATATAGTCTTAGAGCTGCTCCTCTCCACCTCAAATTTGGACATGGACTGCTTCAGCATCTGAGGAGTCACCAGTAGTGCTTCTTGTCAGTCTATTCCCCATTTGTTTGGAGAAGGCAATTGCCACTCGCCATCTTGACTGGGAAATTTATCACCGTTCCTTTTAGTTGTGCCTAAATCCTGGAATTTTCTTTCAATGGCATTGTGGGTCTAAGGATGGGCAATAAATGCTGGCCAGGCAGCAATGCCCAGGTTCCACGAATGAATAGAATAAATTATCAATGAGGTGCTATTTGACAGGTGTGAATATTAGTTGTAAAATAAGCCTGTTACAGTTCTTTCACTAAATTTATTTTTGTAGTTTTTCAAGTACATTCTTTGATAGCTACGATAATAGAATATTCATCATTTAACTAATTTGCATTCCAGCATGTGATTCTACTTCACCTCACGCATCCCAAAACACAGTTAGGGCCAGATTTCCTAAGGAGTGGCAGTCACATGTAGATGCCAGTCTGCTCCTTTCTCACAGAATGAAAGCCCTCCGCATTTCTGGCAGGAGATTCAGAGAAAGACAGGTCCCTCATAACACAGCACAAAAGAGGAAGGGCAAGCATGAAACACACCCCTCCCCCCACTTCCCTTTCCAGTTGGTCAGTTGGTCTTTCCTGTAATTTACAAGATCCCAGGAGAAGGGGTGGGCTGGGACAGATCTGGTGGCAATACAGGGGAGGAGGCGGAGCCAAATCCTGGGGAAGGGGGCAGAATTTTTGCATACAGGGTAGGGGTTGGTGTCAGGATGTGGGTTGTTGCATGTCAGGTCAAGGAGATGAAGGGCCGGGATCTGGGAAGCAGTGTAGGTGGATCAGTCAAGTAAGTTCAGATTCAGTTGAATAGTTACTTAGCAGAGAGACAAGGTATCTGGTCATCTAACTTTTCCAGAGTAACTATTTACTTAACTTCTGTGGAACCCTCCAAATTATTTGGTTTAAATAAAGACTTTGAAAAGATTTAGGTTCAGGGGAATTGCCCAATGGAATCTTCAACTTCTTGGACAATTCCTTTAGACCCTGCTAAAAAGGGGTTTCCATAGGCCCCCCACATGCATCTCCCAGCTGACTGCCTGGCCATGAGAAAGTGTGGGCTGAGTTAATTTCAGCGATATTATTCACTGGAGCTGTTAGTCAATAGAATTTTCTGTGAAACTAGCTGTGAAATGGCAGCATAAACACAAATTCTCCTTTCTGTCCTGACTAACGAAGTAGATGTCAAAGGAACTAGCAAAGTATAATGAACAAACTTGCACAAAACCATATTTCTGTCTGACTCCCTGAAATCTCAATTGACCAATTCGTTTGAAAACAGGAATTTCTTGTGTAATTTGCACTTTATTGTAAAAGTTCCTAATGCATTAAGTGACAGCTTTAAAAGTGTTGATCTTTTGTTTGTATAACACAGTAAAGTAATCTTTCACACAAGAATGTAGAACAGTACCAACATGCCAGTGTCTCTCGAGTATTTGGTTTGTAAATGCATATGATTACGCTAACATATTTTCCACTACAAGTCACCCTTATTCAAATAATGGAGTACTCCAAGGTAATAATTTGTAATGTTGTTCCATGGCATAAAATTAGGAAACATGAAACAGTTGATAAATATTTTGAGGTGATCTCAGTTTGAGATAGCATTGTAAAAATAAATAATAAATTACATACTGCTGAGATATAACTCTTAAGAACATAATCTTAACAAATATTTATTACCCAAACTATAGTTGCCCTGTTACAGTATCAGATTAAATCAATTCATTTTCATTAAATTGGGCTTATCTCATCATATAATTGGTGCATTTACATGGCACAGATAACGTGTCCTGGATCAATGTCAAAACTCTGAAAGTGTTCTACAGAAGGCATAAAACCAGATGAGTCAGGAGTAGGAAGGATTTAGTCCCCACTTGCATGGATGAGTGCAGCTCCAACAACACTCAAGAAGCTTGACATCACCGAGGACAAAGTAATTCATTTGAATGGCGCACATCTGCAAACATTCACTCCGTCAACTACCAATGCTCAGTAACAGCAATGCGCACTGCAAAAAACTCAGAAGGCTTCCAAACCTACTCCAACTTCCATTTAGAAGGATAAGAGCAGCAGATGCGTAGGATTACCATCACCTGCAAGTTTCTCTCCAAGCTACTCACTGTCCTGACTTGGAAATGTATTGCCGTTCTCTGTGTTGCTGGGTCAAAAGCCTGGTACTCGTTTCCTAACTGCATCATGGGTGTGCCTGTACCAAATAGCCTGCAGTGGTTCGAGAAGGCAGCTCGTCACCACCTTCTCGAGAGTAGCTAGGGATGAATAATAAATGCTGGCCCAGCCAGCAAAGCCCATTTAACAGGAATGGGTTTTAAAAGAAAGCTAAATACATTTATTTTATGGTGACTGTTTTCTTAGAAGATAGAGAATCCCTACAGTGTTCGCGCAACAAGACCACACTGACCCTCAGGGCATCCCACCCAGACCCATCCCCACATAATCCACCTAAGCTACACATCCCTGAACACTATGGGCAATTTAGCATGGCCAATCCACCTAGCCTGCCCATCTTTGGACTGTGGGAGGAAACCGGAGCACCCGGAGGAACGCCACGCAGGTATGTGGAGAATGTGCGAACTCCACACAGACAGTCGTCCGAGAATGGAATCGAACCTCGGCCCCTGGCGCTGTGAGACAGCAGTGCTAACCACTGAGCCACTGTGCCGTGTTTTCTTTTCTTGTGCTAAATTAATATGAATGTATTGAACAAGTTGGCATAAGGCAACTGAGAAGGAATTAATCTCAAACCATTTCTTGACATACATACAATGTATTTTGCACAACTATACTTAAGATCAGAGTTTCAAGGTTTAAATGATGACAACGGGTTGCATAAAGCTTGTTTATGGTCCCATTTTTCATTTTTGGGAGTAAATGTTGTTGGCAAGGCTAATCTTTTTTGACCATCCCTTATTGGCTTTGAGAGGTAGTGGTGAGATGCCTCTGCAATTTGGCTGGTGCAGGTGCACCTGTAGCATTGCAAAAGAGTGAGTTGAAGGACTCTGAACCAGTGACATTGAAGAAAAGGCAAAATCGTTCCAACTCAGGATCTTGTGAGGCATGAATGGGAAATTGCAGACTTTTGTGTTCCAATGCGTCAGCTATACTTCTAGAGAATTAAGGTCATGGTTAAAACGTCTTGGTGAGTTGCTGCAGTGCATTTCATATGTACTGCATATTGCTGCCGCTGTGAGTCAGTGCTGTAGGGTGTGGATGTGTAAGGTGGTGGATGGGGTGCCAGTCAACCAGGCTGCTATTCTTGGATGGTGTTGAGGTTTCATAAGTCTTTTTGGAGCCATATTCAACTAGGCAAATGGAGAGTATTCTATCGTACAGACAATATGATAACAGAAGCAGAAGTGAACCATTCAGCCTATTGAGTCTGCTGTGCCATTCAATGAGACCATGGCTTATCTGAAAATCCTCAACTCTATTTTCCTGCCTTATCCTCATAACTCTTGATTCCTTTACTGATTAAAAATCTGTCTCTCCCAGCCTTGAATATACTTAACCCAAACCTCTACCATCCTCTGTAGTGAAGAATTCCACACATTCACTACCCAATCTCTGAGAGAAGAATCCTTCTCATTCCTGTCCTAACTTGGTGAATGCTTCTACTGAGACTATGTCCTCTCTTCCACAGATGGAGACTTCTATTCTTGGGTTATTTACTATTATGTATTTCTTGCTCGTTTTGCTCACAGTAATTTTTTTTAAACTCATCTTTTATTGGTTTCTAAAACTTTACTAGTCTTCTTTCTTGACACTAATTTTTGCAGCATGGCATTTGTTTTCTTTCAAATGTATTGATGCACAATATTTTTAAAATTAAAATATATGGTAAATTATACCTGAGACTCTCACAATGTAATCAGGTTTGTACACCCAGCCCTTGAAACTAAAGAAAGAAGGCTCCCTATAAGTTATTTTTTACAAACAAAAGCAGTCAGACACTTGAGCAAGTATTCAGCATTTATTGTAGAATGATGGGGCAGTGTTGGAATTTCCTTAATCCATGTATTAAATGCTTCCAATGTCAGGTGACACACAACTGTTTGCCTTCTTTCATCACCATGATTTTATATTATGAGATGCCTACATTTATGTGGAAAAAGAAGAGACTTGTAATCGTATCAGTTTGAGGGAAAATTAGTAATTTTAATGAGATTAGGCAGTGTGAAGATTTTAAACTGGAAATGCTACAGCTGTAGAAGTTCAGGTTTCATCTTTTAATGAGTCACTACAACCCTGTGACAATGAGCTGCCAACATAAATCATTTGATTCAGATTAATGAAATGTTGATACTCTTTCTTAGATTAATTTCTATTTTTTTTTTCCTAAACTTGTTCACAAAACAAAACAAAAATAGAGGCTAGACCATTATTTTGTCTTACGTTAATCATTTAATCTGTTATGTTAGTAACTGGTCATTGGCATAATGTATCCATTAGTCACGTACTTGCACTGTGGGAGCTAGTATACACATGTTTAAGAGGTTCATCTTAATTCTCCTCCCACCTATTTTTTGCAGCGTCATTTTAAACACATTGTTTCCAACTGTTTAACTTCGAAGAATCTGTTATTTTTCAATTTAACTCTCATGTCCCTTTTACCGTATTTACTTTAATTGTGTGTTTGTTATATTTTTGATTACATATTTGCTGAGGCCCCAATTTCACATGCACATCAAAGATGAACCAACAACAACTTGCATTTATATAACATCATTATATCGCAAGGCACTGCACATGATCAGCCAGGGACACAAACCTGAAACATAGTGAATTAAATTCTCCAGAATGGGAGACACCAGAAAGCAGCTTTAGCAGAGTCATCAATATAATGAAAAGGTTGGACTCATCAATCTGCCACATTGGAAATTATTGATCTGTCTGGCAACTTGCTGTTTTAGCGAAACCTGGTGCTTAAGTCACTAGGCTTACCTGTGATTTGGATTTTTGCGTCTTTGGTGGAACAATTTGTAATCATCTGTCATAAAGTGACAGAGTGCTGTACAAATCCACGTTCCATCTGCTCATTAGAACAGACAAATCTCAGGTCTTCCCTGCTGAATTATGTTGCTTAATTGAATGAATTTTAATGACTGAGGCTGCCCTGGTCTGTCTGTCAGGTTTCCAGCAGCTCTGACTTGATACAAAGGCACTTTTATCAGTAACAAGTGTTGTTTCATTGTGTTTTTCTCCTTCTATCAGCTATTAGAAAGACCATTAACACCTAGGTTTGAGCTAGCAAAGACAAGTAAATAGATGGTTTTACCAAGGGTACTAAAGTTATTAAATTTTGACCTTTTGTTTTATTTTTGTTTACATGTGATATGGGTACGCTTCATATATCATAAGAGTAAATGTAGGAAGGCCCATGTGTTTTAAGAAGTGCTGAGCATGTATGAAGTCTGAATAAGTGGCTTCAGAATAACACGAAAAGTCCACACCACTACTGAGATAAATGAACAGTTAAATGTTTTTTTCAGAATAAATATAAATTACAAAATGCATTTTGTGTTAGATTTATTAAAACGTTGTAATTAACCCTGGCAACCTATCCTTCTCCGTTTGAATGGTTTTCTCGAGTTTATTTAAAAATTATAATTATAAACTGTGTACAGTTGTTTTCCTTATGAATGTATCAGTAATACCATCTAAAGTTAATTTTCAGCTATGTTAGCCTATGATTAGTATTTTTTGAATCGGTAACTCTATATAACAATTGATTTGATCTTGGCCATATTTAATAATTTTGTCATTAGGTACCAGATTTCCTCTAAAAGGAACAATAGTGCTTTTTTTTGTCAAGACATTGAAGTAATTGTTCAAACCTAAAATAATTTAAGATGAACTTCAATTAACCAAATTAATTACCAAATCACTATTTAAAATAAACATCAATGTTAGTTTGAAATCATTTTCTTTTAGCTCCAAACTAGATTTTAAAAAATAATTCTTGTGATTTTGACATCACTGACAAGAACAACGTTTATGTTCAATTTCTAGTTACTGTAAAGGTAATGGTAGGTAAACCTCACGAGCCACAGCAGTCCAGTTAGTGAAGGTACTTGAATAGTTGAGGAATCCAAGATTTTGAACGGCAGCTATGAAGGAATTTCAATATACATCCAATAGTGTTATTAATCCAAGTGTCTGAATTACTGCTTCTGTAGCATTACTGTTATGTTATAAAACCTCAAGCACTAGTTGATGCATGATTTGAAACAGAACATAGATTTAATTCAGGAAAATATTCTTTTTCTTTGTACTTCTTTCCCAGACCTGTATAGTTTATTTGAGATATTGCAGTGATTACAGTAATGTGTTTAACCATGATCAATCATATTCAAATGGACAGCACCTTGCAATTGCTTGCCGCCTTCAGACCATCAGATATTCATTCAGTGCAGTTTCTCAAGCATGAGATTCCAGTGGAGAAAATTACTCTTGGCATTGTATATGTTTCTTTCATTATAGGCCTATAAACAGACCCTAATCAGCTGTGCTTATACAGAAGGATATGCCTGAGAGAAAATTAACTTTAATTAAAGAAGAATCTTTTACTTTTCAAGACACATGTTTGAGGATAATTGTGTTTTTAAGACCAAGTACACAATTTTATTTCCCATATCTGCTGGATAATTGGTGATTTTAGTTTTTGAACATATTGTATACCTTGTTTCCAAATTTGCTTGTTTGTTGTGCTGTCCATGTATAGTTGCCGAATTTAAGTCTTAATAGTAAAGAGCAATAATTCTCCTGTATTTAGCTTTCATGCCAAATTTAGGTTTCAAACAAATTGAGGTGTTAAATTGTATCTAGAGTATTTGGTCTAACCAGGATGCAGCAAACATTTTGACAATACTAGAATAATTTTTAATATACATCGTGGCTTAACTTAAGCAAATATGTCTGAAAATGGTAAGAATGTGGAGGGATTCAAAGTTGACTATGTTTGGATGGAGGTTGGTTTTAATAGTTTGGGGAAGAGTTGTGCAGGGTAAGGGCAGAGGGATTAATGCAGACAATTTGACCATGGGGTTTAGGCAGTTGAAGGCTAATCATGATAGAATAAAGCAAGCAGGTTTGCATTTGCAAAAAGCTGAGATCAAGGAGTTGTAGTAATGGAGAAAGTTTCAGCAATGGGATGAAACTAAAAGACTTGTACATGAGGATGAAAGTTTGAATGCAAAACATGGGGTCAAGCAGACATTGATGGTTAGTGTGTCAAGTGAAGATGGGTGAGCAGGATTTTGCTTGGAGTCTTGGGTGAAGTGTGCTGGGAGTAATGGCAGAAGGCCTTCATGAGACCCTTGAAGTAATTCACAGAGTGTTGCAGTGACAATTGGGTGAAGTAAAATTAGATGGTAGAGTAATTTTTGTTATGGAGAGGATATTGTTTTGGAAATGCAGCCCAAGGTTGAAACACATGTTGACAGTTTGATTCAATCTTTGATAGTGGCTGGTCAGGGAAATGGAAGCAGTTTTAAGTGCATTGTGTTTGTTGGGAGTCAATGTCTGTCTTCCAAAAATTGCTGTCAAGATAATGACAAGGCTAACTGCTTAATGGTCAATCTCTACAAGATGTTTCATTTAATCAGGTGATGTATTAGTTCAGGCATTTTTTAATCAACACTACTATTACGTTCTGCACTTCGTTCTGTCAATTCTATGATAAAATACATTGAAATGCAAGAATATTGTTTATATAATAGTTGAAATTTGAACAGAACTGTCAATGTACATGTTGTCGAACAGTCAAGTGCAAGAAGCTGGAGGCAAAGTGGAGGTGACAGTGCCTCTTTAAGAATCTTGTGTGCAGAAGCTGGCAAATCAACACTAGAGGAACTTTTCAATGAATAAAGAATTTTTTAAAAATTGTGTGAATGGTAAAGGAGCAACTGTGGAACCAGGTAAAATTGCAACTGTGAACTGCTTACTGTATGATCAGAATGGAGAACTTTATAGCCGTGTTTACAAAGCATTGCCTGTGCACATTTCTTGGATATAATCCCATGTAAAACAACAAAAGAAATACTTTTAAGGGATAAAAATCATTATTTCCTCTTTATTAGAAATGTAAAAACTGATCCACCTATGACTTTAGTCTACATAAAGAGCTATGAAATGCTGATCCTTAACCATTTCCACTCCAACTTTAGTACAAACTATATGTCTGGATTGTGTTGTACTAATAACTATCCAACTACATTTGCTGGATAAAACTGACAGCAAGTTCTGATGTCTGCAAATTCTAGTTGTTTCAAGGATGTGGACATTGCTCACAAAGCCATCATTTATTGTCCATCCCTAATTGTCCTTGAGAAAACGGTAGTGAACTGCTACAGTCCATGTGATGTCGATGGGTCCACACAGTGTTGTAAAGGAGGAAGGACCAGGATTTTGATTGAGTAGCAGTGAAGAAACAGTGACATAGTTCTGCATCAGAAAGGAGTTTGACTTGGAAGGTAAATTGCTGTTGGTGATGGTATTCCCATGTGTCAGCTGAATTTGGTTTTCTTGGTGGTAAACATCACAGGTTTGAAAGATATTGCAAAGGAGACTCAGCAAATTGATATGGTGCATCTTGTAGTATGTATACAAGGCTGCCTTTGCATGATGCTGTAGGAGGGTGTGACCATTTAATGCACTGGATGATGTGTTGATCAAGTGGGCTGCTTTGTCCTGGATGGTGTCAAGATTCTTCAGCGTTGTTAGACCTTCATCATTCCAGGACAAATTGTAAGTATCCTATTTTGCTCCTGACTGGAGCTTTGTAGATGATGGACAGGCTTTGGGGAGGTGGGAGGTAAGTTACTTGCTGCAGAAACAGTAGGCTCTGACCTATATTTCAGCGATAATATTTATTTTCAAGTCCAGTTCGGTTTCTGATAAATTGTGACATTGAGTGTTGTTGATAAGGTTTAGCAATGTGATGTCATTGAATGTGAAGTGAAGATGGTTAGATTTTTCTTGTTTGAGATGGTTATTATGTGGCACAAATCAACCCAAACCTGAATGTTGTCCAGGTGAGTGCATCTTGCTTCTTGTCTGAGGAGTTACAGCTGGTACTGAACACTACATAATCATCAGCAAGCATTCCCACTTCTGACCCTGCAAGGGAGTGTCATTGATATAACAGCTGCAGATGGCTAGACTTAAGGCACTGCCCTGGGCTACTTACGCTGTGATGTCCTGGGGTTGACCTGATTGACCTCTAACAAATACAGCCATTTTCCTTTGTTTCAAGACTCTAGCCAACAGCGTGTTTTCTGTTTGATTCTCATTGACTTCATTTTCCTAACAGTTTCTTCATACCACACTTTCTCACATGCTGCCTTGAGGACAAAGTTAGTCACTCACACTTCATCTGTGGATTAAGCTGTTTTGTCCATGATTGAATCAACATTGTAATGATATCTGGTATCAAATAGTACTGGCAGAATGCAGACTGAGTATTAATTACTGGTGAATAAGTGTTCATTGATAGCACTGTCAGTGGCACCTTCCAAACTTCACCAATAAATTGTAAATGGATTGATTGGGTATTATTTGGTAAGATTTAGATTGTCTTTTGTGTTATGGACAAGACATATCTGGGCAAAATTCTGCATTTGCCGCTAGTTGCCATTGGTGCAACTGAAATCCAGTGAAAGGTTGCTCTTTCAATAGACTCCTTGTTACTGATTACCCAAAATTATCACATTTAAGGACTAATGAGAAACCTAGATATGTTCACTTAAGGTTGAGTATTTTTAAAATTGAGTTGTAATTAATGAAATTTATGTGAGTCATAAGTATTGCTGACCAACTATATAGCCCTGAAAAGGTAAGTGTACCAGTATGAAGTAATTTTTGCCTCAGAGGTCAAAGTTGCATCACAGATAGATGGTGATTAAAAAGGCATTTGGCACGCTTGCTTTCATTGCTCAGATTATTGAGTATAGGAGTTGGGGACGTCAAGTTGAGGTTGTACAGGACGTTGGTGAGGCCACTTTTACAGTATTATTTACAGTTCTGCCACCCTGCTATAGAAAGGATGATATTAAATTTGAGAAAGTTCAGAAAAGATTAACTAGGATGTTGCTGGGACTGGAGGGTTTGAGTTTTAAGAAGAGGCTGCATAGGCTGGGACTACTTTCACTGGAGTGTAGGAGGTTGAGGGTTGACCTTATAAGATCATAATCGGCATAGAAAAGGTGAATAGTGAAGGTCTTTTATCAAGGATGGGGAAGTTCAAAGCAAGTGGGCATTCTTTAAGTGAGAGGAGATAGATTTAAAAGGAATCTGAAGGGCAATTTCTTCGCACAGTGATTTCTATGTGGAATGAACTTCAAGAGGAAGTGGTGAATGCAGGTACAGTTACAAAAATTAAAGACATTTAGACAGGTACATGAACAGGAAAGGTTTAGGGGGATATGAGCCAAACACAGGCAGTGCGACTAGTTGAGTTTGGGAAAATTGGTTGACATGGAGGAGTTGGACTTTCTATACTGTGTGACTCTGACTGTTTTCAGAATTTGGCTAATGATTAACCCCAGGTTTTAATTCTTAAGTGATCATTACCCAACATCAGAGTTAGGCTTTTTACAATGTAGTAATTGGCTCTTGCTGTTGCTAGGTTAATTGAATTGATTCTTTACCACAGAAACTACTTGACCTCAGTATATTAGGCATGCTATCTCCCTGTGTGATCTTGAAGAACATCCCCATCTTGCCTTTCCAAGGACGTTAGTTCGCCAAAATTCAGATTTCTTGCATCATATTAAATTTTCAGAACTAAGTTCTCAGAGGTCTTCAGGTCGATACACTGTCCTAATGAGGACAGGATCTCTATTTGCATTTATTAACATTGCTTGAATACTCTAACACCCCAGCCTGCTGGATTATGTTCACAGATGCAATTTGTTAGGCAAAAGTGAGAAAACCAGATGTTCACAAACCCAAATATATGTATGGTGAATGTATCTGACGGGCTCGTCTTTTTCCTGGAAGCTTTGCTGAATACACACTTCTTCAGTATCGTGGATCCTTCAACGATAAGCTATTTCTTTAATTAAGCAGTTACATTTTGAGATATCTAGTATACCTTGTTCATTTGGCTGATAAGAACTGTCATTCATGAACAGCCTTGCAAAGCATTGGCTGTTGCTGTTCGTGTAAGGAATGCAGATTGTGCAGCCCACCCAGTCTCCATAAAAAGGACAATCAGACTAGCTGGTGCCAGCAAGTTTGACCAAGACAGACTTGGCATGCTCAACAGAAAAATTGTTTAACAGAAAAGAACAAATAAATATGGGTGGGTATGGCAGTGAGTTTCATAGAACCCCTGCTGTATGGAAACAGGTCATTCAGCCCAACAAGGCCTCACCAACCCTCCAAAGAGCATCCTACCCAGACTTAGTCCCCTACCCTATCTCTGTAACCCTGGATTTACCATGACTGATCCACCTAACCCACACATCCCTGGACACTATGGGCAATTTAGCAAGGCCATTCCACCTAACCTGCACATCTTTCGTATGTGGGAGGAAACTGGAGCCCCTGGAGGGAACCCAATCCAACACTAGGAGAACGTGCAAACTCCACAAAGACAGTTGCCAGAGGCTGGAATTGAACCTGGGTCCTTCGCGCTGTGAGGCATTAGTGCTAACTATTGAACGACCGTGACGCCCTAAGTTTAAGTTAAACTCAAAGTGCTTGATTCCAGAAGTATTTTGGAGAATGGAGGTAAGCAGAAGGGAGTGCCAGAGTGCAGCAAAGAGAACAAGGAAGTGTGCGAACTGCATAGTGGGAATGGGAACCACAGTGGGTTATGGTGAATGCTGGTGAGGGAGCAGGTGAATTGAAGAAGAGGCAATGCTAGAGTAAGGGTTGGTGTAGGCTCAGCAGGAAGTTCAGGAAAGTCAAGGGAAATTGTGAATAGGGCCACGGGTACCCAGGAGGAGATTGCAGCATGATGGGGAATGGAGTAGATTGTCTACAGTGATGGGGAGACAAGTGTAAGTTATAGGGGGAGGATTCAGGGTGAAGGAATCAAAAGAAAAAATGTGTATCATTCCTGTCTTCTGCAGGTTAATCTAGAATCCCTCTCTGAAAATGCATCATAAAAATGGGATGGGTATGAGTTCCTACGCAGATCAAACAATCAAATGTGTGTGAAGCATTTCATTGGTAAATGAAAATAAAACAGACTGCATGAGCACTCTGTTAAATACTTTATGCTGAAATAAAGCATTTTCTGCAGTATACAGGTTAACAAACTCTGGCCACTCAAAGCACTGACATCCCATCTATGTCCCATAACGCATAGAACTCTGAGCTCAAAGACAGCACTCACTCAGCAACATTGGTGTTGATAGTTGAGCGGATTGGCCTGTGTGAAGCTGTTCAGGCGCATATACTGGTCTAAGTATCTGAACCTTAAGGCAGATTAAACTGTTATATATGCCTTTGATTCCAAGTTTCCAGGGTTGTGCCATGGGATAATGAATGCTGGCAAGAGTGATCTACATGCCACATACATGGCGCACGCTATAATATTTAAGGCTCCAAATTCCTTGCCCATAGCTGAATGAAGAAGTGGGCAAGGAGTTGGACAACGCAGAATGGTCCTTACCATGTTGAAATGGCTGCAGGGTAGGCAGATGCTTAATATAGGAGCAGCCTGATAATGGCCCAAAGATTAGGTTGACAAGGGCAAGTTCGCTAAAGGAAGTCAAACATTTCTTTCCTCCTATTTGCTCTCCAGTCCTAGCTTCACGCTGAATAACACTACCGTTTGAGCCACATATCCACGAGCATCTGGGTTTGGAGCTGTGAACTGAGAGCTGAAAATGACCTTAGGACCATGTCAGAAATCACACAACACCAGGTTATAGTCCAACAGATTTATTTGAAAACACAAGCTACAGAAGGAGCGAGGCTCCGAAATCTTTTGTTTTCAAATAACCTGTTGGACTATAATCTGGTGTCATGTGATTTCTGACTTTGTTCACCCCAGTCCAATACCGGCACCTCCACATGATTAGGACTATGAGCAGCATCTTGTGTTGGAAAGAAAAGGGACAGACAAGCTGGTATTTGCTTGAGGGTGGGCCTGGAAGTTAATTTCAGATTGATTCTTGATCAAAAGCTTCTACAAACTCTTTGGCACTGGAGGGAAGCAGTATCTTTAACTAGTTGGCAGATTTTGGCTTAATGAGATCAGCACCTGGGAATTGGTGCTAGCAAGTCCAGGAGAGAACATGATAGTCAAACAGAGAGACAAAGGGTTCCAGTCCGAAACATTGACTTTCCTGCTCCTCGGATGTTGTCTGACCGAGTCTGCTGTTCCAGCTCCACATTTATGGACTCTAACTTCCAGCATCTGCAGTCCTTACTGTCTCCAAGTTGCTGGAGAGATTGAACTGGTTTTGTTGTTGAACTGTGTTTCTGAGAGGAGAACTTTGGCTGTTGATAGTACAGCATGAAGATCTGAAATTTCCCTGCCTAACCTCTCATTATCGGCCACCGGAAGTACAGAGAATCAAAACTAAGTTATAAGTATTGCAGAAAATTCCCCAGAGTGAACTGAAATGGTGATCCTGATCAACATCTTCAGAAAATCAACCAAGAAACAAACATATATGCATTGTGAAAATTGCTTAATTGATCTGGCCAGTTTTGTTATTATCTTTTATTTATCCATTTACTTTGTGTGTTTGTTTTTTGTGTGAATGAGGCTGAAAACTAAGGTTGTTGTGTTTAAATCATGGACATCAATTAGATTATGTTCTTGTTTAATTTTGCTCTGCTAAAGTTACTGTAAAGATAAATGGTTAAGCCTTCTAATTAAGCTACAAACTGGGTCTCTCGAATTGATTATTCTAAAGTTTGGTTACTCAAAAAGTCTGGCTAGGAACCTTTGAGGTCCATTTTGAGGGTCTTTGAAGGTTTTGACTTCACTGCGCTGTGAGGTAAGAGGGTTGATTTTATTGGCTATCTCCCTCCATGTCATTATAGCACAAATATAAAAGCTCATGGACTTTACACGCCTTCACTTTTTTAACAAAAAGGTTCATTATAAATTTGGAATATACAAGGAACAAGATGCAGACCTGTATCCATTCATTCTTCCTCCCTTCTTGGGCAACATTGTACAGTCTTAATATTCATTTAACATCTCATGATTTGAACATTTTACATTCAGGACCATGCTTCTGCAGTACGTTCTCTCTTTCCCATAGCATAAATAATTTTTAGATCATGTGGTTGTAATAAAAGGCTATATTTAATGTTTTCAAGGAAGGCTACTGAATTATGATCATTGTAAATTGGCATTTCTTTGTTATGTTGGATATAGACTTCTAAGTATTAAAAAGCTAACAATTCCAAAGTCTCTTTTTTTCATGGTATAAGACAACTTATAATACAATTTAATTTCTGTGAGAGGTACTCCCTGGCTTCTCTATTCTTGACTCATCATCCTGTAACAAGACAGTACTTACCCCTAAGTTACTGGTATTAGTTACTATTTTGAGTGGCCTGAAAAAATTAGGGGGAGCCAACACTGAATTATTTAGTTTCTCAAAGGCTGCTTGACCAAACCACTTTTGCTGTTTCTTCCACAAATTTGCTAAAGGCATGGGTGTCAAATTGAAATTACACACAAATTTCCGGTAAAAATCCACACATTGCTAAAACCTCATGATTTCTTGCTTAGTTTTAGGAACAGGGAATTCTATCAGAGCCTTCACTTGCATTGGCCCATGTAACATTTGTCCTTCTTGAACAATATTCCCCAGGTAAATTATTCTTGCCTTCCTGAATTCAATTTAGGCCAACTTTATTACTAAACCAGCCAACCATAATAGCTTAAATAAGTCTTCAAATTATCTCGCATACTGTTCCCATGTGTTACTATGTACTATATCATAATTCAAATAAACTACGCAGTTGCAAACTCCAGCCATGATTTGATTCACAAGCCTCTGGAATGTAGCAGGGGTGTTGTTTAATCCAAATGGCATTACTCAAAACTGATATAACCCATTTGGTCTAACAAAAGCATATATTTCTTTAGTCCTTGAAGTCAATGGCACGCACCAGTAACCCTTCAATAGGTCAATCTTAGAAAGCAATGAGGCACTGCTAGCTGGAATGAAAGCAGTCTTCCAGCTGTGGAATTGAGGTGATTCTGTCTTTGTGACCACATATAGACCTTTGTATAATTGATACACATCTAGTTGATCCATCCAGTTTAGGAACCCAGTGCTATAAGTGAACTCCAATTGCTTTTACTCGGTTCAATCAAGTGGTTTTCCAGAATGAATTAAATTTCTGTTTTCATTTGAGCTTGTTTTTCTGGTCTCAAACAATATGGATATTGTTTTCTCGGTGCTTATTAGTCTATATCCACAGCATGTCTGGCTAATATGGTATATCCAGGCATATCTCTAGATCCAAGCCAATTGTGTGAGGTTTGCTTTGAGAATTGTCTACCTTTCCCTCTACCTCACTTTCATTTTTTCTGTCATCTTATACTACTCCAACCATATGACACAATTGTTCCTTCTCCTCTTCCCTATGATAATATCTTTCCAAGGTGTTTATGTGATATGACTGATTCTTCTTCCTATGATCTTGAGTAATTATTGCATAAGTCACATTACTAAAGCCTCTAAGTTATATGGACCACTGAATTTTGCTTTCACAGATTCACTTTGTAATGGCAACAATACCAATACTACTTCAATGCTTGAGACACTCCGGTTACTGAATATTTGTTTGAATATTCCGTTTTGCCTGAGAAACTCTCAAGCGCTCTTGTGCTTCTTTACTTGTGCCTATGTGTCTTTCTACAAACATGAACACAATTCAACTTTGAGAATTTCAACATTCAAGAACGTCTCCCTAATCAATTTTAATGATCTATAATCCCATAAATATATACCAATTCAAATGGGCTAAATTTAGCAGTTTCATTTGGGGAATCTCTGGTAGCAAATAGAAAGAACCCTTAGTGTTTATAATAGAAATGTGGATATCCATGGCATTAGAGTTGCAGAGATGTACAGCACAGAAACAGACACTTCAGTCCAACTGCTCTGTGCTGACCAAATATCCTAAATTAATCTAGTCCCATTTGACAGCATTTGGCCCATATGCCTCTAAACGCTTCCTATTCGTATACCCATCCAGATGCCTTTTAAATATTGTCATTTGTACCAGCCTCCATCGCTTCCTCTGGCAGCTCATTCTATGCACACACTATCCTCTGCATGAAAACATTGCCCTTTAAGTCCTTTATAAATCTATTCCCTCTCATCTTAAACCTATGCCCTCTAGTTTTGGGCTTCCCACACTGGGGAAAAGACCATGCCCATTTACCCTGTCCACACGCCTCACAATTTGATAAACCTCTATAAGGTCACCCCTCAGCCTCTGGGGAAAATAGCCCCAGCCTATTCAGCCTCTCCCTACAGCTCAAACCCTCTAACCCTGGCAACATCCTTGTAAATCTTTTCTGAACCATTTGAAGTTTCACAACATGCTTTGTTTAGCAAGGAGACCAGAATTGAATGCAGTATTCCAAAAGTGGCCTAACCAATGTCCTGTATAGCTACAACGTGACCTCCCAACTCCTATACTCAATGCACTGACCAATAAAGGCAAGTGTACCAAGTGCTGCCTTTACTACCCTGTCTCCCTGCAACTCCACTTTCAAGGAACTATGAAGCTTCGCTCCAAGATCTTTGTTTGGCAACACTCCCCATTAAGCCCTACATCTCCTTACTGAAATGTAACACATCACATTTATCTGGATTAAACCTTCACCCACCATATCTTCTGTATCAACTCTGTTGTCATACACTCAAAGAATTCTAGTTAATTTGTTAAATATGATTTCCCTTTTACAAAACCATCTTGACTCAGGTTGCGTTAAGCGTTTCTAAATGACTGCTATTTCTTCCTCAATAATGAGCTGTAGCTCTTTCCCATAGCAGATGTTATGCTAATTGGCCTGTAGTTTCCTGAGTTCTGTCTCCCTTCCTTCTTGAATAGGGGCATCAGATCAGTGGTTTTCCAATTCAGTGGAATCCTCCCAGAATCTGGTGAGTTCCAGAATATTTCAAACAATGCCTTTGCTATCTCTGGAGGTACTTCCTTTCAAGCCCTTTGATACAGGCCATCAGGTCCTGGCAACATGTCTGTCTTTACTCCCATTAGCTTGTCACATACTGTCAAATATAGGATTTTTCCTCCCACTAGTACCTTGCTGATCTTTTATCTTTGACATGTTTATAGTGTACTCTGCTGTGAAGATTTATTCAAAATATTAGTTTAAATTATGTTCTATCTCATTTTTCCCTGTTACTATTTCCCTACTTGCATCCTCCAAGGGTCCCATACTTACTTCAGCTATTCTTTCTTTTTCTATACCTGTGGAGCTCTTGTTCTTTGATTTCATTTTTCTTGCCAATTTACTGACATAATTTTCTCTTTCTTTATTGATCTGAAGTTCTACAGTAAATTTCTGTGCTAACTGTGAACACGTCAGTGCTACGCTCATCAAGCTATGACTTTGAGACTTGTGTAGATAAATAACTGATAAAACTAAATGTCTTGGCACTGATGAAAGAGATTGTGAGAAGAGCTTAACAATGTTGCCTTTCTGAGTGCTGATCCTTCTTCCTCTAAGTTTGTGCAAGGGATGGGCCTGAGGGATGGCATTGTACTATTTTTCTTCCTGGAGTAATTGTGGGATTTGGAGACTGCATAGAAAAACATAAAAATTTGTTAGTTTTTCAAGCTACCCTCTTAAATAACGTGTTTTGAAGACATTGCCGTTTCATGAGTTACTGGGAGTACCAGACTGGAGGCTTTCTTCACTGGATGGGGTACGTATCCAGTCCTCCCTTCGGTACAAATGCAGTTGCTGTCCTACCAATCGCTTTCTGCGCCTAATGCCAGACATTGTCCCATTTGCGTGTACACACTGAACCCTCCGTGGGCTGGGCACCTTTGTGCCTATTAAGCGTGTTCCTCCCCTTTAGCCTTACAGAATAATTAAGAGACCATTAGCATGGATGCATGTTTATCCTATATAGTCCCATGCTGAGAAGAATGTAATCATGTGAGACAGTTCAACCTGACCCCAAACAGAAGTACTTCACACTTTTAGAACCAATGCCTGACTTATTCTGAGAAAAACAAGATTCCACCCCTAAGGGTTACAGTGCTCCCTTGTAGGAACTTTTCAGGGATTCAAGAACTACATTGCTGGAATGACTTGTCTGAAACTGCCCTTTTCAGACATAAAGACTTGCAATAAATCTAACAAGCTTTAACTGAAAATCCAATCTCAATATTATGAATATTGTTTCATTCATTTTAACTCAACTAAGGCTCTCATTTTAGATGAACAATCATTTGCCTACTGACTGGCTGCTACCTCTTTCAGTAATTTGACAATTCATGTGGTTAATACAAAATGGCTTCTATGAAGTTTTCACATAAAAGAGTATTCCTAGAGCTTGTTAGCTATTACAGTGAATATAAAATTAGTTTTAAAATGATTGCATTGAATTAGAGTCTAACAATTCAGGTCTACTTACATACTTTGAAAGCTTGCTAAAGCTTGGACATCTTTTTCTCAAAGTACTGATGAATGCTGTTTCTTTCTGACTGACTGTAAAATATGGGATTAATTTGAATATTTTCCCAATGATTTATTCTCTGTACTAGTTAGTGAATATTGTTATTGACCCATTCATTGGAATTTGGTAATTTAAGTTGTACAGCAACTTAATTCTGTTCTTCCATTTTTTAAAACTTGGTATGTTACCATTACAAAATAGGAGCTACCATGCTGTCTTGTGGATGGTTACTTAAATAACTCAATGTGTTTGAAGTTAAACTCTGAGGTGCTGCCATATCATTTATAAAATTGGGCATGATTGTCAAAAGTGATTGTATCCTCATCTGGTATTGGTGGTACTAGACAGCAAACGGCAGTGGAAGTCAAGGTTTGTATTATTGCCTTCTAAAGTTAGTTAAGTAAGTTAACTAACTAAATGTAATTAGACCACATTTGGAATATTGTGTTCAATTCTCTTCGCCACACTACCAGAAGGATGTGGTGGCTTTGGAGAGCGTACAGAAAAGATTTACCAGGATGTTGCCTGGTATGGAGGGCATTAGCTATGAGGAGAGGTTGAAGAAACTTCTGTTGTTCTCACTGGAACAATGGAGGTTGAGGGCGGACCTGATAGAAGTCTACAAGATTGTTGAGGTTGGTTGGCTCGCCGAGCTGGTTTGTTGTACCGCAGACATTTCGTTATCGTGCTTGGTACATCCTCAGTGCAGCCTCCGATGAAGCATCGGTGTGTTTTCCCGCCTGGCTTTTAAACTCTGGGGTCCGTTGCGATGCATTGCCTCACTTCCGGGTTTCCTCCGTAGTGGAATGTATATGGGGTCGAGTTCGATGTGTTTATTAATAGCCTGCTTCGTGGAGTGCCATGCTTCCAGGAATTCTCGTGCTTGTCTGTGCCTAGCCTGTTCCAGGATCTTGGTGTTGTCCCAGTCGAAGTCGTGGTTCTCCTTGTCCATGTGGATTGAGGTGAGTGGGTATT